>OY720465.1:15726564-15946564 GCA_963082715.1 Harpalus rubripes
AAAAACGATGTTAAATATCATTTTTTCACATTTAATGTTATTATAAATATTAAAGAACTCAGTGGTTACTTTTTAATAACTGGTTAAAAATATTAACCAATCAAGTACGTTGATATATAACAAAAAATTGGATTTTTAGTTATCACATCAATAGCGATTAGAGAAAAATTTTAACCAGTTGTTTAAAATTAACCACTGAGTTACAGAATAGGCCTGATAGAGTAATAAATTTAAAAAGAAATTAAATTTCATAAATTAGCTAGCTATGCTAAAAACAGCTACTATATTAAGAAAATTCTGATTGAGAGATGTCAGTGTCAAGTGCAATTGACATATTCGTAGTATATGTTATAATTTTACTCGAAATATAGGATGTTTTTGCTCGAAATTTACTGTATGGAATTTCTATAAAATACATACGCATTTACGAAAATGCTACCGGTAGATACCGCATCTACCGACTGTGTTCGAAAACACGAGTGGTAAAAGGTTACCGTGTTCGAAAATTGTTCAATAGCTATCACATCCATCTACCGGATTCATGAAGGATCTAATCTCAAAAAAAGGTACTGATGCAAAGCGAAGCACGCGCGTTAAAAGTGGAAATGTGTTCAAAATAGGACTCTGCTCAGTTTGTTAACTACGTCAAATTTCTAACCTTTTTCAAATTTTTTATAGATTATGGATCTACCCTGTTTACTACTTGCGTTCTTAAAATATCGGTTCCGGTGGCTATAACATGATAAAAAGCTGTTTACCGGTAACAGTTCATCGATAGAATTTTCGTAAATACCTCATATAACTGACGGAAGGTAATGTGCTGGCCACATCAGATTTTTTTTCTACGCTTTTACTTCGATAGCGATAATTGCTCTGCGCCGATAATTAAAAATGGAAGAATTGAAGTATATAATGTTGACAATTATAAACAAGAATCAGCGATACCAAATTTAAGTTTAGTGAAATTTGTCTGCAATGGAAATTACGCCTTATATCCAAACAAAAAATTAATAACATGCGATGAAGGTTCTTGGACGGATTCTATACCTGAGTGCAAACGTAAGTTTTGAACATTGCATTGCACTATTTTAAGTTATTAATTCCCAGTTGTACCAGCAAGGCTTGAGCCCCTGTGATACGTTCATAAATTATTATTAAATTTATTAACAATTAACAAGTTTGGTAATAAATGATTACCTTGGAAACGTATATTTTGGAAAACTAAGAACGTATCACACGAGCTTTAAATTTTAATCTACGTTTAAACAAAAAATGTAAATCGAATTTTTAACAGTAATTCATTTGACATTCTATTTCTTTATTTTCAATTTAAGAAATATTTCATATTTAATTTAAGTTGGTAAATTTTAAACGTCTTATAGCTGCGTAACCGTTGCGAATTCGAATTGGACATTTTCCTTGAGCATGTATGGTCAGAGCCGTAACTAGGGTGGCAAAATTTTTATTTGTGTTACTAAAATATTATGGACTGTTTATTGCTAGGATACGGTGTATATAAACATATCTATAAAAACCGGGGCATTATATGAGGGCATAATAATTCATTATGCCCTCATAATCCGATTATCGCTTGTGGACTTTAAATTAGAAATAATATGAACGGTATATAATGAAAATTAATTTTCAAATCGCGTAATCGTATATTTATGAATGAATTTATAGAAAAGAGCTGAAAAAAATAATTCAAAAATCATCAATAATAAGCTGTTATAAATAGTAAAACCTATTATACTCTGTTCAATTTAAGCCAATCAGTTAATGGTGCTGACATCAGCGCCTGTTTTAAGTAGCTGAAATTACATTGGGTAAACGTGTACCTTGTCTCCAATTTCAGCCAATCAGAGAGTTCAAAACTATGCCCAATTCTATACAATACTGAATGGGATATATGGAACAAGATATATACTAAGTATTAAATACCTAATATTGTTTAGTTTTGGAGTAATTTAAATTTCTATCATAAATTGTTATTCTGGTTAACTATTTTTTAACATAACTCTGAGAGTTCACCCTAGGCAAAAAATGTAAGAGCCCTTTTATGTACAAGAAATTACGAGCTTTACTTTTTATTTGTGTAAAATTTTGATGCAGGCCACTGTTTTTAAGAAAATGGTCATAAACTCATTTTTTGCTCTTTTGAACCAAGATGGCGGCGAAATATGGGGTCGCTAGAGGGTACAAAATTAGTATGTCTTTCTGGAGGTCCCGATAAAATGAATAAAATTCACGCCAGCTCACCAATTATTTCCACAATAAACACGACCTATCTGTAGATTATTTGTTAAATTTAGAAAAGTGATTTTAGAAATATTTCTTCTAAAACCATATAAATGATTAAAATTTTGCGCCTGTGGCGTGCGCCACCTTTGCCACGCCATAGTTACGGCACTGTGTATGGTACGTCATACAACACTCTGTATAGACTATAAACTGTTTACTGCAGTTTACTACTTCAAGTAAACTCCGGTTGTTCAAGTCGACTGTCTTTTTTTAGTGGCCTGTGCACCGTTAACGTCATCTTCAGTGGATATAGAGTGTACATATAATAATAAAACAGTGAATTGCAGTAATCCCGTAGTAGACGGAACAATAGCAAGATGCAAATGTAGAGAATTCTATGTATATCAATTACATACATACATACAATTTCCCTCAATGAAATGTATAAAAGGATATTGGGACAAACTTTTAATAGAATGTGTTCCAGGTTGATGACTTAGATATTATTAATATACTTTTTTCTATAGTAGATTTCAAAGTGCGCTTTTTTTACTTAAAATAGTGGATCAAGTAGCATTTTAACCGAAAGCGTAGATAAAATAACACTAGTTTATCAGTAAGGGTCAGGGTAGATAAAGTACTTTAATTTTGATTTAAATTAAATTAAATACATGATAAACTTTAACGGTTTGTGTTAATTACAACTTTAATTCTGTAATTAACGTTATCAGAAATATATACAGGGTGTAATCATACTTCGGAAAAAAATAAAAAGTCATATAGTACTGATGAAAATGAGAAAAAGGGCTTAATCAACATGGGTCCGATCTGTAACTGTTTCCGAGAAAAAGGCCATTTACTATTTGAATCAAAGAAAATTGACAAAGATAATGATTGAACAAAATTGTGTCTATCTCAGTAAATAGACTATAAAAAACAATTTTACATGAAACATTTTTCTCAATTTCTAATAGTTATTGAAAATCAAATATTGGCCAAGATTGCCACATTTAACATAGTATTATTATTTGATTTTTTTAAAAAAAACAAAAGAACATCTAAGTTGACCTCTGGAAGGTAAACAAAAAGTCGAGATAGCAGAGGTAAACCCCGTAAAAACTCATTTTTCACTGCCTTATATCTCGGAAACTATTGAAGATTGGAGCCATATTGATTAAGCCTTTTTTACTCAGTTTGGTCAGTACTATTTGCACTTAAAGTTTTTACCCGAAGTAGAAAAACACCCTCTATATATATATATATATATATATATATATATATATATATATATATATATATATATATATATATATATATATATATACACCGTGTGTCCCAAGCAAACCTTGACATAGGCGTTTAACATGGGAAAACTGATTTTTGTGAATAAAAAGTGTCCGGCATAAAATTAAGCCATGCTATTTAACATGATAAAGTACATTACCTTGTGTAACTTATTTAATATTAATTACATTATTATCATTGCGTAAATCAGAGAAAATTATAAATATCTGTCAATAAATATTTGTTTCAATATTTTATAATGTAATATCAAAATTCTTGCAATTGTCATTATAGATAAATGGTTAGCGTAGACGAGAGGACGTTTTGAGGTTGGGGTTCGAATCTCCGTCAAGACAGTTTTTTTTTTATTTTTTTTTTTATTGATGAATTAATTACGAATTATATTAAAGATACCGAAGTATAGTTGAGTTGAAGATAAGGCAATAGATGGGTCGTCGTTGAAACAGAGGCATGATGCTTGGCAAAAGTTTGCTGAAGAATTCAATGCAACAGCTGCTGTTTCTGCCCCAAGAACGGCAAAACAGTTAAAGATATTGTGGTCGAATTTGCGACGAACGGCTAAACAAACAATGGCTGAAATAAATGTAAGTAGTTGGTAGGTCTTACCCACCTATAAATTTGTAACTTTTATATACATTTTTAGAGGAAAAAATATTTAGACCAACACCAACAAGATGATTAAGAGAGTTTGGAAGGTCTTAAAAGACAAAAAATAGAGGATAAGGTTTATTTAGAATGTAACACTTTATGAAAGGTTGTTATTTTGATTTCTTTAATTTCAGAAAAACAGATATAAAACAGGTGGTGGATCATACAAACCACAATTATCTGAAGTAGGCGCTAGGGTATTAGCGATGGTTGAACCACAAGCCAGGCCATTGACAAATGTCTACGATGATGATAACATTTATCATGGAGGTAAGTATTATTAGTTTTATTGCTTTTTCTGGCATAGAATTTAGATAAACTCATGGTATAATACATCTGTTATGTCATCATAACATCCATACAATGTAAAATAGTCAGTTGTAGCCTCTCACAATCAAGAACTGTTCATTTTTTAATTACACATTTCCAAATTATAAATATTTTTAGATTTAACATTGTCCCAAAGTCGTGAAGCTGTCATAATGACACCGATACCAATATCCAGCCCTACTTTAGTGAACCTAGAACCAATGCAGAACCTTCCGTTGCATATACCAATCCTGATTCCGATTTTAATATAGAAGAACATGAAATCATAATTCCAAAACCGATCGATCTAGCAGCAATTCCCGAAGTTCAGAGAAAAAAGTATATTCCTCCCAAACAAAAACAGAAAAAACCAAAGAAAACAACAGCTCAATTGAAAAGAACACTGTATTTAAAACGTATTCAATTAGCTAACATGGAAATTAATTTCAAAAAGAAAATTTATGAATTGGAACTAAAAATTAAACAAAAAGAATTAGCAAAATTATTATAATTAGTGATGTTAATAAAATAGACTTTTTATGTAAAATGTGTTCGAATTAAAGCCGTACGGACAACAGTGTTTTCATTGTAGTTTCTAATATTACCAGGTTCCACTTCAACTTGCTGGGGTACCTCAAGTTCTAGATTAACTGGCGGTTCGTCATCATTAGCCAGAATTGATATATTATATAACACACAACAAGCCACAATGGTTGTAAGAGTTGTCTCCATTTTAGTGCGTAAACCAATAGCAAGGCACGGAAATCGTCGTTTAAGAACGCCAAAACACCTTTCAATTTAGTAAAGGTGTTAAAATGAAAGAACAACAAGCGTGTCCGCTATCACCTAACAAAAAACCATCTTCGTAATGGCCATTTTCAAGATGAGCACACAAAGATGAGTCATTAAAAATAGTGCTATCGTGTACACTTCCTTGCCATCTCGCAACTAAATTTCTTATTTTTAGGTCTGCATCACATATAGCCTGAACATTGATAGAAAAAAAGACGGTTACGAAAGATCTCAGCATTGGGACCGCCAGGAGACTCAATCCTAATGTGGGTGCAATCTATTGCACCAATTACTCTGGGCATTTTTATGTAATGGGGTTTAAGTTGTGCTATTTTATGAATTACACGTTTGATTATAACACATGCGATAGATTTGTGCACACCAAATGTGTCACCCAGTAAGTGTTGATATGCACCTGTAGCTAAAAATCTCATAGTTAACAATATCTGGTTTAACGCTGAGATAGGTTTTCTTCTTCGAGTAACTGGTTCGATTTCAGGGCCAATTAGGTCACATAACCATTGAATTGTTTGCTTTTCAAAGCAAAATCTCATTTTAAATTCCTGATCATCAAATAATTCAAAAGGATTTATTCTGTTTTTTAAGGCACGACGCCTTCGAGGAATTCTTTCAACTTCTTCATAAGAAGAACTGGAAGACGACAGTGATACTTCTGATATATCAGACATCTATAATTAGTGGTTATATGTATATTGTTCAAATAAATTTATTGAAATGAATTAAAAATTGTGTAACGAATATTTACCTTTATATTTTTATATTTTTAGAAATAATAGCTATTTCACTTTACAATGACATAAAAGTCGGATGAATTAATAATTTAATGGAAGTAGCTCTTTCAATTAATGTAATGCCGCATTAATCGAGAAATTAATGGCGATTAACTGTTAATCGTGCTTTTATAAACTGATTTTAGACTTAACTATGATCAAATGCCGTTTAACAACGCATTAATTTAATTCACATCAAATATTTAATTTTTATTTTAATCGAGATTAATTCAATAAAAAATTAAATTAACCTCGCGTTAATTATTTAATCTAAATTAAATATTTGATTTCGTTTCTGTAAACCCGCCCTAAATATTATAATTTTGAATTTTTCAAAAATTAATTTATTTTTTAGTTACGTGGTAACGTGATATTTTATTTTATTTTTATAACAGTTTGACAGTTATAAATTAAAATATACAACTTCGAAGATTCTAAAATTTGATAAATAATCAAAAAGAAAAACGAATGGTAATGTAAGGCAACTTTAAGGCTTTCCTTTCTGATCTGTTATTCTTTAGTCAAGGTAAGCCTGGTAAGCTGCTTTGACTTCTACCTTTACCGTAAAAACCCGTTTTACCTTTCCTTTCTATATTATCTATTAAAATAAAAATGAAGAGTAAATAGAGAATGTATGATGAGTGTAAGTTGGGGACGTGGAATGTCAGAGGTGTGAATGGGAAAGAGAATGAGTTGATGAATGCAATGCGAATGTACAGTATAGATGTTTTGTGTGTAAGTGAGACAATGAGGAAAGGATGTTATGAGGAAGAAGTAGAAGGCATATTTTATTTGTGATCGGGCGTTCGTGTGAATGAGCGTGCAAAGCATGGTGTAGGTATACTTGGGAGTGAAAGAATGAAGCCGTTTGTACGAAGTTATGGCTGTACTTCTTCGCGAGTTTCTTGGATGAGATTCAAGGTAGGCTATATACGAATCTTCGTTATGTCCGCCTACGGTCCAACAGACTCCGAAAATGACCTTGAAAAAGATCATTTTTGGAATTCGGTAATTAGTGTAATTGATTTGTGTGTTCCGGGTGAGAGAGTGATAGTGTGTGGTGATCTGAATGGGTGGGTGGGTGTTAAACGAAGTGAATCTGAGAATGTATTGGGACGTTTTGGTGATTGTTGAGTGAATGACAATGGTGAGAGTATTGTTTCATTTTGTTTGGAGAGAAATCACTTCATTTCGAATTCCACTTTTAAACATAAACAAGCTCACATATCAGGGTATGTATGATTTAAATCATGTGATTTAAATCAGTGATTTAAATCAATGATTTAAATCGCGATTAAAATCGCATGATTTTTTTAATTAAAATCTCCGATTTTTTAAATCACAAAATTAAAATAATGACCTAAACAAATAAAGAGGAATCACCCAACCGACGAGGTACGTGACAGATTTAGTTATCAATGTCATAAACTTAAATATGCATTTCTAAAATCATACAAAATTTACATTTATTTTACAAAAAAATACATATTAATGTTAAAAAATATATATACTATATATTATCATTATTGGTTTATTTTATGTAATATCAAAATATCAATCTAACAATCGCTGTCATCATAAGATCAGTAACTTTTTTTAACTATTTTGATGACGTACCTCGCTTGGTTTTCACGTTTCTCGTGTAGATAATTTCTTTTTTGTATTTTTTTTTTGCCACAATAATACTTTATTTTATGTAATTTGCTTTAATTTTACAAATAAAAAATTGGTTTGATAATAATTTGTATTTGATTTGTACCGAAAACTAACACCTCGACGAATAAGATTACGTAATTATTAATATTGATATTCAAGCAAACAATTTGGTTATATAACTAATTAATGATGAATAAATATTAAATTACTCATACTTTTCCATAGAAGTAGACAAATGACAAAACATTTCAATTTTAGTACGCCATTCAAAAATGAATGATTTAAATAAAAAAAATCTGATTTAAATAAAAAAAAAATCGATTTATTTGATTTTTCCAAAAAAAATCGATTTTTTTCATACCCTGTCACATATACACCTACGAGAATGTGGTTCAGAATAAACGTAGTGTGCTTGACTTCGTTGTCTATGATAAACGATTGAGGAGTATGGTAGTAGATACGCGTGTGAAACGAGGCGCTGAACTGGGTACGAATGATCATTATTTGGTTGTATCGCGAATGTGGTTGAATAAATTTTGGCGAAAGAAGGTGAAATGTTTTGAGAAAATGTTTCGCGTAAAATCCTTTGCTCTTTTGAATGAAGGTGTTAGAATGCAGTATGTTGAAAGATTGAATGAATCCTTGCCCGAATGTGAGTCTAAATATGATTGTAATATAAATGAAGTTTGGTTGAAATTTAAGGATTCACTCCTCAAATGTGCAAAAGAAGTTTGTGGTGAAAGCAGATTAGGCTCTTGTCCGAAAAATGCATGGTGGAATGACCAGGTGAAAGAAGCGATTGCTGAGAAAAAGAGAGCATATTTGAAGTTTTTAAATGTTAAGGATTCGCCTGGGCGTTTGCGAGAAGAATGTTTGTTAGAATATAGAAGGAAGAATAAATGGGTGAAGCAAGTGGTGAGAGAAAGTAAAAAGCGATTTGATGACTTATTGAGTGAAAGATTGACAAATGATTTTAGTACGAATAAGCGACTGTTTTGGTTGAGTGTGAAGAGACTGCGGAGTGGAAGTGGTCGAGTTGTGAAAGCTGTGAGAAGTGCGAATGGAGAGTTATTGTGGGATGAATCAGATATGAGGAATAGATGGTGCGAGTATTTTAAAGGTTTGTATGGAGGTGAGATTGAGATGGATGATTGTAGTAAAACTGGTAATGAAAATGATAATGAAGATGATTATGATATAGATGAAAGTGATGTATGTGATGCATTGGGGCGTGTAAGGCATGGTAAGGCTGCGGGTTTGGATGGGATTACAAATGAGATGTTGAAATATGGAGGAGAGAAAGTATTTGAATGGTTAGTTTATTTATTTAGATTTTGTTTGAATCGTAGCGTGGTTCCTGATGATTGGAAAAAAGCTGTTATTTGTCCATTATTCAAAGGCAAAGGCAGTTCGAGTGAATGTACGAATTTTCGCGCGGCAAGTTTGTTGAGTGTAGTCGGGATACTTTTTGGTAAGGTTTTAATTCATAAGGTGCGAACCTTAAAAATTTCAAAAATTAGTGACGTTCAGGGTGGTTTTTTGCCTGAGAGGGGATGTGTCGATCAATTGTTTGCTCTTCATACGATTGTTGAGAAGTCACTTGACAAGAACAAGAAGGTGTATGCTTTCTTGATCTAAAAAAGGCGTATGATAGTGTTCTTCGAGATACTTTGTGGGATGTATTCAGGGAGTACGGCGTGAATGGAAAATTGCTGGGAGCGTTTCGTGCATTGTATGAGGGTAGTGAGGCTGCTGTAAGAATAGATGGTAGGTTGAGTGATTGGTTTCGTATAAATGTTGGTGTGAAACAGGGTTGTGGTATGTCTCCGTGGTTGTTTAACTTGTATATGGATGTGTTGTTGCGGAGAGCATTGAGTGAAATGGATGGTGTACAAATTGATGAAAGTATTGTGCCTGCGTTAGCGTATGCGGATGATGTAGTTGTTTTAGGTGAAAATGAAGAGCAACTCAGAAGAATGATAGAGAGAATACATGTAGTTGGAAGAGGTATGAATTTGGAGTTGAATGTTGATAAATCCAAAGTGTTAATATTTGAAAGGAGTAAATTGGTGACTGTGTGCAATGTGTTAGTGGATAGAGTGAAACTGGAGCAAGTGAATGAGTTTGTATATTTGGGTAGCATGATGTCAAGGGATGGTCGAATTGATAGAGAAATTGAAAGGAGAGTGAATGCGGGGTGTAAGGTAATGGGTGCTCTAGGTACGTTTGCTCGAAACGTAAACGTATCTAGAGAAGCTCGTTTAAGTGTGTATAATGGAGTGCTAGTGCCTGCTTTGATGTATGGAAGCGAATGTTGGGCATGGACGGGAAAGCATAAAAAGAGAGTGACTGCCGTGGAAATGAGGAATTTACGTGGAGTATGTGGATATGTAAGACGGGATCGCGTGGGGAATAATTTGGTGTATGAAGAATGTATGGTTAGGAAGAATGTTGTTAAGAGAGTAGGAATGAGCCAGTTGAGATGGTTTGGTCACGTGGAGAGAATGAAGAGTGAACGTCTTGTAAAGCGTATATATCTTGGTGAAATTGAGGGTGTTAGATTGCGTGGCCGTCCAGTGTGTAAGTGGATGGATGTGATTGATGAGGTACTAAAAGAGAGAAAATTTCCGAGTGAGAAGAGAAGAAGAGCGTATATGAATACGATTATGAATGTCGCCGAGGCGAAAGAAGTGTGCTTAGACAGGAATGTGTGGCGAAGGATAATTGTTTCGTAACTATTATTGTGGTCCAGTTGCGGTATTTCGCTACCGAAAATCGGTCACTTTAATACGTTAAGAGTGAGGGATATATGTTGTCCCTTGATGTCAAGTTAGTAAGAATGTTGTTGAAAGAGAAAGTGATTTTTTTATTTGGATGACGTTATTTTTATTCTTTCGGGTTTGTGCTAACCCACTAAGTGGGAAATGCGTGATTTTATGTAAGTATGGATGTATGTATGTATGTATGTATGTATGTATGTATGTATGTATGTATGTATGTATGTATGTATGTATGTATGTATGTATGTATGTATGTATGTATGTATGTATGTATGTATGTATGTATGTATGTATGTATGTATGTATGTATGTATGTATGTATGTATGTATGTATGTATGTATGTATGTATGTATGTATGTATGTATGTATGTATGTATGTATGTATGTATGTATGTATGTATGTATGTATGTATGTATGTATGTATGTATGTATGTATGTATGTATGTATGTATGTATGTATGTATGTATGTATGTATGTATGTATGTATGTATGTATGTATGTATGTATGTATGTATGTATGTATGTATGTATGTATGTATGTATGTATGTATGTATGTATGTATGTATGTATGTATGTATGTATGTATGTATGTATGTATGTATGTATGTATGTATGTATGTATGTATGTATGTATGTATGTATGTATGTATGTATGTATGTATGTATGTATGTATGTATGTATGTATGTATGTATGTATGTATGTATGTATGTATGTATGTATGTATGTATGTATGTATGTATGTATGTATGTATGTATGTATGTATGTATGTATGTATGTATGTATGTATGTATGTATGTATGTATGTATGTATGTATGTATGTATGTATGTATGTATGTATGTATGTATGTATGTATGTATGTATGTATGTATGTATGTATGTATGTATGTATGTATGTATGTATGTATGTATGTATGTATGTATGTATGTATGTATGTATGTATGTATGTATGTATGTATGTATGTATGTATGTATGTATGTATGTATGTATGTATGTATGTATGTATGTATGTATGTATGTATGTATGTATGTATGTATGTATGTATGTATGTATGTATGTATGTATGTATGTATGTATGTATGTATGTATGTATGTATGTATGTATGTATGTATGTATGTATGTATGTATGTATGTATGTATGTATGTATGTATGTATGTATGTATGTATGTATGTATGTATGTATGTATGTATGTATGTATGTATGTATGTATGTATGTATGTATGTATGTATGTATGTATGTATGTATGTATGTATGTATGTATGTATGTATGTATGTATGTATGTATGTATGTATGTATGTATGTATGTATGTATGTATGTATGTATGTATGTATGTATGTATGTATGTATGTATGTATGTATGTATGTATGTATGTATGTATGTATGTATGTATGTATGTATGTATGTATGTATGTATGTATGTATGTATGTATGTATGTATGTATGTATGTATGTATGTATGTATGTATGTATGTATGTATGTATGTATGTATGTATGTATGTATGTATGTATGTATGTATGTATGTATGTATGTATGTATGTATGTATGTATGTATGTATGTATGTATGTATGTATGTATGTATGTATGTATGTATGTATGTATGTATGTATGTATGTATGTATGTATGTATGTATGTATGTATGTATGTATGTATGTATGTATGTATGTATGTATGTATGTATGTATGTATGTATGTATGTATGTATGTATGTATGTATGTATGTATGTATGTATGTATGTATGTATGTATGTATGTATGTATGTATGTATGTATGTATGTATGTATGTATGTATGTATGTATGTATGTATGTATGTATGTATGTATGTATGTATGTATGTATGTATGTATGTATGTATGTATGTATGTATGTATGTATGTATGTATGTATGTATGTATGTATGTATGTATGTATGTATGTATGTATGTATGTATGTATGTATGTATGTATGTATGTATGTATGTATGTATGTATGTATGTATGTATGTATGTATGTATGTATGTATGTATGTATGTATGTATGTATGTATGTATGTATGTATGTATGTATGTATGTATGTATGTATGTATGTATGTATGTATGTATGTATGTATGTATGTATGTATGTATGTATGTATGTATGTATGTATGTATGTATGTATGTATGTATGTATGTATGTATGTATGTATGTATGTATGTATGTATGTATGTATGTATGTATGTATGTATGTATGTATGTATGTATGTATGTATGTATGTATGTATGTATGTATGTATGTATGTATGTATGTATGTATGTATGTATGTATGTATGTATGTATGTATGTATGTATGTATGTATGTATGTATGTATGTATGTATGTATGTATGTATGTATGTATGTATGTATGTATGTATGTATGTATGTATGTATGTATGTATGTATGTATGTATGTATGTATGTATGTATGTATGTATGTATGTATGTATGTATGTATGTATGTATGTATGTATGTATGTATGTATGTATGTATGTATGTATGTATGTATGTATGTATGTATGTATGTATGTATGTATGTATGTATGTATGTATGTATGTATGTATGTATGTATGTATGTATGTATGTATGTATGTATGTATGTATGTATGTATGTATGTATGTATGTATGTATGTATGTATGTATGTATGTATGTATGTATGTATGTATGTATGTATGTATGTATGTATGTATGTATGTATGTATGTATGTATGTATGTATGTATGTATGTATGTATGTATGTATGTATGTATGTATGTATGTATGTATGTATGTATGTATGTATGTATGTATGTATGTATGTATGTATGTATGTATGTATGTATGTATGTATGTATGTATGTATGTATGTATGTATGTATGTATGTATGTATGTATGTATGTATGTATGTATGTATGTATGTATGTATGTATGTATGTATGTATGTATGTATGTATGTATGTATGTATGTATGTATGTATGTATGTATGTATGTATGTATGTATGTATGTATGTATGTATGTATGTATGTATGTATGTATGTATGTATGTATGTATGTATGTATGTATGTATGTATGTATGTATGTATGTATGTATGTATGTATGTATGTATGTATGTATGTATGTATGTATGTATGTATGTATGTATGTATGTATGTATGTATGTATGTATGTATGTATGTATGTATGTATGTATGTATGTATGTATGTATGTATGTATGTATGTATGTATGTATGTATGTATGTATGTATGTATGTATGTATGTATGTATGTATGTATGTATGTATGTATGTATGTATGTATGTATGTATGTATGTATGTATGTATGTATGTATGTATGTATGTATGTATGTATGTATGTATGTATGTATGTATGTATGTATGTATGTATGTATGTATGTATGTATGTATGTATGTATGTATGTATGTATGTATGTATGTATGTATGTATGTATGTATGTATGTATGTATGTATGTATGTATGTATGTATGTATGTATGTATGTATGTATGTATGTATGTATGTATGTATGTATGTATGTATGTATGTATGTATGTATGTATGTATGTATGTATGTATGTATGTATGTATGTATGTATGTATGTATGTATGTATGTATGTATGTATGTATGTATGTATGTATGTATGTATGTATGTATGTATGTATGTATGTATGTATGTATGTATGTATGTATGTATGTATGTATGTATGTATGTATGTATGTATGTATGTATGTATGTATGTATGTATGTATGTATGTATGTATGTATGTATGTATGTATGTATGTATGTATGTATGTATGTATGTATGTATGTATGTATGTATGTATGTATGTATGTATGTATGTATGTATGTATGTATGTATGTATGTATGTATGTATGTATGTATGTATGTATGTATGTATGTATGTATGTATGTATGTATGTATGTATGTATGTATGTATGTATGTATGTATGTATGTATGTATGTATGTATGTATGTATGTATGTATGTATGTATGTATGTATGTATGTATGTATGTATGTATGTATGTATGTATGTATGTATGTATGTATGTATGTATGTATGTATGTATGTATGTATGTATGTATGTATGTATGTATGTATGTATGTATGTATGTATGTATGTATGTATGTATGTATGTATGTATGTATGTATGTATGTATGTATGTATGTATGTATGTATGTATGTATGTATGTATGTATGTATGTATGTATGTATGTATGTATGTATGTATGTATGTATGTATGTATGTATGTATGTATGTATGTATGTATGTATGTATGTATGTATGTATGTATGTATGTATGTATGTATGTATGTATGTATGTATGTATGTATGTATGTATGTATGTATGTATGTATGTATGTATGTATGTATGTATGTATGTATGTATGTATGTATGTATGTATGTATGTATGTATGTATGTATGTATGTATGTATGTATGTATGTATGTATGTATGTATGTATGTATGTATGTATGTATGTATGTATGTATGTATGTATGTATGTATGTATGTATGTATGTATGTATGTATGTATGTATGTATGTATGTATGTATGTATGTATGTATGTATGTATGTATGTATGTATGTATGTATGTATGTATGTATGTATGTATGTATGTATGTATGTATGTATGTATGTATGTATGTATGTATGTATGTATGTATGTATGTATGTATGTATGTATGTATGTATGTATGTATGTATGTATGTATGTATGTATGTATGTATGTATGTATGTATGTATGTATGTATGTATGTATGTATGTATGTATGTATGTATGTATGTATGTATGTATGTATGTATGTATGTATGTATGTATGTATGTATGTATGTATGTATGTATGTATGTATGTATGTATGTATGTATGTATGTATGTATGTATGTATGTATGTATGTATGTATGTATGTATGTATGTATGTATGTATGTATGTATGTATGTATGTATGTATGTATGTATGTATGTATGTATGTATGTATGTATGTATGTATGTATGTATGTATGTATGTATGTATGTATGTATGTATGTATGTATGTATGTATGTATGTATGTATGTATGTATGTATGTATGTATGTATGTATGTATGTATGTATGTATGTATGTATGTATGTATGTATGTATGTATGTATGTATGTATGTATGTATGTATGTATGTATGTATGTATGTATGTATGTATGTATGTATGTATGTATGTATGTATGTATGTATGTATGTATGTATGTATGTATGTATGTATGTATGTATGTATGTATGTATGTATGTATGTATGTATGTATGTATGTATGTATGTATGTATGTATGTATGTATGTATGTATGTATGTATGTATGTATGTATGTATGTATGTATGTATGTATGTATGTATGTATGTATGTATGTATGTATGTATGTATGTATGTATGTATGTATGTATGTATGTATGTATGTATGTATGTATGTATGTATGTATGTATGTATGTATGTATGTATGTATGTATGTATGTATGTATGTATGTATGTATGTATGTATGTATGTATGTATGTATGTATGTATGTATGTATGTATGTATGTATGTATGTATGTATGTATGTATGTATGTATGTATGTATGTATGTATGTATGTATGTATGTATGTATGTATGTATGTATGTATGTATGTATGTATGTATGTATGTATGTATGTATGTATGTATGTATGTATGTATGTATGTATGTATGTATGTATGTATGTATGTATGTATGTATGTATGTATGTATGTATGTATGTATGTATGTATGTATGTATGTATGTATGTATGTATGTATGTATGTATGTATGTATGTATGTATGTATGTATGTATGTATGTATGTATGTATGTATGTATGTATGTATGTATGTATGTATGTATGTATGTATGTATGTATGTATGTATGTATGTATGTATGTATGTATGTATGTATGTATGTATGTATGTATGTATGTATGTATGTATGTATGTATGTATGTATGTATGTATGTATGTATGTATGTATGTATGTATGTATGTATGTATGTATGTATGTATGTATGTATGTATGTATGTATGTATGTATGTATGTATGTATGTATGTATGTATGTATGTATGTATGTATGTATGTATGTATGTATGTATGTATGTATGTATGTATGTATGTATGTATGTATGTATGTATGTATGTATGTATGTATGTATGTATGTATGTATGTATGTATGTATGTATGTATGTATGTATGTATGTATGTATGTATGTATGTATGTATGTATGTATGTATGTATGTATGTATGTATGTATGTATGTATGTATGTATGTATGTATGTATGTATGTATGTATGTATGTATGTATGTATGTATGTATGTATGTATGTATGTATGTATGTATGTATGTATGTATGTATGTATGTATGTATGTATGTATGTATGTATGTATGTATGTATGTATGTATGTATGTATGTATGTATGTATGTATGTATGTATGTATGTATGTATGTATGTATGTATGTATGTATGTATGTATGTATGTATGTATGTATGTATGTATGTATGTATGTATGTATGTATGTATGTATGTATGTATGTATGTATGTATGTATGTATGTATGTATGTATGTATGTATGTATGTATGTATGTATGTATGTATGTATGTATGTATGTATGTATGTATGTATGTATGTATGTATGTATGTATGTATGTATGTATGTATGTATGTATGTATGTATGTATGTATGTATGTATGTATGTATGTATGTATGTATGTATGTATGTATGTATGTATGTATGTATGTATGTATGTATGTATGTATGTATGTATGTATGTATGTATGTATGTATGTATGTATGTATGTATGTATGTATGTATGTATGTATGTATGTATGTATGTATGTATGTATGTATGTATGTATGTATGTATGTATGTATGTATGTATGTATGTATGTATGTATGTATGTATGTATGTATGTATGTATGTATGTATGTATGTATGTATGTATGTATGTATGTATGTATGTATGTATGTATGTATGTATGTATGTATGTATGTATGTATGTATGTATGTATGTATGTATGTATGTATGTATGTATGTATGTATGTATGTATGTATGTATGTATGTATGTATGTATGTATGTATGTATGTATGTATGTATGTATGTATGTATGTATGTATGTATGTATGTATGTATGTATGTATGTATGTATGTATGTATGTATGTATGTATGTATGTATGTATGTATGTATGTATGTATGTATGTATGTATGTATGTATGTATGTATGTATGTATGTATGTATGTATGTATGTATGTATGTACTTGATTAGTGTTGTTAGTTTTGATATTGTCCAATCTTGGAATAAAATTTAACTGGTTCAAATCTATTTACTAACCAATAAGGTTAGAAATATCAAATTATAGCAAATTTCAAATACATTTGAAACCATATTAAACAATTGGATTAAATATCGCATGATGCACGTGTATGAACACACGTTGGCCATGCGAAATTTTATTTAACAGTTTTTGATATGGTTTAAAAATACCACAAACTAATAATTATTATTTAATAGGCGGACATTTGGTTAGGTCTGAGACATCAGGAAACTTGTAGAATTTGGATGCAGCGTTCGAGTTTTAGGTTTCAATTCTGCAGATCTACTAAAGCAGCTCTAAAGTCCAGACAAATCATTTATTGCGTAGACGACCACCGCTGGATGAACTGGTAAGAAACTTTATTTTTTTTATAAAATATTTAGCCTTATATTAATTCATGAGAACTTATAGTGAAAGGAATATGACTATATGTCTAAATATTATTTTGTATTCAAATTCTATTTTAAGTATTACATTGAAAGAAATATAACTTTTATGGATGTTTGTATAATATTCAAAGAATTTAAAGCTGAAGTTTCGATTATTTATTAATAAAATCAATATCAGGTAACAATTAATTAGCATATATTTTTCAGGAATCGGACATCAAGAAGATTAGATTAATATAGTAGATTTTAAGTTCGTTTTAAGTTCTTTTAAATGTATTTTCAGGTCTTAATTAAACTTTGGCTCATCGCGCCATTGAGCAAACACGCGTTTTCTTTAAAAATGAAATTAAATTGATTAATTTGAAGTACATTCCTTGGCGATTTATCATAAAATCGTGCGTCGACGTTTGCCACCGTACTAAGCGTCCTTCGCGGGTTGTCCAGGCAACACTTAGGGAGAGTGAATGTGCAAAGCAGAACATATGTATCGAGGCTCGAGACATACTTGATGCGGATGGATGAGAGAATAAGTGAGAAGGTCAGAAAGGTGGAAGTGTTTCGAAACTTTGATGTGGGTTCGGGTTCCCTTATTTAACATCACGGTTAGTGAAATGGGTAGACAGGGTTCGTGCGTATTTATCTTTAATTGAGTGGACTGGTACGTTAGCAATGCCGTTTGAGACCAGTTGTTTATTCAGCAAAGTTTTTGTCTGAGCACACGGGTTGTCCGCGTTCGGGGTAGGTATCGCGTACGAGACCGGGCGATGTCTCCGGGAGTAGCCCTCTCGGGCATCCAAGCCGAGGAGATTACATGTAACTGTCTCTCTTGTCCTTCGAGATTTCGCGTACTAGGCCGTACATGCAGTACATAGTGTGGGGTCGACTTAATCCCCTCGTAAACTACATGTGAGAACCACGGCGGATATCTCACGATCGAGATATTAACGTAAGATAGATTTTTTGCGCATTTCACCAACTTAATTGGGAGGTTCTAAAATAGCTTGTTCAATTATGAAATATTATTGTACACGAATTTGTATTTATGTAATAAATTGTATATACGGGGAGCGTGGGTCTGGCATTTGAGGGTAGTTGCTCCCTATACAGGGTGTATTTGGGAAGACGAACCCGTCCTTAACTTCTTTATTATAAGTAATAGATTTTTTTTCATTTTTTCATATATGTTTTAGTATAATAAATATACTGACTAATAACACACTATCTCGAACAGACATTGTCGTCATTTTTACAAAAAACATATACTACACGACGTTTCGATTGATAATATCTCCAATCGTTATCAAGTGTAAACTGAACAATAATCTTAAAGCTACGACATTTTATACTAGGAGGGATGTGATGAGCTGTGACGATTCCGTTTCAGATGATGGAGTTGACTAATTAGAGGGCGCCGCACAATAAATATACTATTGATGCCAGTTATAGATTTTTTTTTATAAAATCAGGTTTACTTGATACTACAACTTCTATATTTCAAATGAGAACCTAAAATTGTTTTACTAAAATAAAAATGCAATTTTTTCTCTTATCAACGATGCATTAGTTTTTATTAATGTATTTGCAAAACTTTGAGAAGAATAAGAAAATTGAGAAATATTAGAAATAATTTTTGCACAAATATTGAAGGTGTCTATGTGAAAATAAACAAAATGTAACAGTGTAAAACAATTCAATTAATGTCAAAAAAGTATACATTTGTTTGTTATCTGTTTCACGTACTTTGTAAAGTAATTTTTAAAATGTTTGCAAAGGATGAATTGATTGATATGATTTTAATAATCGGTGAATCAAATGGGATTCTAAGAGAACAGGGTCGTAATTTTGAGCACTTATTTAAAGTTGTTTTACCTTATTATATTTGTTAATTTACGTTGTGAAGTTATTTTACCTGGTTACATTTTATTTAATTTCGCATAGCAACCTAAAACATTTGAATAAAAAATAGCTTCTGATATTTCTCAATTTTCTTATTTTTCTCGAATTTTTTCAAATATATTAATAAAAACTATTACATCGTTGAAATGAGAAAAAAATGGCGGTTTTATTTTAGTAAAACAATTTTAGGTACTAATTTGAAAAATAAAAGTTATTAGTCGTATCATGTAAACCTGACTTTATAAAAAATTCTGTCACTGTCGTCGAGATTGCAGTGCCGATTGGTGACGCAGACCATGACTTCTTCTTCATAAAGACCTGTTTAAAATGTATGTACACAATAAAACAATTTATGTTCTGTTTAATTTAAACCCGTCACATTAGTCGTGCAGTACGTAATTTTAGTAAAAATAATATTTATTATTAAGTATTTAGATGCGGTCAGGGTGAAGTTAGATTTTAAGTATTTATTGTAAGCTAAGCTTTGTATTCATAAATATGATATATTTTGGTAAGTGGGCGGTGGGTGATAACACCAAAAATATATTTTATGTAAAGCTTCGCAAATAGGAAATATTGCACCTTTAATAACGGGAACAATAAATCTTATTTAGGGACCCAAGATTTAATTTGTTAAATTTGTTAAGTATTGTAAACGGAACTCTAATATAAATAATAAATATATATATATATATATATATATATATATATATATATATATATATATATATATATATATATATATATATATATATATATATATTAATGAGCCTATAAATCCCACTGCTGGGCAAATGCCTCCCCCATGGTCTTCCACTTTTCACTGTCTTGTGATTTGGTTGGCCAGAATTTGTTGAATTTTGATAGATCGTCGCTCCATCTTAGGTATTTTCTTCCCTTCTCTCTTCGTCCCTCTCTTGGTATCCATTCCATGCATCGTTTGCTCCATCGGTCGTCTTTGCATCGCATCATATGTCCAACTCACTTCCATTTTAGGGTTTTGGTGAATTTAATGATATCTGTTATTTTTGTTTTCGCTCTAATTTCGGTGTTTCTTATTTTTTGTATCTTTCTTATACCAAGGATTTTTCTCTCTAGGTTGTGTTGACATACACGTAAGTTTTTCATTTGTTTTTTTGTGAAATTCAAAGTTTGGGTTCCGTATGATAAAATCGGCAATATGCATGAGTCGATTACTTTTTTCTTAAGATTGAGGGGTATGTTATGTTCCCTTAAGTAGGGTAGGGACCAGAATCTTTTCCAAGTGTTTTTTATTCTTCGATTAATTTCTTTTGTTGTCCTATTTTGGAATGAGATGAGTTGGCCCAGGTAGGTAAAGTCATCGGTGTAATCTATTTCTTTATTTTAAATATAGATTGGCTTTGTGGCTCCATTTGTCATTAGTTTTGTTTTGTCGGTATTCATTTTCAACCCTCTCTTCATTCCTTCTTCATTTACTGCTTGTAATGTTTGCTGTAAGTCTTCACTTGAATTATAAAACAAGACAATATCGTCAGCGAAGCGTGGATTTGACAAGTACTTGCCATCTACTCTAATTCCTTTAAGTTTATCATTTATGATACGAAAGGTGGTTTCTAAGACACAGTTAAACAATTTTGGGGATAGGAGATCCCTTGTTTGACCCCTTTTTCGATTTTAAAACCAGGACCTCGTATTTCTGTTTTTATTTTTGCAGTACCGTTATCGTATATTTTTTTAATAATATTTATATATCGATCATTTACTCCTTGTTCTCTCAGTGAATGGAACATGAATAGGTGTTAGATGCTGTCAAATGCTTTCGTGTAGTCCACGAAGGCGATGTATAGAGGGAAATTATATTCTATATATTTCTCGATTACTTGGTTGAGTGTTTGTAAATGATCAGCAGTTGAGAATCCCCTTCTAAATCCTGCTTGTTCTACAGGTTGGTTGTCGTTTAATGTACAGTTTATTCGTTGACCTATTACTTTTATAAATATTTTGTAAATTGTTGGTAGTAGGCTAATGGGACGATAGTTATAAATATCTTTTCTTGAACCTTTTTTGTGCAAGAGGATAATGACTGATGAAAACCAACTTGTAAGTATTTCATTGGTTTCTATTATTTTATTAAATAGTTTGCCTAAGTGTATTGACAGTATGTCTTCAGCTGGTTTCATATGTTCTGTACAAATTCCATCCTCGCCTGGAGCTTTGTCTTTTTTTAGTTCTTTTATGGCTTTAGTTACTTCTTCTGTAAGTATTTTAGGAATTACTTCTGTGGTATTTAAACATATACTTAATTGTTTAAAACTAATATGTTTTAAATGAGAGAAATTAGAAATTATCAACTCCTTGAGGTAGCAACCCGCTGCACTTGGGAATAGAACGGTTAACCCGCCCTGACTCTATTTAAATAAGTCAATAAATAAATGGAAATAACTGTTTCTGTTACTTGGAAAAATTAGTTACATGTTTTTACGTATTTAAGTTTAATTTTAGTATTGTTTGAAATAGCTGTAGTATCTTAAACTATTTATTAATATTAATATTATTGCATCTGGCTTCACGCGAGTGCGCGCGCACCCACACGCCCAGCGTACAGCTGCTACAGCGTTGATCGACTGCGCTGAACTCAGACTGTGTCTGGCTTGCAAACGGTAAACACGTATCGCGTCGTCGTCCGCGAGAGTGGTTTTTCCACCATTTTGCATAAAACTTTCTGATTTTCATATGGTCAGTAAAGTAATTGGTTGTTTAATTATCGTACGCGTAGCTTGATTAGCCTAACACGACTAATTCAAGGAGTATCGTTCGGTTTTCATTTAATTTGGTACTTTATAGTCCGCGAATACTTTCCGGCGCCAATTTATGCAGCTAATAGACACATCTCAGGAATCAATTGTAAAATCGAACTGTACAATTTGATTTCTCACGGGAATTCGTGTTGTTAGGGATTTGATTCATATTTCCTTGGGTGAATTCATTATTATTTCTTTGTAAACCTGTTTACACAAGTTCACCTTCGAGTGACGTCATTCACAGCGCATCTGCTGTTATTGTCGACTAGGTACATTCAATGCAACGTTTTGCATTCTAGTTGGTTGTTATTAAGTTCATTTAGAGTTCTTAATATTGTTTAACTACATTTGTTTGTTCATACACTTACGAAATGATTTAGTTAATTCAACAAATATCGTATTTGTTCTATCTTTGGTTTATTATTGTTTATGTCACTTATATTCAATACGCTATCACATATTTCTCAGAATTGTATTTCAGTTGTTTGTTATTTTGTTGCAATTATATTTAGCACGTTTGTTACTTCGTAAAACTATCTGGTCCTTCGTCCGTTGTTAATTAGTACGTTTCACAAATTAGTATTATCCCGTTTATTGGCCAAGTCCAGTGATGTGAACCAGCTATCGAAGGTTGTAATTATTTTGGTTTACATATAGTTTTGTTTTATTCATTGAATTTAACATTAAACACATTGTTGGTCCTTCGAGCCGGATTTGGCGGTATTCGGAGATAATTATTGTTTCTAGTTACATTTTGGTCCTTCGAGCCGGATTTGGCGGTATTCGGAGATAATTATTGTTTCTAGTTACATTTGGTCTTCGTCGAGCCGGATTTGGCGGTATTCGGAGATAATTATTGTTTCTAGTTACTTTGGTATTAGTAATTGCATTCAATAACACACTGTAAAATGGCTAAACTACTGCACAAACAATTAGAGGTTGTGACAGAAGATATTCGTCGTCTATCAGTCTATTCTTCAGAGACTGATGAAAAAAGTAAAGTGAAATTTGAGGTAACTTTTCCGTCTCTCGCAGCTTGGGAACAGGAATTTAATCGTACTTATTGTGAATATTCTTCAAAGTTAGAACAAACCAAAAATCCCGACGAGGATATATTGGCAGAAATTTCCCGAGTTAAGAAATTGTTTAATGAAATCAAAGAACTCATTTGCGACATACGTGTCAATTACAAGCTTAAGTTCAATGGAGACACCGGATCACAGTCAGGGTCCGACAGAGCTAAATCAGAATCACATTCGATTCAATCAGCACAATCTTTGCGATATATGCAACCTAGCTTGCCAAAATTGAATCTCCCAACATTCGATGGAAAGAAAACAACTTTTATGAATTTTTACGATTTATTCACACAGTTGGTGATAAATCGGGACAGTTTGTCAGATATTGAACGACTTCAATATCTCAAGTTATCTTTAAAAGGGGAAGCCGCTAGGCTTATTACAAATATCCCCGTCAAAGCTGATAGTTTTGATATTGCATGGAATGCCATCACAGATGAATATTATCGTCCTAGGTTGTTGAGGTCGGTACATCTGAATGCACTCCAAGATGTGCAAAAGGTCAAGCAGGCAGACGCTCCTACACTAAAATCATTGTTGAACACAGCACGCGAAAACATTGCTGCTCTGAAAAATTTAGAGGTTGATGTTGACTCATGTGGGGTCATTTTGGAAAACATGATTTGTCGTAAGCTAGATTCGTCTACTAGACGACAGTGGGAACTAACATTGGATTCTGACTCCAAGCCCACTCATGTAGAGTTAATTGCGTTCTTGACTAAGCAAGTTTCAAGCTTAGAGGTTGAACCAGACAAACCTGTCAAAACTCACGAGCCAATCAAAAGGCACAAGCCAGCATCCCGAGCGATGACATTGGCAACTGATACGAATTGTCCGTATTGCAGAAAGTCTCACTACATCAGTAAGTGTGAAGGGTTTATAGCTCTTAAACCTAAAGGAAGACATGATGCTGCAATCAAACACAAGTTGTGCATCAACTGTCTTAGAATGGGTCACATACGCCCGAACTGTCCTAGTACAGCCACATGCAGAACGTGTAACAAAACTCACCATACGCTGCTGCATTTTGGTGAAAGGTCGAACAAGTCGTTATCACCCAAACGTGATAAAAAATCTGAGCAAACCAATCGTCCGTCATCACCCAAGAGTGATGCAAACTCTCAAGCCAGTAGTAGTAATTCTGAAACTACTACGTCAATGTCTGCTAGGACTTATTCACTAAGTCAACACAGAAAACATACTTCGGTATTACTACCCACTGCAAAGCTGCATATATTTGACAGTGCAGGAAAGGTACATGTTGTCCGTGCCTTATTGGATACAGGATCGCAGAAATCCTACATCAAAAGTCGTTGTGTCCACAATTTGAATCTGTCTATTGAAGCGTGTCAAACAAAGATTATGTCAATCAGTGACACCCACGTCAAGGACACTAGTGGTATTATACATACCAAAATCAAACCATGTCGTAGAGAAACTCCAGTTCTCGATTTGAGTTGCATTGTAATCGACAACATTACAGGCAGAATCCCAGATTATCCAATATCTCGGGATACCTTTAAACAATTTGGGAATATCCAACTTTCGGATCCCGAATGCTATAAATCTCAACGAATAGACATGCTGTTAGGAGCTGACATTTGGGGTCAGGTCATTCGTAACGGAGTTAAGAAAGGATTCGATGGCACACTCACCGCCATCAAAACAATCTTTGGTTGGGTGGTTATGGGAGAATATACCAGCAAGCAAACAAGCAATGCTGTGGTGTCGTATCATACATACACACAAGAAGATACCCACGAACTATTGTCAAAATTTTGGGAATTGGAAAACGTTCCAACTCCATCGGTTGTCACTAAACCGGAGGATAAAATGGTGGAGGACCATTTTGTCAATACTACCCAAAGAGACTCCGAGGGAAAATACAAGGTTTCTTTACCTTTTAAACAGTACCCACCAGTACTAGGCAATTCATACAAGAAAGCTTTGTCCATTTGTCACGCACAGCTGACTCGCTTGAGTAAAGACCCAGAGTTACTCAAGGCTTATGATGCAATATTCGAAGAATATTTGCAAAAGGGTTACGTCACGAGACTTGATGTGCAACCCAATTTGAATGATCAGAATTCGTACTATATTCCACATCATGCCGTGGTTAAACCTGATAGTGCGACGACACCGGTACGCATTGTGTTCAATGCTTCAAAGCCATCATCTAATGGAAAGTCGATTAATGACTACTTGTATCCTGGTCCGGTACTACAGAAGAGTATCTTCACTCTTCATTTGCGAAATAGATTTTATCCTATTTTAATTACGGGAGACTTAAAACAGATGTTCCTACAAATTAGAGTTGTACGCGAGCATCAACGATTTCTAAGGTTCATTTGGAAACCT
Organism: Harpalus rubripes; assembly: GCA_963082715.1. Taxonomy (NCBI): domain Eukaryota; kingdom Metazoa; phylum Arthropoda; class Insecta; order Coleoptera; family Carabidae; genus Harpalus; species Harpalus rubripes. The sequence continues at coordinate 15,752,963 of OY720465.1, forward strand.
GCGGATGCCACACATCCTATTTGTACCAATTCAACACTATCTGCTTTGGTTTGAATTGTTCGCCGTTCTTAGCGTTGCGTACAGTTGAGCAGTTGGCTCAAGACGAAGGGAATCAATATCCCTTAGCAGCTAAAGTCCTGCAAAATGATGTCTATATGGACGATGTTGTGACTGGAGCTGAAGACATTCAGTCAGCACTGACACTGCGCCGTGAACTCACGGATATATTCGAAAAGGGAGGATTCACCCTCCGAAAATGGGCCAGTAATTCTCAAACAATACTAGATGAACTACCAGACAATGCACGCGCAGTGAAAGATGTCCACTTTACTGACGACGAGTCAGTGAAATTGTTAGGTGTCAAATGGGTTTGCAAGTCCGACTGCTACGAGTATACGGTCTCAAAACCCGACGATTTGTGCACCAAAAGAAACATTTTGTCCTGCATTGCAAGGATCTATGATCCATTAGGCATTATGTCCCCATTGGTGATGTTTCTTAAACTCATCATGCAAGAGCTTTGGAAATCAAAGGTAGAATGGGATGAAGAACCTCCCGCTCATATTGTCTCGGAGTGGAACTTGTTTCTGAAAGAGATCGATTGTATATCCAACTATTCGATACCAAGGTTAGCCTGTTTGGGTTCTAAATTCGATCTTATCGGATTTGCGGATGCCTCCGAGCGAGGCTACTGTGCCGTTGTCTATGTTAGAAGTTATCCAAACGATAAACCAGTGGTGCAATTGCTCTGTGCAAAGACGCGTGTAGCGCCTTTGAAAAAAATTACTATACCTCGTTTGGAATTATGTGCGGCGCATCTTCTCGCCAAACTTCTCGAGAACATTCTCGAAAATATTCCAAAACAACCGGAGGCTGTACATTGCTTCTCGGACTCTATGATAGTTCTTGCCTGGTTGCGCAAGGAACCACACACTCTGAAACCATTTGTGGGTAATCGAGTCGCTCAAATACAAACAAATTTTCCGAGTGAACACTGGCGTCATGTAACGTCGGAACACAATGCGGCCGACGTAGGTTCTAGAGGTCTCAGTCCTCTAAGTTTCAAGACATGTACTCTCTGGATAAATGGACCAGAGTGGTTACAACAACCTTACTCGTGTTGGCCACAAAGTGAAGTGGTTCAACTTGACGAAGATCAAACCAACTCTGCTCAGACAGAGATTGCCAACGCCTAAGTTTGTCTTTAGGGAGACCCTAAGGTGGCCGGTATGTTTAAAACTAATATGTTTTAAATGAGAGAAATTAGAAATTATCAACTCCTTGAGGTAGCAACCCGCTGCACTTGGGAATAGAACGGTTAACCCGCCCTGACTCTATTTAAATAAGTCAATAAATAAATGGAAATAACTGTTTCTGTTACTTGGAAAAATTAGTTATATGTTTTTACGTGTTTAAGTTTAATTTTAGAATTGTTTGAAATAGCTGTAGTATCTTAAACTATTTATTAATATTAATATTATTGCATCTGGCTTCACGCGAGTGCGCGCGCACCCACACACGCCCAGCGTACAGCTGCTACAGCGTTGATCGACTGCGCTGAACTCAGACTGTGTCTGGCTTGCAAACGGTAAACACGTATCGCGTCGTCGTCCGCGAGAGTGGTTTTTCCACCATTTTGCATAAAACTTTCTGATTTTCATATGGTCAGTAAAGTAATTGGTTGTTTAATTATCGTACGCGTAGCTTGATTAGCCTAACACGACTAATTCAAGGAGTATCGTTCGGTTTTCATTTAATTTGGTACTTTATAGTCCGCGAATACTTTCCGGCGCCAATTTATGCAGCTAATAGACACATCTCAGGAATCAATTGTAAAATCGAACTGTACAATTTGATTTCTCACGGGAATTCGTGTTGTTAGGGATTTGATTCATATTTCCTTGGGTGAATTCATTATTATTTCTTTGTAAACCTGTTTACACAAGTTCACCTTCGAGTGACGTCATTCACAGCGCATCTGCTGTTATTGTCGACTAGGTACATTCAATGCAACGTTTTGCATTCTAGTTGGTTGTTATTAAGTTCATTTAGAGTTCTTAATATTGTTTAACTACATTTGTTTGTTCATACACTTATGAAATGATTTAGTTAATTCAACAAATATCGTATTTGTTCTATCTTTGGTTTATTATTGTTTATGTCACTTATATTCAATACGCTATCACATATTTCTCAGAATTGTATTTCAGTTGTTTGTTATTTTGTTGCAATTATATTTAGCACGTTTGTTAGTTCGTAAAACTATCTGGTCCTTCGTCCGTTGTTAATTAGTACGTTTCACAAATTAGTATTATCCCGTTTATTGGCCAAGTCCAGTGATGTGAACCAGCTATCGAAGGTTGTAATTATTTTGGTTTACATATAGTTTTGTTTTATTCATTGAATTTAACATCAAACACATTGTTGGTGCTTCTAGACCGGATTCGCTGATTTAGAGACATCACATTCGGGCTTGCGAGCAGGATCAAACATTTTGGTTCTTCTAGACCGGATTCGCTGGTTTAGGGATTGAACATTTGGTCCTTCGAGCCACTAGGTCCTTATTACTTAGTCCTTCGCACCGGAGGGACGCAACACTTAATTCTTCTTTTTCTTCGTCTATTAAGTTGCTTCTGTACAAATCTTGGAAGAATTTTGTTGCTGTATTGAGTATTTTTGCTCTTGATGAATTTTTTCCTTGGTTGTGATCGAGGCCGAGTACCCATGGAGTTCCAATACTTAGCTCTTTTTGGACTCTTTTTGTTGAACGTGTGTCTTATAGAATGTTTGTAATAAGATCATTATTTGCTTTTCTCAGATCTTTTCTTATTTCTTTTCTGGTCAGCTTCTTTATTTCTGTAAATTCCATCGTTTCTTTAGAAGTTTTGTTTTTGATCTGTTTATAACGTTCTCTTTTTTTACCTTCCGTCACCTTTAGGTAAGGAAGGTATTGTCTTTGGTCAAAAATTTCGGTGGTGTTTTTAATGAATAAGCACGTTTTAAGGTCCCTAGAATACGATTTTACTATTTTTACGATGATGTCTGTATGTGTGTGTGTGTATGTATGTATGTGTGGCTGTGTGTGTGTATGTGTGTGTGTAACAAAATTTTCGTCTACGATAACTCTAAAACTACAATTCCAAAAATTATAATTCTTTCGTATTCCTCTTCGTTACATCCATGTGAAGAGCTGATTAGATTTTGGTTATAATTGGTCAACCGGAAGTACCCTCATTTGAAGATTTTAACAGTTTTTCTTGAAAAAACGATGGTAAATATAATTTTTTCACATTTAATGTTATTATAAATATTAAAGAACATTGTATTGTCTATACGATTTAACTGCATTTTATACTTCATATTAAATGGATATAGAGTTATAAAATTATAAAGAAATTCAATTTCATAAATTAGCCAGCTATGCTAGAAACAGCTACTATATTAATAAAATTCTGATTGAAAGATGTCAGTGTCAAGTGCAATTGACATATTCGTAGTATATTTATATTATAATTTTACTCGAAATATATGATCTTTTTGTTCGAAACTTTCTGTATGGAATTTGTATAAAATACATACAATTGTCGAAAGGTAATGTACATATAAAAAATTTAGAATCTTTTGCAAGGAACTTTCTGTATGGATTTTATATAAAATACATAGGCATTTACGAAAATTCTACCGGTAGGTACCGCATCTACCGACTGTGTTCGAAAACACCAGCGATAAAAAGTTACTGTGTTCAAAAATTGTACAATATCTACCAGATTCAACTACCGGATTCATGAAGAATCTAATCTCAAAAAAAGGTAGTGTTGTAAAGCGAAGCAGGCGCGTTAAAATTGGAAATGTGTTCAAAGTAGGACTCTACTCAGTTTGTTAACTACATTAAATTTTTAACGTGTCTCAAATTTTTATAGCTTATGGATCTACCCCTGTTTACCACTTGCGTTCTTAAAATATTAATTCCGGTAGCTATAACCTGATAAACAGCTGTTTACCGGTAACAGTTCACCGGCAGAATTTTCGTAAATGCCTCACATAATTGACGGAAGGTAATGTGCTGGCCACATCAGATTTTCTATTATATATTTTGTGTTTTCTGAGAGTTTGTCGATGTTAGTGTTGTTAGAATTCTGAATGGTCGCCTTTTGTATGGCGTATTTCATGCTATTCTCTATGTGGTTGTAATGTTCTTGTACATTCATTTTGTCTTCATTAGTTGTATTTAGTCTTTCTTCAAGTGTATGAATGTATTTAGCTTCATCTATACACTTCAGGACTTTATTTTCTTTTTGTATGGATATTTTTCTGTCTAGCTTCATTGTGCTACGAAGTAGTTTATGATCTGAGTTGTATTTAAATCTTTGCAGAACTTCTATATTCGTAAAGAGTCTCCTATCATTGGCCAGTATAAAATCGACTTGGTTTTTATATTCGCCGTTCGGGGAGATCCATGTCCATTGGTGTTTTTTATTTTTCTTAAATATTGAGTGAATTATCACTAATTTGTTTTGTAAAGCAAACTGGATTTATGTTTCCCCTCTTTTGTTTCTGTTTCCATATCCAAATGGACAACAAATATTTTGTTCGCCATGTTCGCGCAGTCCAATTTTACTATTAAAATCACCCATGATAATTTTGTATCTTGAGTTACAATGGTCGTAAACCTCATTGGCTCGTAGTATGATCACGGTTTTAACTAAAACACTGTTTTAAGAAATGTCAAATTCAAATTTCAATATTTAATTTCGCCCTTATGTCTAAACAACGATTTTTTTAAAAATATTTGCTTGAATACAATCTATGTTCTGCTTTTACATTATATTTTGATAAATTTAATATAATTTATTATTGATATTAAATAATCAAATTTGACATTTCTTAAAACAGCGTTTTAGTTAAAACCGTGATCATACTACGAGCCATTAAGTTTAGTATAGAATGAGTGGACTTCGTCATCTGGGTGTTTTGTAGTTGGGGCATATACTTGTATTATTGATATTATTGTTAGATTGTTTAATTTGAGTTTGAGTACGGCTATTCTTTCATTAACGCTGGATATTTCAGTAATATATTTTATCAACTGTTTTTTCACATAAAATCCTACACCGTATAAGCCCTTTGTTTCGCCTTTATAGTAAAAGAGGATTCCATTTTTCCTCAGTAGAATATTTTCACCTTGTCTTCTTATTTCACTTAAACCTATTATGCTCCATTTGGTTTCCCTGCTTTCTTTTTCGAATTCTACTAGGCGATCTTCTGATATAAGAGACTGGGTGTTGTATGTTGATATAAAAAGTTTATTTTTATTGTTGGTAGTGTTGACTTATTGACTTTATTTTTGGTTTCCTTGATTTCATTTGATGGTGGAGGGGGGTTCAGGTCGTTCTCTCCCCCGGGGACCAGTCGTGTGGGGAGAGTTTGTTGTGTTTTCTTTTTTGTTTTTTTAAAGAAAATTGTTGTGCTATTTGATCATTTATGTTATTATTATGTGAGTGTATTAAGGCATTCAGTTTATTATTAGTATTTTCCATTGCTGAAGTCGTCTTTATTGTGTTTCCTTTTTCTTTCTGTAATTGCTATTTCTGCTTTTCCGTAATATATATATATGTATATATATATATATATATATATATATATATATATATATATATATATATATATATATATATATATGTCGGAGATTGTAATATCAAAGCATGTCGTAACGATCATTTAATGAATCAAGTATTACATGAATCACTTATAATCTTTTAATTGTTTTGTCGTAATCGAAACGTCAAGCATTCTTGGCTAGAATGCTTGGATGGAATCAGTGTGTGGCGGTGCTCAGGGGTGAGTGCATGTCTGCCTCGCTGAGATCATCACGTTTATTTCATCGCTGTGGTTCTGAAATAGTGTTGGTCGACATAGAGTTTGCTAGTGATCCTACCCCGCGACATATATATATATATATATATATATATATATATATATATATATATATATATATATATATATATATATAAATATAAATAAAATTTAAAAAAATAAATATATCATCACGGCATATTACCCATTGCTGGGTGTGCCAATCTGCTTTGCTCGCAGATATCGGTAATGATGATGACATATTTGTACTGTGCGGGCGTTATATATATATATATATATATATATATATATATATATATATATATATATATACTAGAGTTTTGGATTAGTTATAAAACTAAAATGTTTGTTACCAAATAAATTTATTACGGTTGTATTATTTGTTATTAATTATTTTGCATCTTTATTCTGTAAATAAAAGTTATATCTTCAGATAAACTTTATTTCAGAATAAAGATGCAAAATAATTAATAACATCAATATAACCATTATAATGGTAATTTTATTTGATAACAAACGTTTTGATTTTATAACTAAACCATGTTTGACATTGTTATAAATTGTTATTAGATTTGTTAACAAATTTAATAACATTTAGAAACAGAATTTGACACAAATAACATGACACGATTTACTGGGTTTAAATTCCCAAATGTATACACCTCATTTTAAACGTAAAAGACATTTGTGTTCAAAAATTCTGTTCATAATTATTTCTTTCTAAGTCTGATAACAATTTTTATCGTGCCAAACAGGCTTTTCTGTGAAATTCAAATGTTCGTTAACAAATTGAGTCGCCATTATTTTAGCTTTATAACTAAAGCCAGTTTTGCACGTAAAAAATGTTATCAAAATTCTTTAATTAGAAATTAACCAAGAATTAAAATTTTAATTCTCCAATTAATATTTAATTCTTGGTTAAATTCTTAGTGGCAGAATAAAAATTTTCATTGTTGGTAAAAAAGAGAAATATTAAATATTGTAATAAAATGTTGGTGTACATATTTTAAATATATTTATAGTTATTTGTCGCTAGTATACTGTAAAATTGATTTAAAAATGACTTATTTTCTAATCTTTAGTTTTAATTATTATAATACACTCATCAAACACACGTAAGTATATAGTTTCTAAGAGTCATGATCGTATTACGTACATAGTTCTTATAGCAGTCGCTTGTCGGAAAGCATTGCGCCTAAAATAAAGGTAGCCACTAATTTTTGAAAGGTAGCATGTATGTACGATATACTCAGTTTAAAAAAGTAGCATCCGTGCACGATTATCTGAGTTTAAAAAAGTAGCATCCATACACAATGCGTTGAATTAGAAGAAGTAGCATTCATTCACGATTTACTGGGTTTAAATTCCCAATATGTATAAACCTCGTTTTAAAGTAGCATCCATGCACGGATTTTCTTAGTTTAAATTCCCAATAGATATACGCCCTAAGTAGCATCCATGCACGATTCGTTGAATATAAAAAGTAGCATCCATGCACGATTCGTTGAATATAAAAAGTAGCATCCATGCACGTTTGACTGAGTAAAAAAGGGTACCCATCTTGCACTGGTACTTTTACCTAAATTGCTACGTTTGACAGGTGTGATGCCTCTTTGTGGCAGTTTTAAAAACCACATACGTATAGGGGCTATGTGTATAAGCATTCACAATCAATTTCAATTTGAGAAATTTGAATTTGAAAAATTTCAAGTTTGTAAACTCCAAACTTGAAATTGAAATTACTTTGAATTACTATTATCTGTCCTTGTTTAAGCTAGTTGGTCATCGTTTTACACATCTCGTGAGCCATGGTATTAGAATAAAGCGAAAGAGATCGGACTTAGAATCTACGTTGCTCTTATGATTCTCTGTAATATATGATTTAAGTGAAACTCGCTATCATCTTCAGAAGGTTACTTTCCTCCTAGTGAATTTTGCGGACTGGCCATTTCTAATAAAGCGAAAGTGATCAGACTTGGAATCTACGTTGCTCTTATGATTCTCAGTAATATACGATTTAATTAAAACTCGCTATCATCTTCAGAAGGTTATTTTACTCCTAGTGAATTTTGCGAACTGGCCATTTATCAAACTTTCATTTAAATATTGAAAAAAGAGTGTATAATTTCAGAAAAACCAATTTTCCTGAACTGTTTGATTTATTGTTAAACTGCGATTGGACATCAGTAATTAATTATAATGAGGTGGATAATGCCTGTGAAAATTTTTATAACATTATTTATTCTTTATTCTATACTTGCGTTCCGTTACACAATGCCCGTAATTCTAATTATCCATCTTGGTTCACTAGTATCATCATACGTAAAATTAAATTAAAATAAACATACAAGTAGGAAATAGACAATCTGTATTACTCGGGCGTCAAACCTGAGCAAGACCAAGGAAAACTTGGAAAGCAAGAATAAAGAAATGAAAAAGATGACGAAGGATAGGAGAAAATGGAAGGATTTCGTAGGAACCAAAACAAATTTTAAAATCCGGCACCCATCTTGGGTATAAGGAAAAGAAGAGAATAATGTACATTTTTGAATAATATTGAGACAATAATCTTCGTCAAATTCTATTTCTATTACATCTACATTATGTTTTTTTTTTTTCGAAATAAGTCAATTTATTTGAATATTCTGTTATAATAATAATGCTTTATTCCCTACAGAAATTCAGATACAGAGAAATATAAATATAAGCAAAAACTGACACAAAATAAATTATAACAAACATACATAACAAAAATGAAATTTGAGTATTTAACAAATTATAAAAAATGGATCACACAAATGGCGTTTTGCATTGCGGCACAGTATGTGGATCGGAGATCTTCTCAAGACATCAGTATTTGGAGTGGATAAATGGAAGGTCATGTGGTGTCTAGACGCCAATCTGGGAATATGACATTGGATACTGTTGAAGAACAATCAGCATTTTCAAATTTGCCGCTATACCTACCTAGTTCTTTTTCATTATGTCTTTACTGAAGTTAGTTGTCAATGGGCGCGTTCACTTGGGACGCAGCGATGCGCGCGCTGCCAACGCTACGCAGCGCTGTGCGCAGTGAACGCTTGTTTTTATGTAGAGCTACTTTTCAGCGCTGCAGAAAAACGTAGCGGAATATTTTTACGCTGCAGACTCACAGCGGTGATGCAGCGGGGTTATCAGCTGTCACTTGATAGCAAAATGGCGGCAGAACAACTTGTAACTGGTACATACAACTTTGAAAATTATGAAATAAACGTTACTGATACACTGGAAGTGCATCAGAAATTAGAGACGGGTATGTTTACATTAAATACCAATTATTTTGTTTATTTCATATATAAAATATATTTTTACCAGATAAGGACTTCGCTAGAAATTATTTGCAACGAATAATCAATATTAGTGGTAAATATTTTGCACAATTTGAATACTATAAAATAATATTAACAATATTAATAATAAGAAGGAAACCAAGTGACAGAACCTGAACCAGAACCAAGTGTTATACAAATTCCCGATCCTGATCCATTACCCAAACAAAGTGCCTCAAAAACGAATGGTATTTTATCATCTTACTTATTACAATTTGAATCATTTGATCTTATATAGTTATTTGTAAATTAATTTATAACTTATATTTTGAATTTCCACTTATAATTATATGGGATGTATTTCATTTAAATAATGTGATTTCACTTCTAGACGAAATTTCTTATGTCTGGGATAATAAGACCACATTATTGTTACTAGACCTATACAAAAAATATTACTTGTCTTTTCGAGACCCGAAAATTAAAAAGAAAGATTTGTGGGATAGTATAAGAAAGGAATTCGGAGAAAAGGGAATTTTAATACAAAATGAAACACTTGACAGGAAAAGTAGAAATTTACGGGGACGCTATAAACAAATAAGAGACAATAAAAAATCGACAGGAAGGGGTACTATCACATGGGAATATTATAATTTTTTCAATACTTTATTGGAACAATAAATTTACCACGGACCATGGCGTCCCTAATTGTACCTGTACCCGAAAATCCTACGCCTTTGGAAGTCCCCATACCTGAAGTACGCTTGTGAATGAAATTTTAAGTTTAATATTATTATTTACATGTTTTTTGAATGTAGGCTTCTCCATCTACACTTGATCCTTTCCTGTCTCCTTCAGCTCCTCCCAAGAAAAAAAGAAAGATAGAAAATTTTAAAGAAAAACTAGTGAAACTTGAAGTTGAAAGAGTGGAAACTGAAGAAAATCCACGAAGAAATTAAAAGGAGCAATGACATTAATTTAAGAAAAGTCGAATTATTAGAACAAGCGTTGCAATTAAAAAAAGATAAACAACAATTAATGTTTTTTTTATCATTTTAATTATTTTATTGTAAATAAATTTACGCATTAATTCTTTTTTATTGAAATTAAATATAGATGATATTTTAACAAAAACATGCATATTTTAATATATTTTTTATTGCAGTGATGCAGCCAGAGCATTTCGTTTCTGGTTAGCAGCAGCATTCGCTGCTTGATGTTCATTGTTAATATCAAGATCGTTTTGATTATCGTTACAAAACACATGCAGCGGTAATCACAACAGGAATCATATCATCACGGGACATGTCTAAATATTTTAATTTGCGAAATTTGCCTTTCAACTGTCCAAATGCTCGCTCAATTGTAGATCTTGCTCGACTTAAACACACATTGAAGTGGAATTTGAACATTGTTCAAGTGTCCATTATCTCGAAAGGGTTTCATTAAAAATAAGCTTAATAGATATGCTGCATCCCCAAGTAGGTGTTGCTCAGGGGAAATAATTTCCTGATTTGAAAGAGCTTCAAATAGTGGACTTAAATTAAAAACCCTTGCATCATGCATTCGACCTACATTGAAATAAAATACCGATAGTACTCGTATTTGAAAATATTTCAGTTTTAGTATTAGTTACCAGGACATCCTACGAAAATATCGGTGAATAACATAGTATGATCACAGACAGCTTGCAATACTATTGAGTGGTAATCGTTTCTATTATAAAAATCTACTGTTATTTACAGGAGCTTTTATTTCAGTATGACATCCATCAATTGCTCCGATAATGCCAGATATACCTAAATAGTAAATAATATTAATTTCTGTAACAATTTAAAATAAATATTACATTTAAAAAGAAATTTAAATATGTAAATCAGAACTTGAGTTCGGTGAAACAATGTTTTTACCTTCCGTCACCTTTAGGTAAGGAAGGTATTGTCTTTGGTCAAAAAATTCGATGATGAGTTTTTAATCAATAAGCACGTTTTAGGGTCCCTAGAATACGAATTTACTATTTTTACGATGATGTCTGTATGTGTGTGTGTGTGTGTGTGTGGATGTGTGTGTGTGTGGATGTGTGTGTGTGTGTGTAACAAAATTTTCGTCTGCGATAACTCTAATACTACAGTTACAAAAATTATAATTTTTTCGTGTACTTCTTCGTTACATCCATATGAAGAGCTGATTAGATTTTGGTTACAATTGGTCAACCGGAAGTACCATCATTTGAAGATTTTAACAGTTTTTCTTGAAAAAACTATGTTAAATATAATTTTTTCACATTTGATGTTATTATAAATATTAAAGAATATTTTATTCTCTATACGATTTGACTGCATTTCATACTTAATATTAAATGGATATAGAGTTAAAAAATTATAAAGAAATTAAATTTCATAAAGTAGCCATAGCTGTGGAAACAGCTACTATATTAAGAAAATTCTGATTGAAAGATGTCAGTGTCAATTGAAATTGACATAGTGTGTTTGTCTTATAATTTTTACTGGAAATATAGGATCTTTTGCTTTGTGTATGGAATTTGTATAAATACATACAACTGCTTTAAGGTAATGTACAAGAAATAATAATAATAAATCTTTTATTTCTGCAGATACATTACACTGTATATAGAAAACGTCACAAAATAATAATTTTCTGTATGAAATTTGCATAAAATACATGCAACTGCGGTAAGGTAATGTACAAGAAATAGAATATTTAATTTAGCAAGGAACTTTCCGTATGAAATTTTTACAAAATACATAGATCTGACGGAAGGTAATGTGCTGGCCACATCAGATTTTTTTTTTAGTATTTCAAGTGTTGGACAACACTAATAGATGGAAATTTCCTTTAATTTCTCTCAAATAAATATTGAATATATTTAAAAGAATTATAAGGTAATACCTTTGATTATATACTACTACATGGTACTATATAATCAAAGGTAATACTATTAAATAATTTCAAAATAACATTGTATTGAATAATAAACTAAGTACCGCATTTATTTGAAAATCGTCGTGAAATTTGTTGTCTTTTTTGTTCATTTGGCCACTGTATGAATCCATTACGCAGATTTGAAATTGCGTTAACAACTTCGAAAAAAAATTTGTGTGCTGTACTCTTTGCAAAATCAAATCTATCACCCATAGACAGGAACGATTCTTGCTTAGCTAAGCACCATATTGAGAAAAGTATTTTCTTTTGTACAGGTATTTTATGCTCTTCTGTAATTAATGGCCCTAACGCATTAAAAAGTACCTAAATATAAATATATGTATGTAATAAATTTCACTGTTTATTTTTCAAACCTGGAAAGTTTCTCGATTCATTCTAAAATGAGCGTGAAAATCATCGAGACTATAATTGGATATGATTTCTTCATAAGTATTTTTATTTCTATTAGTATTATTTTGATTTTGTATTATTTGATTAACTGAAATTTAATTTTTTAACTTTCAATTTAAATTATTTACTTTCTTTTAATACCTGCGAGTTCATTGATTGCAACCTCTGCTATATTTAAATTAAAATCATCGTCTATTAACTCTTCTATTATATCGTCGAGTTCCATCATTCAATGCTTTATTTAAATGTATGTATTTATCACGTACATATACTAATATATAATGAATTTCGCATAAGCTGACAAATAGCGGGAATACAGGTTTGTTTTGATGTTCAAATGTTGCTATGGTTACCGCTCGGTGTCGTTCACTGACGAGTTGAAGCGCTAACGCATCGCTGCATTTCAGCGCTCGCATCGCTACATCGCAAGTGAACGCGCCCATTGCTATGTAACTAAATCTATACTCATATTGATGTACTAAGTAATGGTTGCTGTGCAACAAAAACACAAGATGTATTTTTTTCTTTAATCCAATAAAACTGGTTTTTTGTTAAGTGTACACATGGTGTTAAACTTCTGTGATCTACTAAACCTCGAACAGGTTATGGGTCCAGAGAACGGGAAAGAAGTTTCACCAAGATAAGTTTGCCTTCAAATTTGTGGTAACAAAAAACCCACGGTAACAAAATGGCGGGAGCAAATTCTTTGGATAAGTATGAAATTGTACAATTTGACGGGAAGAATTATGACCATTTCAAATTCAGAATGGAAACTATACTGGATCAGTATGATGTTAAGAAATGCATAGAAAAAGAAGATGTATCTGTTGAAGCTACAAGTAAACTTGACAAATAGTGCAAGTCGATTATTGTGCAATGTGTTGCAAACTCACACCTTGAATATATATAAAAGATAAAAAGAGTGCCTACGCTATGTGGAAGGCCCTTGAAGGTGTTTTTCAACGAAAAGGCGTTGCGGGGCAGCTGTACCTACGAAAAAAACTTTTAACTATGAAGCTAAACAGAGGTGAATCTCTTAAAACTCACTTCGTTTAGTTCGAAGAATTGGTGCGAGAACTAAAGTCAGTAGGAACAAAATTAGAAGAGACAGATGTAGTTTGTCATTTACTACTTACTTTGCCAAAATCATACGACGCTATAGTAACAGCCCTTGAAACACTAGAATCAGACAAACTTACATTAGAGTTCGTAAAAGGAAAATTGCTTGATCAAGAAATGAAAAGGAAAAGCGTTGACTTCGAAACATAAGAATCCCAATCAACTGCATTCAACAGTAACTGGATTTGGAGTAAATCGAAGAAACACTCCGTACAAAAGGTTTGGAAACAAATACGATAATACAAGTAACATCAAGAAAAAACGCGAGAAGAATTGAAGTGTTACAAATGTGGAAAAGTAGGACATCTTAGAAGACAGTGCTGGTCTAAGGGGCAAGCACATCAAGCAAACCTAGAGGAGCCCATTGCGCTCGTGGCAGCAACAAATTGCGAAGCGGCATTTTCTGCTGCTTCAAGAGAAGATGTCATAACTTGGTTGGTAGATAGCAGCGCAACGGATCACATGGTGAATAGTGAACTTTATTTTAGTACAGTAAGGACATTAACAAATAGCATAAAGATCTTAGTAGCTAAATCAGGCGACTCCGTAGAAGCAACGAAAATAGGTAATATTAATATTAAGTTAGATAGAGCTAACGGTTTTGCGGAAATTAAAGATGTTTCGTATATTAAAAATTTAAGGCAAAATCTGTTATGTTTATGTTTAATTTTAAAAAAATCTAGTTACTGCATAAATCATGTTTTGCGGTTGTTAGAAACAAGGCAGTTGTCAAACAAATAAGAATTTTCATATAATTTGTATTTCAATAATAAATACTTTATAAATACTTAAATAGATATTTTAATTCCACATTAAATGTGTGACATGGTGTCAGGTGTGGGGTACTTAAAATAATATCAATATCGAAATAGAAAAATCAACGACAAGAACCATGCAGTGCTTTAATCCGCCAGAAAAACTTGAATTGAGCGGAAATTTGTCAGCAAACTGGAAAAAATTCAAACAGAAGCTTGAAATATTTCTTACAGCTACTGGTAATAATAAAGCAAATATTGATGATAAGAAAATTGCCATTTTGTTGAACTTGATTGGCGACGAAGGCCTAGAAATTTATAATACATTCAAATGGACAGCAGATGAAGATAAGAATAAATTTGAGGATAATATAGCAAAATTTGAAGAATACTGCAACCCAAAGAAAAATATATTATTCGAACATTACAATTTTTTCCACGCACATCAACAAGAAGGACAATCAGTTGATGCGTACCTAACAGAATTATAAAAATTGGCTTCTACAAGAAGATGGTTTTCCTCTTGCTTACGCGAGTAGAGCATTAACTTCTATTGAGAAAAATAATGCACAAATAGAAAAAGAACTACTAGCAATAGTTTTTGGGGTTAAAAAATTTCATTATTATACATACGGGAGATCAGTTTTGGTGGAGTCCGATCATAAACCTTTGGAATCAATCCTTAAGAAAAATATTAACGATATAACAGCTAGATTGCAAAGAATGGCTCTACAATTATTAAAATATAATATAACAGTAAAATATAAAAAGGGTTCAGAAATGCATATGGCTGATGCATTATCACGTGCATTTCTAAAAGATTCGGTTCAAGATGATCCTGAATTATTATATGCTGTCCTTAGTTTTAATATTCATTTTCCAATAACTGATAATAGACGAAGAAATTTTATAAGTGAAACAAAAAATGATAAATCGTTACAGATGGTTTTAAAGTATCATCTAAAAGGATGGCCTAATCGGAAATGTGAAGTTAATCCGGAAGTTCAATATTATTGGAGTTTAAGAGGTAGCATATCATATAGTGAGGGTTTGCTATTTTTTGAAAAACGTCTAATAGTTCCTAAAAAATTACAAAGTGATATGCTTGACTTGATTCATGAGTCTCATTTTGGAATTTCTAAATGTAAAGAAAGGGCTAGAAAGATATTGTTTTGGCCAACAATGTCAAAAGATATCTATAATAAAGCTGTTAATTGCACAATCTGCCAAGAATTTTCTTCAGCTAAACAAAAAGAACCGCTCATTCCACATGAAATTCCAAATGGACCGTGAAAAAAAATTGCTAGCGACATTTTAATTTTTGCGGGAAAAGATTATTTAGTTATTAAAGATTATTATAGTAAATGGTTTGAACTAATACAATTACAGAATAAAACTGCTTCTGAACTAATATATAAATTCAAATCTGTTTTTTCTAAATTAGGCATTCCTTTAGAAATGATAACTGATAACATGCCATATTATAGCGTAGAATTCAGGCAATTTGCAAAAAAATGGGATTTTAAAATAACAACTTCTAGCCCAAGATATCCTCGATCTAATGGACTATCTGAAAAAAACAGTTAGTACTGCTAAACAAATTCTTCGTAAGGCTAGTAAAGGTGCCGATATATATGTAGAACTTATGGAATATCGTAATACCCCTATTGCAGGTATTGGGTTATCACCTGCTCAAATTTTATTTAATAGAACCTTACGAACAAAACTACCTAATTTCGACTCATATTCAAACCTAAATTACTGTTACAACGAAATAAAACAAAAATTATTAGATAAACAAAAACAACAGAAAATTCATTATGACAGGGGAGCTAGGGAGCAAGCACAATTTGAGAAAGGAGATAATGTATGGTGGCGTAGAGATAAAAATTGGGAGCCAGCTACAGTCATAAATAAATGTACTACGCCTAGATCGTACATAATTCGCGATGAATTTAACAGAACATACCGTAGAAATAGTTCTGTTCTAAAACCTAGTACAACAGGTGCCCAAACAAAATTTGTTGATAAAACCAACAACAATGGTATTTGTAATACACATGAGACTTTAGAGACTGAAAATAATCCGACAGTAACAAATAATAACACTTCTACTTTAGGTCAACCTAGAGCAACTCGTTCAGGCAGAGTTATAAAAATGCCAATCAGATATAAGGACTATGTAATGTAATGTACTATTTAATTGTTTTAATTTAATTTTTTTGTAGTATTAGTGTCCACTCCAAAAGGGGAGATGTTATGTTTATGTTTAATTTAAAAAAAATCTAGTTACTGCATAAATCATGTTTTGCGGTTGTTAGAAACAAGGCAGTTGTCAAACAAATAAGAATTTTCATATTCCACATTAAATGTGTGACAAAATCTGTTATCAGTACAAAAATTGGAAAAAGCTGGTGTAAAAGTAATATTTCAAAAAAAGTAGTGTATCCGTTTATAAAACCTCAAAGCTAATTGCAAAAGGAAAAAGAGTAAATAATCCTATACAGGGTGGTGGCGGATAGGGGTGAACATAGGGATTTAACATGGGATTTTAGTTTTTTGCAGTTTCCTGCTGTCCTGTTCATTTTACGGCAAAAACTGTAGAGTACAACATTGTTCAGAATTAAAAATTGTATACAAAAATTTATTTACATTTATTATGTTTTTGGTTTCTTCACAATTTTAAAAAGAAATTTCAAAATTTCTGTTATTTTGTAGCATAGCCATGGAATTTATTTTTTTCTGGTTGTCAAAAATTATTTATAAACGTCAATCATGCGTTAATCTAACTTAAAAATTAAATAAAAACAAACAACTTTTAATTTTAATACGCATTTTTTATTAGGTATACCATTTAATAATAAACCAATTCCAAATTGATACATTTGTTTGTTTTTATTTAATTTTTAAGTTAGATTAACGCATGATTGACGTTTATAAATAATTTTTGACAACCAGAAAAAAATAAATTCCATGGCTATTGCTACAAATTAACAGAAATTTTGAAATTTCTTTTTAAAATTGTGAAGAAACCAAAAACATAATAAATGTAAATACATTTTTGAATGCAATTTTTAATTCTGAACAATTTTGTACTCTACAGTTTTTCCCATAAAATGAACAGGAAAGCAGGAAATTGCAAAAAACTAAAATCCCATGTTAAATCCCTATGTTCACCCCTAACCGCCACCACCCTATATACTAAACAGTTAGAAGATTTTTCTATATTTTCTTTCATCAAGACGATCGCCAAATTTTAATCACCTCTATAGCCTAAACCGCTTGATAGATTTTAATGAAAATTTCTTCAACTTGTAGAGACTTATTCAACTTAATTTCCATTGATAGGTTTCATATTTTTTATGTGCATAGTTTTTGTCGAGGGGTTAGTCACGAAGGAAATATGGTGTACATAGAAGGAATTACTAGGGAAATACAGGAATTACCAGGGAAATATAGGAATTACTAGGGAAATACAGGAAATACTAGGGAAATACAGGAATTACCAGGAAATATCGGGGAAATACGGGTATTATTAGGAAATATTTGGGAATTACGAAGCAAATATTTCTTTTTTGTTTACGATAATACACGAATATATCCGATATGTCCACGATATATAAGTAATTTGAATTTGAACTACGCGGCAAAGCTAAGTGTCAGGTACTTGTTGAGCTACATGCTCATGCGCATGTTACATTTGTGGATTTGTGTGTTGTTGACTCGTGGCCGCGTGCCTGAGTGCCTGGTCGCGAATATAGGGAACCGGGTTCGATCCTGACCGACGCCAAATATTTCAAATTTTAAATGGCACAAAATTGACCCCTTTGGTGCACTCTCCACGCCAGCAATGAGTGCCCGGGAGGTGACGCCTGGTAAACGCCCGCACGATACAAATATGTTACATCATTTCCGAATTCTGTGTACAAAGCAGATTGGCACACCCAGCATGGGTAGTATGCCGTATAATATATTTATTTATTTATTTATTTACAAGAAGAAACGCGTTACGTTTTGTTCCGTGTGATGTAATGTTCGCAGTGTCAAAACATTAGGTATATACGTCGCATTGGCGGCTCGTGATATTTCTCGAAAAGGTGGCTCACCACAGGGAAGGGGGAGGGGTACTTTTGTTGAAATTGTTCAAAAAATACCCTTATAAATAAAAATAACTTACTGAACATGTACACTGTACTGCAGTACCTATAAGTCTGTGGCGCACGCCGTGACCGCCGACTCAGTTGCCTATCGTTGTTTAGCAGCTGCGGTCACGAATCATGCCGAGCATTCACGAAGACCAAAGGAAGGCAGTCCCCTGTGCTGACTTATACGCAGGTATAATGTAGCTTGATTCCGTATCGTGTATGCAGCACGAGTGTGGAGTATGCCTTTAAGAACTATACTTTTAAGGTGTAGAGGAGCTTAGCCTCCGTTGTATGCACAACATTCTAATAAATAGGCGTAACATGATTAATACAGAAAAATTATGTATTAAGACCATTTTAAACCTACACGTAACTAATACAAAATTAATGAAAATAGAATGAAGAATAAACATGAAACAAAATATTTTGAAAAAGATTTTATTCTGCTAGCTTATGAGGAGGATTTGCCTCCCCTGACGTCGCCACTGATACGTCATTTCATGAAATGCGTATTAGTTTTCAACAATATACGCGATTTTAAACGAAGTATTTTGGACGTGATTAGCTTGAAAATATCTAAAAAAAAACGCACAAAAATTTTGTTTAGAAAGATTGCGAAGGAAAATGTTCTAATTATTCTATATTAGGGTGGAATTCAGATAAGGTAAATGTTTTAAAATGAGTTTAAATTACTATAGTGACTAAACTATATATCGGTGGAAGTCTTTCCTTCAATAAAATAAATCAAAATTGGGGCTCGGAAGCAAGGATTTGTGATGATTTGATGAGTTTTTCTAGTAAAAATACGAGGAAATAAGGGAAATATCAGGGAAATACGGGAAATATCAGGGAAATACGGGAAATATCAGGGAAATACGGGAAATATCAGGGAAATACGGGAAGTACCAGAGAAATACGGGAAATACCAGGGAAATACTCATGGTGGGAATTACGGTGTACAAAATTTGGAAGCGTAACTAACCCCTCGGTTTTTGTATAAAAAAAATCAACTTTTGAAAATTGGAATTAAAACAATAATTTGAAACAAGACCTTAGTCATCCTTGAAAAATTTAAGACGAAGAACGCTATGTAATGACACATTTGACATGTCAATTTGAACCTTTAAAAGGAAATATTTATGAAATGAGGACAATTTGAAAGAAGTTTAATTCATAATCATAAATTTTAAGAATGGGCAACTATCCGCACAGGCAAAAAAGGTCTAAAACATTTAAATTAAAAATTATAAATTTTGACGGTTCATATGTACTTGGACACTGTTACCAAATATGTCATAAGTAAGTAGGTAAAAAACAAATATTCCTAACTAGACTAATGTGAAGTGCGTACACAAATGTGTATTTTCCACGCCGCAAAATGTGAAAAAAAATGATAAGGCGGTGGCCGACAAAAATATTTTAAATTTGCGGTGAATGTAATGTTTTAATATTTCGTGCAACAAACTATAGTTGTTAATAAAAATTAATATAGAACATAAATACTGTACCTGGAATACATTTTTAAAGTCGTAAATGATATATTTTAACCGTGTCAGAGGTAATTTACAATAAAACATAAATTTTATGACTATTTCTTTATTATTATATTATCTGCTGTAAATAATAAAATAGAGTCAACAATATATGTAGAATTTAGTTTTTAAATTAAAATATCTGTAAATTTAACCATGAGCGATTTCATTATACTATTTTTAATCAGCCAGGTGTCAGGTAACTTAAGTCTGGACACGAAAAACGCGGGACAATGTGTTAGATTTATTTACAAAGTATATATAACAAAGATAAGTGATCACTGAATAACTTATTGAATAGCAATACAATATTTGAATAATTCATGGGGTTAACAACAATTAAAATATTTCCTTTAAATGTTGTGGTTCAAAAACAATGTACTTTACATATTTATCATGTAAAAAGTCTTCATTATAACAATGCTTCATAAAATTATAATCACAACGCAGCATTTATACAAACCATGTGTTAATTTAAACAATAATATAAGAGCTCATTCATATTTCAACCCCATACATCACCATTTTTGTGTTAATTTGGAGATATTTCAAACAGTTCAGGAGTTATGGGCCCCCAAAATGCATGTACTCTTAATTAGTTTCGGCTAAAAATATGAGATTAAAAATGATTGAATCTCACGATTTCTGTAGCAAATAGAGTGTTTATTCTGAAAAAATGATTTTTAGGGTTGATTTGTATATTTCCGGTATAAAAGTGGTTAAATATCGGATTAAAACACCTCACGCCGGGGTTTAAAAATATGGGTTGAATTATGTATATATTCAAAATTTGGTAGCTTCACCTTTATTTTTTAGTTTTACTTTCCCCATTTTGAAATTATGAATTTTTAAAAACAGGCTTAACATTGAAAATCAAATATCTGTATTGACTAACAAATATATCAACTGTTACTTTGACAGGGGTAGTTAAAAATTCATAATTCAAAAACGAGAAAAGATATTCCAAATCTGTTTAGACGAATACACAGGAGAATAATTGAATTATGTTTGAGACAAATTTTTAATGGATTGGATAAAGGGTGCAAATTTGTTAACGGCATAAATATTAATGAAATAAAAATTATATATAATTTGTTTACCGCTTAGCCGTTTGTTCAAAAAGTACTATATTTTGGTATAAAAATCATCTGGACTCTGATTTTGTAACTTTGAAATCTACTGCAGATTGAAATCTATCAGTTTTCAATTAATATACAAACAAGAAAACAGTGAACTTAGCGAGCGATCTTCGAAATCTGACAAATGTTACCAAAATAGCAAGCCAACCAAATCACCCATGTTTCAACCATATCTTTGATCCTCTGTCCCCAACAATATCTTAGGCGTTTTTTGGCGTTGAACCAGTTTCGGAACGTTTTCAAAACTATTTCGTACATGACGTCATAAATGTGGGGATCGCTAAAATACTGTGTTTTGAACTAATGACCTATAAATTTAAATCTAACAAATGTAAAGTAATGACGGTGAGGTTAGCAGACGATTCGTAACAGACGATACAAACTTTCAGCCAGTGTGTGGCAGCCTTACACTGTGTTAGACCATGACCCACTGTATAGGTGTTAAAGTATTATTTCTTAATATATATCCAATTTATGCGTTATAAAGGTATGTACTGAATTCTGACAAAAGTATTAAATAAAGGAATATATAACTCTTATGATCTATCAATAATAATTTTATAATTATAAAAGTTTATAAAAGAATGTCGTATTAGTTTTAAATATATTATTATATCGTTCATAATAATAATAAAAATCTTGTGCAAAATAGAGAACAACTTCTTTAAAAGCAACTGTTAACTACTACGTTAACAGAAGGAGTCCCATATATAATCATATGGCTATTTCCCGAAAAACTTTTTAATACAGATAATCCCTCAGAAATTATTTCATATTAATCCTTATCTACTAACACATGCATAAAACAACAGATGATACTAGTTTAGACAAATAACAAATTTTCTCAAAATCACTTCGGGGGGTAATAAAAATAAACAAAAAAAAAACTGAAAAATGGTTAGGTACTTCATTAAGAACAATGACCTATAACTTTTTTAATAGATGATGTCTCTCAGATTTTAATACACATTTAGAACCCTCATATAAGTACTACCTTACACACGTAACAAATTTTCTCAAAATCACTTCGGGGGGTAATTAAAATAAAAAAAAGACTGAAAAATGTTTGCTTCATTAAGAATAATAACCTATAACTTCGTTAATAGACGATGTCTCTCAGATTTTAACAAACATTTAGAACCCTTATATAGTTCTCTATTTTGCACAAGATTTTTATTATTATTATGAACAATATAATAATATATTTAAAACTAATACGACATTCTTTTATAAACTTTTATAATTATAAAATTATTATTGATAGATCATAAGAGGTATATATTCCTTTATTTAATACTTTTGTCAGAATTCAGTACATACCTTTATAACGCATAAATTGGATATATATTAAGAAATAATACTTTAACACCTATACAGTGGGTCATGGTCTAACACAGTGTAAGGCTGCCACACACTGGCTGAAAGTTTGAATCGTCTGCTACGAATCGTCTGCTAACTTCACCGTCATTGTAAATTAGACGTTTGAGTGAGTTAAAATTTGTGATGTACATTATAACTATTCAAAACTGATTGAAAACCGATTCCTTGACCGCACTCTACTGTTATTTTCTAACAGATAAAATATATGTATTTTAATATTTATTTATACACGTACAAACGTTTTATTTTTACAGATAATAATGGATAATCCAGTATTATTAATTTTTACGTCTTGCTAAGAGAGGTATTGAATTCATGCTAAAAATCACACATTCAGATTTTAGTGAATAAGTTCGTTTTAAGGTCCCTAGAGTCTGATTATAAGATTTTTACGTGTGTGTGTGTGTGTGTGTGTGTATGTGTGTGTGTGTGTGTGTGTGTGTGTGTGTGTGTGTGTGTGTGCGTGCGCGTGTGTGTGTATGTGTGTGCATGTTGGATCCACGATTTCTCAAATACTATAAGACTTAAGATATTTTTAACTACGGATTCCTCAAACTAACAATAATGAGAAGAGTTGGTTAAGTTTTGGTAACAATTGGACAACCGGAAGTAGTAGTCACAAGAAAAAAATCATATAAATATTATTTATCGAAAATTTATGTAAATACACTTATATTAAAGAACGTTAAATTCTTTATTCGATAAATATAAATTCATT
Source organism: Harpalus rubripes (assembly GCA_963082715.1). Taxonomy (NCBI): domain Eukaryota; kingdom Metazoa; phylum Arthropoda; class Insecta; order Coleoptera; family Carabidae; genus Harpalus; species Harpalus rubripes. The sequence goes on from OY720465.1 coordinate 15,776,287, forward strand.
ATTATATCTTATACAGATTTAGAAATAAAAAATGCATATAAAATAATTTGATGTAATAAATCTCAGATCAAACTAATTCAAGGCAAGAAATTCAAATGTTTGTAATTGACACATAAATGTCACTGCCAAAAATATTTGTATGCCACTGTCAAAAATATTTGTACATCATTATGAAAATAAAAAAAGTGAACAACGCAAAAGAATATACGTAAAAAAGAATATAAAAGGAATTTGCGAAAAAATGACGAATTAAAAGAAAAAGGAAAGTAGAAAAGAAAAATTTCAGGATATTGAATTTAAAGAAAATGTAAATAAATTAAACAATAGATATAAGAAGCAAAAAAAGCTTGCAAAAAAGAGACCACTCAAAAATTAATGTTTTCTATAGAAGATTATGAAGAGAAAATCGCTGGTACCTGCCTAAAATTTAGATATGGTAAACTGTATTAAGTAAGTGGGTGGACATGTTGCGTGGGCAGTTTGGGTGAACATGTTGCATGGACAATATGAGTGGGCAGTTTGGGTGGGCATGTTGCGTGAGCAGGTTGGGTGGGAATTTTGCGTTGGCAGTTTGGGTGGGCATGCTGCGTGGGCAGTTTAAGTGGGCCGGTTGCGTAGACAGTTTGAGTGGGCAGTTTGGGTGGGCATGTTGCATGAGCAATTTGGGTGGGCATGTTGCATAGACTGTTTGAGTGGGCAGTTTTGGTGGTCAGGACAGAATTCAAACAATTTGAAAGACAGTTAGCGTTAGTACTTTGGGTTTAAAGTGTGCCTAGATGCGTTAGGTCTATGTATAGACTATTCTAAAACACTATCGGCGGAGCCCTAGGGGAAGCTACGCCGAGTTTTCGCTAGTCCTATATACTAAACAGTTAGAGGATCTTTATATATATATATATATATATATATATATATATATATATATATATATATATATATATATATATATATATATATATATTCTTTCATCACGACGATCGCCAAATTTTAATCGCCTCTACAGCCTAAACGGCTTGATCAATTTTAATGAAAATTTCTTCAACTTGTAGAGACTTATTCAACTTAATTTCCTAGATAGGTTTCATATTTTTTGTGCATAGTTTTTGTATAAAAAAAATTCAACTTTTGAAAATTGGAATTAAAACAATAATTTGAAACAAGGCCTTAGTCATCCTTGAAAAAATTAAGATGAAGAACGCTATGTAATGACACATCTGACGTGTCAATTTGAACCTTTAAATGGAAATATTTATGAAATGAGGACAATTTGAAAGAAGTTTAATTCATAATCATAAATTATGAAAAAACATTATAATTATAAATTTTGACGGTTTATATGCACTTGGAAAGTGTTGCCAAACATGTCATAAGTAACTAGGTAAAAAACAAATATTCCTAACTAGACAATGGGAAGTCCGTACACAAGTGTATTTTCTACTCCGCAAAATGAAACAAGTCGTAAGTATTCAAAAATAATGTACCTAAAATGAAATATTTTTGTAATTTTACCTTTATTTTGCAGGTTATTTATAGATATATTATAATAAATATGAATACCTATCGTAATCTATACAACTAATATGTACCTATAATTATTAGGTATCCACATATTTTAGAGATATTTAGCATAGTTTTCACCTCGCAAAATGTGAAACAAAACGACCGAAGATGACGAGCCGGAGGCCGACAAACAAATTTCAAATTTGCGGTGAAAGTAATGTTTAAGTATTTCGTGCACCACATTATATTTATTAATAAAAATTAGTATAACGGTCAATTATAGTGTCGGGAATTCATTTTTGAAGTCTAAAATAACACATTTATATCCGTATACGAGATAATATACAGTAAAACACAAATTTTATGACTATTCTTTTAGCATTATACTATCTGCTGTAAATAATAAAAGGTAGCAAAATATAATAAATAATGTCTGTAGAATTTAGTTGTTAAGTTAAAACAGCTGTAAATTTAACTATTAGTGAGTTCGATAAACTATTTTAAATCAGCCAGGTGTCAGGTAACCTAAGTCTGGACACGAAAAACGCGGGACAATGTATTACACTTAGGTACTTGCAAAGAATCCATAACAAAGGTAAGTGATCACTGAATAGCAATATAAAATTTAAATAATTCATGAGGTTAATAACAATTAAAATGTTTCCTTTAAAATGTTGTGATTTAAAAACAATGTACTTTACATATTTATCATGTAAAACGTCTTGATTACAACAATGATTTATAACAATATTTACATAACTCAGCATTTATACAAAACATGTTTTGATTACAATAATATAGAAGCTCATTCATATTTCAACCCCATACATCACCATTTCTATGTTAATTTGAAGATATTTCAAACAGTTCAGGAGTTATGAGCTCCCAAAAATTCATGTACCTACTGTTGATTAGTTACGGCTAAAATGTGAGATTAAAATAGATTTAATCTCATGATTTCTGTTGCAAATAGTGTTTATTCTTGCAAAAATGAATTTTAGAGGGTTGATATGTATATTTCCGGTATAAAAGTGGTTAAATATTGGATTACAAACACATCATGCCCAGGTTAAAAAAATGGGTTGAATTATGTATATATTTAAAATTTGGTAGCTGCAACATTATTTTTTACTTTTACTTTCCCCATTTTGAAATTATGAATTTTTAAAAAGAGGGCTATCATTTAAAATAAAATATCTGTATTGACTAACAAAAAAATCAAAACTGTTACATTGACAGGCGTGGTTAAAAGATTTATAATTCAAAAACGGGGAAAGATATTCCAAATCTGTTTAGACGAATACACAAGGCAAAGATTGAAGTATATTTGAGAGAAATTTTTAATAGATTGGATAAAGGGTTCAAATTTGTAAACAGAATAAATATTAATAAAATAAAAATTATAAATAATTCTTTTACCGTTTAGTCAAATATACACTGTTTGTTCAAAAAGTACTATGTTTTGGTATAAAAATTATCTGGGGTATGATTATGTAATTTTGAAATCTATTAGATTTCAATTAATAAACAAATAAGAAAACACAGTGAACTTAGCGAGCGACATTCGAAATCTGACATATATTACCAAAATAGCAAGCCAACCAAATCACCGATGTTTCAACCATATCTTAAAAACGGGGAAAGATATCCCAAATCTTGTTCAGACGAATACACAGGGGAATGATTGAAGTATATTTGAGACAAATTTTTAATGGATTGGATAAAAAGTGCAAATTTAAACGGAATAAATATTAATGAAACAAAAATTACATACTTACATTTTTTTTATCGCTTAGCCAAATTTACACCATTTGTTTAAAAAGTACTATTTTTTATTTATCTGATTTTGTACCTTTGAAATCTACTATAGATTAAAATCTATCAGATTTCTATTAAAAACAAAAAAGAAAACAGTGAAATTAGCGAGCAACTTTTGAAATCTGACATATATTACGAAAATAGCAAACCAACCGAGTCATCTATGTTTCAACCATATCTTTGATCCTCTGTACTCAACAACATCTATACAAAACCATTCAGTTTACCAAAACCTTATCCTTAAAATTCTCAACTCTATTAACCACAGCATAACTAATATTTACAAAAATCTTTCCAAAATACCGCCCATAGTCCATTGAAATACCTAACATAAATTTAGATCTCAGTCAATAGAAAAGAAGAAGAAACAAATCATTTAATAATCAACAATCACTTTAGAACAATTCAAAAAGACTGGCTTAAATTTAAGGGTCAGCGGTGCAACTGGGCATGAGTGATGAAACGTATATTTTATAAACTATAAAATGAATTTAAAAAAATCTGATATGGCCAGCACATTACCTTCCGTCAGTTCTGAATATTTTGTACAAATTGCATACAGAAAGTTTCGTGCAAATGATTCTTTATTTTCACTACATTACCTTCTGTTCTATGTATTTTATACAAATTCCATAGTCATTGATACGTACATCTGTGAATCGGAATTTTCTTAATATAGTACCTTCCATAGTTATAGCATATTTGGCTACTTTATGAAATTTAATTCCTTTATCATTTTTTAACTCTATATTCAATGAATATGATTCATAAAATGCAATCAAATCATATAGAGAATAGAATTTTCTCTAATGTTTATACAATAACATTAAATGTGAAAAATAATATTTAACAGCATTTTTCTTCCTTGTACGAAGTAAAGGAAGTATTGTAATCGCGAAAATTTCGGTTTTCAGATTTCAACGGAAATATCCATTCTGACCATCCCTGAATCCATTTTGACTAATTTCGTCGTGACGTCTGTATGTACGTATCTCGCATAAATCAAAAACGGTAAGCCGTAGAAAGTTGAAAATTTGTATTTAGGACTGCTATAACATATAGCTGTGCACCTCCCTTTTTGGTCATTACATAATTTCAAGAAATGTTACTTTATTTGAAGCCTATAATAGATTTTAATGAAAAACTATTTTAAAATATAATCTAAAACTTTTCAAATTTGGTATATAAGACTTTTATGTCAATTGGAATAATATAGTAGATTTTGGTTAAAACAGGCTAACCGGAAGTGACATATTACCTGAAGTTGTTAACAGTTTTTCTTGAATAAAATGGTTTCGTTTTGATTTTAGAAATAAATGCTTCAAATAAAAGTTTTAGAGAATTAAATTTTTGCGTCTAGCACATCAAGTATTATTAAATTAGCCCTTTGTATAAGCGAGATCTGTATATTTAAAACATATACTTTTTGGTTTTCGTAATGAAGCTTGCTATGTATTAGGACAAAAAATAACAAAGAAATAAAAAATAGATGCTAATGTCAAATTACGTCAAATACGTGCAATTTTATACTTGGGTCTATACTTCATATTGGTCTTGTGTACAAGGAAGTCGTGTGGTGCTCACATCAGATTTTTTCAAGAAGTTTGGTTGAGCATGTTGCGTGGCAGGTTGTGTGGACAGTTTCAGTGGGCATCTTGCGCTGGCAATTTGGGTGGGTATGTTACGTGGGCATGTTGCCTGGGCAGTTTGGGTGGGCAGATTGCGTGGGCATATTGAGTGGGCAGTTTGGGTGGGCATGTTGCGTGGGCAGTTTGGGTGGGCATGTTGCGTGGGCAGTTTGGATGAGCATGTTGCGTGGGCAATTTAAGTGGGCAGTTTGAGTGGGTATATTGCGTGGGCAGTTTGGGTAGGCACATTGCGTTGGCAGTTTGGGTGGGTATGCAGCGCGGGTATGTTGCGTGGACAATTTGGGTGGGCATATTGCGTGGGCAGTTTGGGTGGACATGTTGCGTGGGCAGTTTGTGTGGGTATGTTGCGTGAGCAATTCGGGTGGGTATGTTGCGTGAGCAGTTTGAGTGGGCATGCTGCGTGGGCAGCTTAGGTGGTCAAGACAGAATTCAAACACTTTGAAAGACTGTAAGCGGTAGCACTTTGGATTTAAAGTGTGTTTAGACGGGATAGATCTACGTATAGAGTATTATAAAACACTATCGGCGGAGCCCTAGTTTTCGCTAGTCTTTATACTATTGAATTTGATTTGGCTGCTAAATCTGCAAATTTATTAGAAAATAATGTAAATTTAAAAATTTAGCATGATAGGGTAGGTCATATTAGTGAACAAAATTTGTTAAAGTTGTATAAAAACAACATGGTAAAAGGACTTAGTCTCAATACTGCACAAGGTGGAACTATTGGAGTGTGTTCAGTATGTACACAATCAAAAATTACACGCTTGCCATTTGCAAGAGCGTCTGGGACGGTGACAAACAAACCTCTTGAATTGGTGCACAGTGATATATGTGGACTAATTACGCCATCAACTCATGATGGGAAAAAATATTTTCTTACTTTTCTAGATGACTTTACACACCTTTCTATGGTATATTTGCTTAAATATAAAAGCGAGTTTTTCAATGTTTCAGAAATTTTGAGGCTTATGTAACAAATCAACTTGATTGCAGGATTAAGTCATTAAGATGTGATGACGGAAAGGAATATTGTTCAAATGACTTTATAAATTTTTGCAGAGCCAAGGGAATACAGATTCGATACACCGTTATTTACAATCCTGAACAAAATGGTAAGGCAGAAAGGCTCAACAGAACCTTACTTAAAAAAGCGAGAGCGATGTTGCTACAATCAAAATTACAAAAAATATTATGAGGTGAAGCTATTCTTTGTGCTAAATAGGAGCCCTACCGCATCTCTGAAAGATGTCACTCCAGCTGAAATGTTTTTTGGTAAGAAACCTGACCTGAAAAATGTAAAGATTGTTGGAAGTATTGTGTACAATCATATTCCCAAGGAAAAACAAACAGGAAAGTTTGATCAAAAGGGGGAAATCAGTATTATGATTGGTTACGCTACTAGTGGTTACAGGCTGTGGAATCCTTTCAATGAAAAAGTTATAGTTGCTAGAAATGTTATTTTTGATGAGACTAAGAATATTGGCTATTTGAGCTCTAGCATTACTCAAATAGAAATAAATGATATAGAATCTAATGAAAATATGAAAAATAAGACAAATGGAGAAGAAGAAAAAAGGAAGAAAATGAAGAAGCCAAAAGAGAAGAAAATGACAGAGAAGAAAAAGAAGTAGACAAAAGAGAAGAAAACTCAAATACTAGAAAGAGTAGAAGAATACTGAAACAACCAGCATACTTAGATGACTATCTGACTGGAGAAGATATAGAATATATGGCTCTAAATGCTTCCGCATTTGTTCAACAAGCACCTACAAACTTAGAAAAAGCAAGACCTGATGCAAAAATGTGGCTCGCTGCTGTTAAAGAAAAGAACAAATATCTGAAGAAAAATTATACTTGGACGTTGGTAAAAAAAACACAAGGTGTTAAATTGATTAATTGCAAATGGATTTTTCGAACTAAGTGTAATGACGCCGGCGAACCCGTAAAGTATAAGGCTAGATTAGTGGCCAAGGGATTTATGCAAAGGGAAGGATTTGACTTTAATAAAACTTATGCACCAGTCGCAAGACTCACCACAGTTAGGACATTACTAGCTGTTGCAAACTTTAAAAATTGAACAAATAGACGTCAAGTCAGCTTTTCTTGAATGTAGTACTGAATGTACCCGAAGGATTTGAGGATGAAGGGAACATATGCAAACTCAATAAGGCACTATATGGATTAAAACAATCACCTTATTGTTGGAACAAAAGGTTTGATAAATTTGCAGGAGATCAAGAAGATAGAAAATCCACAACAGGATATATATTTAAGACATTTGGTGGAACAATATGCTGGAATTCCAAGAAGCAATCCACAGTGGCTATGTCATCCATAGAAGCCGAATATATAGCACTCGCAGAAGCGGCAAAAGGGACATGGTTGTCAAATCTGTTAAATGATCTTGGTTTTGCAAAAACAACATTTACTATTTTTGAAGACAATCAATCCTCCATCAAGTTAACTAAAAGGTGGAAACACAAAAGACTGAAACATATTGATGTTAAATTTAACTTTATTAGGGCCCTATTCTGCAACTCGGTGGTTAATTTTTAACCACTGGTTAAAATTTTTATCCAATAGATATTGATTTGACAACTAAAAATCCCTCTTTTTGTTATATGTCAACATATTTGATTGGTTAAAAAAATTAACCAATGGTTACAAATTAACCACTGAGTTACAGAATAGGCCCCATAGGGATTTAGTTAACGAAAAACTAATTTCTGTAGAATATATTTGTACAAATGAACAAACTGCAGATATTTTAACAAAATGTCTAGGTAATGAGCTATTTATTAAAAATAGAATAAGTTTAGGATTAGCGAATAATTAAATTTAACTGTATGTTATTCTTAAGCCAAATATTGTAGAAACTATTGATTAAGCGGGAATGTTGAAGAACAATCAGCAGTTTCAAATTTGCCGCTATACGTATCTAGTTCTTTTTCATTGTCTTTACTGAAGTTAGTTGTCATTGCTATGTAACTAAAACTATATTCATATTGATCTACTAAGTAATGGCTGCTGTGCAACAAAAGCACAAGATGTATTTTTTTCTTTAATTCAAAAAACTGTTTTTTTTGTTAAGTGTACACACTAAACCTCGAACAGTTTTCGTTGCGATTTTGTTCATTATTTACAAATTTACAGATCTGTAAGCTTTACAGATGTGAACAGAATCGACCCATTAATCTACCATGCTTTGTGTCTCAATCATTTCTTCGATGCCATATGTATTTATAAATTTAACGTTTTGGAAATATGTGAAAACGAAGGGTGGGATTTCTGATTTTTAGGAATGACATTTCGGAACACAACAGTACACTTGATTTCATTGGTTTTGGTGAAAATTCCATATTTCTACAATATTTACAAATATATAATTAATCCTTAAACGATTTAATCTTGCATTCATGTTGTTTTTAACTTATTTATAGTAAATTTATGTCATTATTTTAACAAGCAACTACAAACATTATACTTAACTTTATTTCTCTAAAAATATACAATGTCTCAACATACTAGGAATACTCGCGAATTTAATTGTATAATTAAACAGAGGAAGTGTTCACAATCATCACCAATAAATATAAATTTAAATACTTGCTGAATTTTTAAAATCTCGTGTAAAATTCTAACGTTACTTCTTACGGAGTGTAAGAAACTATACTCGTTGTGACGTCAGATAATTAGTGCGATGTTTGGTCACCAGATAGAGTCCGCTCAACTTGAATCGCGTATAGTATTAGAAAATTGTTATCACTAAACCATAAATGTTTGAATTGAATTGTAGATAAAACAATGTTACACTTTATGTAAATAGTAAAACACACACACACACAGACATCATCGTAAAAATAGTAAAAACGTGTTGTGGGGACCCTAATTCGTGCTTATTTACTGAAAACTCACCATCGAATTTTTGGCACGATTACATTATCTCCTTTACCTTACGGTATGACGGGAGGTAAAAATTATCTATAAGTCATACAATGAAACTTTATATTGGCATCATCTGAGAATAATTTGTAATGAATATGTTACCTTGTTACTGTAATCAGAAAGAGAATAGAACAATGAAAGAGCATCTAAATTCAAAAAAGAAGAAAACAGAAACAGTAGTTTCGATCATATCAATGGAGTATTTTAATAACTTTCTTGTTATCATATTGTCGAAAATTAAAAATTCTGAATTCTTTTTTATTTAATTTGAGCAAGACACGTACTTTTAAATACTGAAACTTGAATTTTTACAGGATGTGCCTTTTTTAACAATTAGGAGTGTATGGTACGATGTTTATAAACAATTCCGACTGCGGATGCCACATTCAAATTCAATAATATAAATGTATTATATGCGACCGATAATTCAAGAACATGTATGACCAATTGGTCTTCTATTTAAACCTGTTAATGTTGTAAATGATATTGTTATTTGAGCTGCCATTAACGTTGAACTGGTAACAAATAATAAAAATCTGGTTAATTTGTCAATCATAAAAAGAACGAATATAATTATTTAAAAAGTAATGAACTTTACTCTGATCATTTGTTAAATTTTTAGGGAGTACCATTACAATTAAATATTTTTTCAATTGCTGGCTTTTGATTATTTTTTTTTTATATTTAAGAAATATGGTGTTAACTTACATCAAAAATTCTCCAAACAGTAACGGTATGCCAGTATGTATTAAATTAACTAAATCTTTTGGTTTGCAAATAAGTATTTCTTGTGCGATGGTTAATATTTGCTCATGGATATCTTTCTCAGTTGGTAGTTCATATAAAGAATGACCAGAAAAAATTCTGTTAGGTAACCTAATTCTCAAAAATTTAAAATAAACGCTGGGATCTTTAAATTGTAGAAATATAAATATTAACAATATTGATGAATATTGATGAACTAAAGAACAGAATACGCATTGGCACTATTGGCAGCGATGAGCCCCGATGTTTGCCGAATGCAAGTGCTGGACCAATCGCATTCGTCCATTACAATCGGCAATCTTTGGTGCTCACCGCCATTGTGAATTCATATAGTGTGCGAGCATAAAGCTGTTTTTAAGTGACAGTTGAGGTGACAGTTGAGATGACAGCTAGCTATACAGCCATTTTGTTTTATTTCTCTAGTGCATGGTCTATGCTGTTTGTCGTTTGTGTTGTAATTTTCTTATACTTTTGAGAGTTCATTTGAAATTTAATATTTATAATGTGTAGTACACTAAAGAAAAATGTGATAGAACAGATGGCGCTGTTGCCTGGGCGCCGAAACAGCTGATCACAAGGTTACCAAAAACAGAGTGTCCGAGCTCTATACACCAAAAGTAGGGACTCAACTGTCGCATAATAGACATTTAATTTATTCAAATAATGCAATTAACTTTTCGACTTATTTAAAAAGATTATTTTTTAATTCGTGATTCTTCATATTACACAGTATGTCCCATTCAGAGGTCCCACCATTGCGATCTCGAGAACTATAAGAGATACAATGTCGCTTAAATAGAACTTTTTGTGCACCTGTAGGGGGCCTTCTAAGATGTGCTTTTGTTTTTCCAAAAATTCTCATAGGTCACAAGATAATGACGAAAAACTGAATTTGGTCGATTTTTTAATATCGAAATTATTTTTAAACTATCAGTAATCGAGAAAAATGTTTCAAATAAAAAATATATGTTTATTCATTTTCTACCCAGTGGCGTACAAAAATAATTTTTTTAATCGATAAATTTCCGAGATATAACACAAAGTTATATATTTTTAAATGGAATCCATATTTGATTTTTACATTATAAAATACTTATTTTTTTCTCTTTCGACTGGTATAATTGTTATTGTATTTTAAATTAGTTTTACCCTCTAAATCTTAGATTTTCTATATTTTTCATGAAATTCCTTATTTTTATGTCAAGATTTTCATTAGTTTTTCAAAATAGTATTTTATTTATATTCCATACCTACCTTGCTTCATAAATTAATTTTAAAACTATACTTTTAAGTTAACATAAGTAGGGATACCAGATATAATTTAAAAAATTATTTAAAACACAATAACCCTTATAATTACATAATTGAGAGACAGACTTTAAAATTTGTCCAATGGTAGTGATTGTTACTAAAAACTTCAAATTAACTTTACTTTATTATAACGGCATAAGAATTCCATTTTTACGCCATTCATATTATTTCTTATAAAAATGCAATCTGATTCTGCGTTATTATTTTACAAAAGTCATAAATAAATATATAAATAAATAAATATATCATCACGGCATATTACCCATTGCAGGATGTGCCAATCTGCTTTGTATGCAGATACCGGTAATGATGATAACATATTTTTACCGCGCGGGCGTTTATCAGGTGTCACCTCACGGGCACTCATTGCTGGTGTGGAGAGTGCACCACAGGGGTCAATTTAGTAGCATTTAAAATTCGAAATATTTGGCGTCGGTCGGGATCGAACCCGGTTCCCCAGATTCGCGACCAAACACAGGCACGCGACCCCTTAAAAAAATAAATCTGCTTTGTTCACAGATTTCGATATTGAAACAGTCATAAAAAGTAAAATAATACCTTCTAAAGCAGCTCTTTTTTCAATAGGAATTTTTCTGTTGGGAAATAACAACAATGTACCCTTTTTAACGGCAATTTCTAGTTGTTTTACTTCGGATATATTTTTAATCTTTTCTATTTTGTAGCTATTGTAACCTGAAATCCAACCGGATGAAGTTGTACTTTTGGGAATTTTTTTTGAATATTTTCTTGAAGTTCCGTTATACTCTATGAACGACTAATTCGTAATGAACCACAAGTAGGAGAGCCTGAGTAAAATAAATTATTTAGAGATTTTTTTTCTAGGATAATTTTATAACTTCACCAACAATTTACATACTAATCTATGCAAAGTAAGAATTTTTTTTTTCATTTAGAGATGAAACAATAGTAGAATAGAATAGAATATCTTTATTGATCATAAATAAGATCAAACAGCAAGAGTTCAGTTTTCACTGTTCTTCCACTCTGCTACTACAAAGTAATACAAAATTATAATAATGTTAATAATAATTACAATATTGACAGCACAGTATTAATAATATAGCATAGGTATTTAAATACATAGTAAAATTAAACAGAAATAATATTTAAATAATATTAATTGTAAATACATATATTACGTTTGAAAATTATTATTTTTACAATCATCAAAATACTCTTGAACTAAATAGTATTCTTTAAGAACTAATATTTGTTTTATTGTAGCAAGTGCCCGCCTTATTGGGAGAATTTTTGTATATTCGGGTAGACAATTGTAAACTTTAATACTCATATAATAAGCACCATTTGCATATGAGGCCGTTTTGTGATTTGGTATTTGTATAAGTTTATTATTCTGTCTAGTTGAATATTTAGAGCATATAAAAGTAAAAGAATTTAAGTTATTAAAAACATTTTTGAAAAGTTCAAATAAGTATAAAGATGGAACTGTTAATAAGTTTAATTCTTTAAATTTACCCCGACATGAATCTCTTGGTCCTAATTTATGTATAGTTCTAAGTGCACGTTTTTGAACAATGAAAATTTCATTTAATCTTGAAGATGCTCCCCATATAATAATTCCATAATTAATTAATGAGTACATGTAGCTATAATAAATGATTAATAAGGTAGTGACATCAAATTTGTCTGCAAGAATTCTAATGCAGTAACAAGCTTTATTCAATTTAGGTAGTAAGTTATCTATGTGACTGTTGCCCTTTAAATTATGATCAAGATGTATCCCTAGACATTTTATATTAGAACAAATATTGACTTGTCTACCTATCAAGTCAACATCTACTTTATTTGCAGCGTTTAAGTAAAATTGTATTACGCTTGTTTTTCTAAGATTTATAGCTAGGTCATTATTGTCACACCATCGCTCTATATTTGAGAGGGTATTATCAATTATGTTCCGCATATTTGAGGACTCTGTTTAGGGCAACTTATTAGAAAATATGCATCATCAGCATATATTATGGTTTCTCGAGATTGTACACAGTGCGGCATGTCATTAATATAAATTAAGAATAATAGTGGCCCTAGAACAGACCCTTGTGGCACTCCAGATCGTATATTTCCCCATTCGGAGTAATATTGCTTGTAAACATTGTTACATTCAGTTGCCATTTTGACCGCCTGCCGTCTATCACTCAGGTAGGATTGAAGAAGAGTAAGGGGGACTCCACGAATACCGCAGTGCTCGAGTTTTTGTAGTAAGACGTTGTGGTTGACATTGTCAAAGGCTTTAGACAGATCACTTGATATGCTGTAAACACAATCACTGTTATTGTCAAGTTCACTGAGAATCCGTTCCACAAGAGTATTAATTGCCGTAATAGTGGATTTATTTTTAACAAAACCGTGTTGACACTTGGTTATTATATTGTTTTTAGTTAGATGTTTAGTAAGTCTGTTATATATTAGTTTTTCAAAGATTTTAGAAAAAGCACACAACAAAGATATAGGCCTGTAGTTCTGCACAAGAGCACGATCACCATATTTGAATACCGGGGTAACTATTGAGTTTTTAAAGTAAGTTGGAAATGTACCAGTCGCGAATGAATTGTTGAAGATAGCACTGAGGGGTTCAGAGATATTAAACGCGCACTTTTTTACAAGTAAAGAAGGCACATTGTCTATACCCGTAGAAAGACTATTTTTTAAACTTCTGATTACGTTTTCAACTTCAATTTTTGTAGTAGGATAGAAAAAAATTGTGGATGCGCAAGATGGAGTTGCAAAGTTGTATTGATGATATGGGCTGTCATTACCCATTGCAAGGAAGTAAGCATTAAAGTTGTTTGTCCATTCATCTATGTTGCCCTCAAAAGTTGAAGACTTGGGAGAAGTATTGGTTTCTTTTCTTACTATATCCCAAATTGTTTTTATTTTATTGTTTGATGAGTTTATTGTATTAGTAATTTGTTTTCTTTTGGCTTCCTTAATAACTCTGGTTAATATTTTACAATAATTTTTGTAGTGAGAGAACAATTCATGTGAATAATTATTTTTCAAACGTTGATTAAGTTTCCTTTTTGTTCTGCAGGATTTAATAATACCCTTAGTTATCCAACTTGGGTTTTTATTTTGCATTATTTTGACTTTCTTTAAAGGAAAAACTTTGTTGAAATATTTATTAAATGTAGCATAAAATTCGTGTAATAGTTCATTTGTATCCATGTTCTCATTCTTAGTATCCCAAGTTTCATTAGACAGTAGATTGTTAAATTCAGTAATATTTTTTTCTGAAAATTGTCTCTTGTAAACATATGTGGTGTGTCTGTTGTTAATGAATAGGTTTAAATACTGGGAAATTATTGCACGATGATCTGAGAATCCGGGGTTTACAACTTCATGAACACTCTCTATATTGTTGGACGTAATAATATTGTCGATTCCAGTTGCTGAATTTTGAGTAATTCTAGTTGGTTCATTTATGTTGAGACTCAGATTAAATGAATTTAGAAGAGCTGTTAACTGAGTTTTCTTACTGCAATTATTAAGAATATTAATGTTTAAATCTGCAGAAATAATATGATTTCCACAATGGTGGATTTTATCTAAAAGTAATTCCAGATTGTTTAAAAAAATAGTAAAGTCTGAATCAGGAGTTCTATAAAGAGCTATTATGTATATAGACTTTCCTCCACATTTGAGTTGTGTTATGCAGAATTCAAAATGTTTTTCTATTATCAAGTTATTGTATTCTGTTATGTTTTTTGCATCCATGTTATTCTGAATTAGTATACACGTGCCCCCATGTTCAATTTTAGATCTACAGAAAAAGGAAATTACTTTATAATTTGGTATAGTGTGAAATGAAATTTCATCTTCATTGAACCAGTGTTCAGCTAGACATATAACATGGGGTGGATCTTTGAATTGCTGTATAATAATTTCAAGTTCTAATAATTTATTTCGCATGCTTTGGACGTTTTGGTAATAGACATTTAGATTATTATTTCTTTGCACTGTTTTGTCGAAAAAGATAACGACTGGGTTGTTTATCAGGAAGGGATAATGTGGAATTGCTTCTATTCGGGGTGAGACTGTGAACATCAGCTTGTACCCTTAATTGCTGTTTGGGGTTTTCTATTGATTCTAAAACTGTTATATTATTATCATTTGATGCACTTGTATTATTTGTAATTTCATCATCGGCGTCCTCATTCAATAAAGTTTCATTAATATTAAAGTTTTCGACTTTGGGACCAGTTTTTAGATTATCAATCGAATGGTATTCACCATCAATCTTTAACCCATATTTATATTGCTGAACTTTATGTCCTTTCTTTATGGCCTCAGCCTTGTATTTATATAAATTTTGTTGTAGTTCTAATTCTTCTTTTGTATAGTCTTCACTAATAAATATCCCAGTATTTTTCAGTTTTTTAACATTTTTTAGTACTTCACATTTTACCTTATAACTTAAGAATTTTAAAATTGTAGGTCTATTTTTTGTGCCTGTGTATTTTCCGATTCTGCGAATAAATTCGATATCATATTCATCAACTTCAAAGTCAAGTCTATTTTTGAATAATGTAGTTATTATTGATTCGAGATCCTCGTTCCTATCTTCTTTTATTCCCTTTATTATAATATTATTGCGTTTTAAATTTTTCTCAAGGGTATTAATTTTTTTTCTTAGACGTTCATTTTCTTCACTGAGAGCGGATATTTCCTCGTGAGCATGCTTTATCAACGAGTTGATCTTCTCCGAATTTTTAGTTATGTCTTTTCTTACATTGTCAAAGCAGTTATCTATTTTTTTATCTAATATGTCTAATAGTTCTTTATTAGTCAGATCAGTCATGATCTCCTAGAAGTATATTATTCCTATAGACACGAGCGTTGTGTGGGTTGCAAAAAAAACAGGTGTAAAATAGCGACTTAAGTCACTTGCAATTGTTTATTGTTTATGCACGTTGAGAATGGCTGGTTTTCGTTAATATAATTGATACACTTTCAGTTAAAACAGAGTACTTACTGAACGGATATCTCACAAACCAACTATAATAACTTGTTAAGCACTAAAAGTACTTTTGATCACTCTAACAATATAGTTCAATATCGAGAAATTAACTATATAATTTTAAATCTTAGCAGGAGCTCAAAAAAACAACAGTCACTGTCAATATGTTTGCTATGCTATAATATATTGTGTTATTAGGAGTAAAAGTGATACTTTGTGTGGCGAGCATGGAAGTTTGCACGACGAGCGAAGCGAGTCGGACAATTGCATGCGAGGCACACAAAGACACTTTTATGCCGAATGACGCATTAATTTTTTTTACGCACTACTTTTCTTTTTATTCGCTAATTCTATGTAGTTTCTATGAATACTTATTTATTTTATTTCTACTCCGGCGGCGTAGAAATTAGCTATTTCTACTCCGGCGGCGTAGAAATTAGCTATTTCTACGCCGTCGGCGTAGAAATTTCCAGCGGAGTAGAATTGATACTTCTACTTTGTGAATCAAGTCACAAAAAATGCCATTTCTACGACGTTTGAAAAAAAATTTGCTAGACTACGCTGCATCAAAAATACATTTTTTTCCATATTTTATCTCTTTTACGTCCTCTCTGACTTTTTGTTATTAACTGAGGGCGAAATTAATAACCTTGTTTATGCAAATATTGAACTCTGTTCACATCAATAGCAGCTCTTGTAGCTGCAATTATATTTCTCGCTATGTTACGTGGGCAGTTTGAGTGGGCATGTTGCGTCGGCACCTTGGTGGTCAGGACAGACTTCAAACACTTTAAAAGACTTTTAGCGTTAGCACTTTGGGTTAAAGTGTGCCTAGACGGGTGAGATCTACGTATAGCCTATTCTAAAACACTATCAGCGGACCTCTAGGGGAACCTCGCTAGTCCTATATACTAAACAATATATATATATATATATATATATATATATATATATATATATATATATATATATATATATATATATATATATATATATATATATATATATATATATATATGTATATATATACATTTTTTTCTATAAGGGTACTAACATGTTACGTCATCGAAAAGAGAAACAAAATCTCATCAAATGAGCTTAATGAAAGGGTACATTGCTATTTAAAAAAATTCAATTGTTTTTCGTTTAACAATTTATCACATCTTTGTTAATATTGTAACGTTTTTATTTATTTGGGTGAAGTGTAAATATTAGACAATTGTTATTAATGAAAATAAAAGTTTATTATAACGATAAATAGATATTAAATATAATTAAAAGATGATAAATATAACGAACACTACGATTAAACAAATATTAAACACTAATTAAGACTAAGAATATTATAAAACACTTAAACACTAAGATTATTTATTTAAACAATATATCACTTATTTATTTATACAACTGTATTTATTTATATTTAGCACTCGTCGACTATCTGTTTATATCACCAACTGTTCAACACGCAACGCTTATTTATATCAGACTGTCCAGTGCCTTCGCCAACGGTGCTTATATACCGTAGCCGAAAATTCGAGAACTCACGGGAATACTTCTAGATACAACACAATAGGTTACATCAACCGCGTAATTAAGCAGGCGCCGGCCAGTCGGTTGCGTCATCGCTAACAATAGACGCTCGCTCGTCCTTGCGACAGCGGCGGCGACACCGACGGGGACAGAGGCGGTAACAGTGGCGGCGAGGGCGGGCACTGCACATTACAATATGAAAAAATAGAAGGTACGTATTTTATATTTGTTAGAAATTTAATTTTGGTCTGGTGGTGATACTGTCGCGTCGAGGCAGTTAGTTATATTTTCTACCAGTTATAAGTTGTCAGTAGTGTGTTGGAGCTGTGTTCTCCACAAGTAAGGATGTTTGACAGTGTTAGTAGAATGTATCAGTTTAAGGGCATACAATAAAATTAGTTACAAAATAATTAGCATTTAATCAAGCACATTTTGGTCCTTCGAGAGCCGGATATTAGTAAGAGTACAACAGTACTACAATAAACAGTGCAATTCGCCGGGTGGCCGGCAGCATCGAGTGAACAGGTGCACGTGGTTCAAGAAGTGAGCATTCTAATCCAAAGCAAGGAAGTTTTTGGTAGAAGACAAGCAGCGTATTTGGCAGATACAGGTTAGTGCATCCCTTATTTGTCCAATTTTCCTGTTTTAGTATTATCCCTAGAACAAATAACCAGAATGGAACAACTAAAAGGTAAAAGAACACAAGTAAAAACTAAATTAACCAAATTCAAGACATTTGTGGACAGCTATAAGGACGAAGGTATTCAACAATTGAAATTAAGATTAGAAAAAGCGAAAACATTGTTAGAAACGTTTGATAGTATTCAATCCGAAATAGAGTTGACTGATGAAACAGAAGAAGCACATCGCACCCCGTTTGAGACTACATATTATGATGTAGTAGCTAGAGCGCGCGAAATCATTCTTAACCTAGAACAAGAAACATTAAATTCAACTTTCAATGCTCAATGGAATGCGACAGCTCAGCTCAGTGCACAGGCTATACAGCAAAATCAAAATACAGTAAAGGTGAAATTACCAGCAATCAATTTACCCACGTTTGACGGCAATTATGGAGATTGGCTTATGTTCAGCGACTCGTTTTTTTCTATTATTCACAACAATGCAGACTTGGCCGACCTACAGAAGTTTCAGTACTTGAGGGGAGCCCTAAGTAACGATGCCAAGCAGGTAATACAATCATTGGAAACTACAGAAGAAAACTATAAAGAAGCGTGGAACTTATTAAAAGGCAGGTATGAGAACAAACAGCTCATAATAAATACACATTTAAAACAGTTATTTGAGTTGACTGCAATCACAAAGGAATCTCATACAACTTTAAGAACGTTTGTTGACAGTATTCGAACAAATGTAAGCGCATTAAAAGCTCTCATAGAGCCAGTAGCGGAGTGGGACACAATATTAATTTATCTATGTTCTAGCAAACTAGACTGGCGCACTCGACAGCTGTGGCAGGAGAAACTAGCATCTTCGGAAGGTAGCGACAAACCAACATTAACAAAAATTTTGGATTTTCTGTCAAGCCGATGTCAATCTTTAGAAATGGCTGAACGTACTGGCAAATCGGATAGTTAATTCAAACCGACACGTAAGAAGACGTCACTTACAGCAACTAGTCCAAGTCAAATTAAGTGTGACTCTGTGACTATTGCAAAAAACAACACAGTTTATTTCGATGTGAAGATTTTTTGAAGCTATCGCCGGCAAAACGTTTCGAAGAAGTTAAAAGACAACAATTATGCATTAACTGTTTCAAAAGAGGACACTTCGGCCGTGATTGCAAATCATCTACCTGTAGAAAATGTAAACGACGTCATAACACGTTGTTACATGAAGAAAAGGAAGCATATGAAAATAAAATTGAAACGAAGAATGACATGTCAGAGAATCAACAAGAATCATTATCTACGACAGCATTAACCAGTCATGCAGGGCAGCAGAATAATAATTATGTATTTTTACCGACAGCGATTGTCATGGTAACGGACAAACAAGGCAACAAGCATCCAGTCAGAGCATTATTGGATTCGGGATCACAATCCAACTTTGTTACTAGAAAATTGATAAAACAATTACATTTAAGAAGCAACAAAATCAACATGTCCATTTATGGCATCAACCAGAACGTGAGTAACATTTCAGAACAAATATACTTAAAAATCAAATCGAATTATACTAATTTCGGAACAACGATAGATTGTTTGGTGTTAGATCAAATAACTGAAAATTTACCACAAGTATTAATAAATAAACACGAATTAAATTTACCAAATGATATTAAATTAGCGGATGAACGTTTTGACTCTCCAGCTCCGATTGATCTATTAATTGGATCAGAAATCTTTTGGAAGGTTCTTTGTGCAGGCCAAATACGATTAGCTACAAATCAACCGATTCTGCAAAAAACCCTGTTCGGATGGATACTTGCTGGCGCAGTGTCAGGAATAGGTACGCATAATAGATCAGCGTGCTTAGCGATAAACAAAACTCTGCAAAGCCAAATAGAACAGTTTTGGAAGCAAGAAGAAGTTAACGAAGAAAGAAAATGGACAAAGGAAGAAGAACAGTGCGAAGAACAAAGTGTATACAGGTGATTCATAATAATTCACAATATGGCGAATATTGAACGTTGTGATGCCAAGTCTGGCTGTATTTTTATTAAATCGAATATAAAAGATCAAGATAATATCAAAATCAAGTGCAGTGGACTGTGTGGTGGCAACTTTCACATCTGCTGTGCCAAAGTTGGGAAGCGTGAGTACAACGCTACTACTAATTATAAAATAATAAAATTCGTGTGTGAGCCGTGTGAGCACGTTCTGTATGACTCCAATGGCCAGTTACTATCCTCTGAGGATCTTAAATCTAATGCACCTATCTTTGCGAAGCTTTTCGCCCAAATAGAATGTTTAACTACACTGGTAAAGGATCTCGTTCACGAATTTTCATCAGTGAAATCAGAACTTAAATCTGATCTAAAAATGCGCCACGCCTCCTTGTCAAATTTGCTGTCACCATCAGCTGTTTTGCCAACTTTATCACCTGTACCGGATGTAGCGCCACCTCCATTGGTCTTACCATCCGCCAACAAAAACAGTGATCTTTCTACAATAACCGCCTGCGCTATTGACATTACCGGCTCTTCCAAAGACAAACAAAATTTAAATGTTAAGTCTCCAGATGTCGGTACGTGTTCTAAAACATCGCCCAATACTCCGGTTGCTACTGGTTCCCAATCATATGCTGAGCAAGTGAGGAATCCGAACCAGCAAATAAACCAAAATTCGTTCCTGTCCTTGGTACGAAAAAGTGTAACTCTGACTGTAAAATTAGTGCAATCCCACGTAACGTCGCTGTTCATGTTTCTAGACTGGCATTGTCTGTGACTTCGGAGGATTTAAATTCTTACCTAACCAATAATTTTCCGAACAATACTTTTAAAATTGAAAAACTCAATGTTAAATCGGGGGAATATAATTCGTTCAAAGTCACAACGTCGCCTACTATATTAGACAAACTTTTGAATGCCGATTTTTGGCCAGTTAACGTCTCCATCAAAAAATTCATAAATTTTCGGAAACGTCCGATTTCACCGAATGTAAAAAATTGATAATCAATGAAGATAAATATTCCTTAAACATACTTTATTATAATATTCGTAGTTTATATAGTAAATTTCATAAATTAAATATTTTTCTTCAGAATATAAATTTTCCTGAAATTCTTTGTTTAACGGAACATCATTTATCTCCAGAGATTATTGAGCTCATCCACCTAGATAAATATAAACTTGCGTCTAAATTTTGTCGTGTTTCTCATGAATGTGGCGGTGTCGCTATTTATGTTTTAAATTATTTAAATTTTACTACCCTGACTTTTAATAATACTGTATCGTGTGATAAAAATTTTGAGTATGCATGTAGTGAAATATTATTTCCTAATAACAGAAAATGTTTAATTTTAACTATATATAGATCCCCAAGTGGAGATATAAAAATTTTTAACCGCGAATTAAATAATATACGAGTACTTCATAATCTTTCAGATTACAAACATCCTGTATTTGTGTGTGGTGATTTTAACATTAATTGCAGGTGTCATATGGAATCCAGTGAGACTTGTAATATTTTTTTGTCCTATGGTTTAACTGCACCTCATCCAGGGTTTCCTTTATTACAGAGTACCTCTGGAAGATGTATAGATAATCTTTTTACAAACATTGACTTTAATAATACAAGCTTCAAAATACTGAACCCGTGTTTGTCAGATCATTCTTCCCAACTCTGGCGACTAGAAATTAATTTTAACATTCTTAACAACGTAAAAGTTGAAAAACGTACTTTCAATAACGAAAATAAAATATATCTTAAACATTTATTACAATGTGAGAGGTGGCTTGAGGTTTATAATTCAAATACTTTCTATGATAAATTTAATGCATTTTTAGAAACATTTTATCACTATTTTAATATAGCCTTTCCAAAAGTGCACAAAAAAATTTATAATAAAACTTCTAAGTCTAAATGGATTACCCCAGAAATACTGAATATGGCTGAGACATTGAAATTGATTTATTCCATTTACCAAACAACACAGAATAACGAAATATTAATAAAATACAACAATTACAAACGAGCATACGATAGTCGTATAAAAAATGCGAAACAGAACTACAACAATAATTTCGTTCAAGCATCTGAAAATATAAATAAAGCTGCCTGGAGTGTTATTAACAATGAAACTAAGGCATCTACTACTCATTTACTTCCATGTCCCATGTATTACAATAATCTTGAAATTAATGAACCAGATCTGATCCCTAATATTTTTAACAATTATTTTATTAAATCTGTTCAGAATTTAAACATAAATAGTGCTCCAAGATCCAATAAAATCAATAATAATTTTAATTCTACTATTTTTCTATCCCCAGTAAATGAAACTGAAATCTTCAATATTTTGATTGAAATTTAAAAAAAAAAATTCATGTGGTATTGACGAGGTACCATGTTCTTTACTGATTTATATTGCAGAAGAAATCATAATTCCTCTGACCTATTTAGTAAATGAGTCTTTGGCTAGCGGACTTTTTCCTGGACAATTGAAAACTGCACTAATTACACCAGTACACAAAAAAGGCAATAAAAGAAATATTGACAATTACAGACCAATTTGCATTCTTCCAGCGTTATCCAAAGTATTTGAAAAAGTAATGTACTCGCGTTTGAGAGATTATATTACTTTAAATAACATTTTAACACCTAATCAATACGGTTTCTGTAAAAACAAATCGACTACACATGCCTCTTTTTTCAGTTTGTGTAGTATTTTAGACAGTCTCGATAAAAAACTCCATACAGCAGGAATTTACTTTGACCTGGCAAAAGCGTTCGATACTATTGATCATAACTTATTACTTGATAAATTGTTTGATTACGGTATACGAGGAAATGCATTGCATTGGATAAAATCGTACCTACAAGATAGATCTCAAGTAGTAACTGTAAAAGTCGATGAGAGAAAATATTTTTCTGATTTAGAGTTTCCTTCAACAGGCGTTCCTCAAGGAAGTATTCTTGGTCCTTTACTTTTTATTTTGTACATCAATGACCTTCCAGATGCTTTTACTTATGCAGATGTGTGCTTGTTTGCTGATGATACATCTGTGATTATCTCAGCCTCTAGTTCCCAGGAACTTAATTCCAAAATACAAGAGTGCCTCGATATAATGGATAACTGGTGTAAAGAAAATGCTGTGATTCTCAACGCCGACAAAACACAATTAGTGCAGTTCATGTTGAAAGGGAACAATTTCAATGTCTCAGCTTCTCTTCGCAATATGACAATAAATCCGACAACAACAACCAAAAGTTTAGGTCTACACATAGATTACAACTTTGTTTGGGCTAACCATTCTCACTATCTAATAAAAAGACTTAACACATCTTGTTATGTTCTAAGACATTTACGTAAATGTGTAAATATAGACGTACTTAAGCTTTATTATTTTGCGCACATTTACAGTATTTTGTCATATTGTATAATCTGCTGGGGTAACTCTAGCCAGGCAGTTAATGTGTTCAAGGCTCAGAAAAATGTTTTAAGGGCAATTATTGGTTGTTCTCCTCAAACTTCGTGCAGAGGTCTCTTCCTGAGTCTCAATTTACTTACTCTCCCCTGTATCTACATCTTCCACTGTGCGCTTTTCGTTAAGGAAAATTCTTCTTTGTTTTTAACAATCAAACAAGCTACTGGATTTTATACACTCGCAACATCAACAATTTATATATTCCTAATTTCAGAACGAAAAATTTTCATGACAATGTTTCATACATGCCAATCAAAATTTTTAATCACTTACCAAATGAATTGAAAGCTATTAAGACTGTGAATACATTTAAATCCAAACTAAAACAATACCTCATACAGAATTGTTTTTATTCTATTGACGAATTTCTCAATAACTAATTTACTTATATTTTCCATATTTACTGTATTTTTTTTTTTTTGTAAATTTTGTGTATGTGTATTATTTGATATTTTGCTAAATGTACTTATATCGTGTATTGACAAGCCAACAAGTTTTTTGTAATTTCTTTGGCAAATAAAGTAATAGTAATAGTAATAGTTAATACTATAACAAGAGACGAAGAAGGTCGATTCATAGTAAGCTTACCAAGAAAACAATCTGTCGAGTTAGGCAACTCGTACGAAGGTACATTATCACGTTTTCGTTCCTTGGAAAAAAGATTAGCGCAAGATGAAAATTTGAAGAAAGATTACATCAAGTTTATGAAACTATATGAAGAATTGGGTTATATGAGCAAGGTTACGGAACAACAAGATTACGATATTAATGTTTACTTACCACATCATCCCGTGGTAAAGCAAGAGAGTTTAACTACGAAACTGAGAGTCGTGTTTGATGGCTCACACAAAACTACAACAAACCATTCATTAAACGATTCATTACTAGTTGGTCCAGAGTAGTGGGGAACCGGGATTGTGCACGGCGCCTTATCGCCTGGCGGCGCCAGTGTTATCAGTAAACAATGATAAGGCGGTACACAAGATAAGATGTAAACAAGGTCACTTGTAACAAACATGATAAGGGTGTAAATAGGGTCATTTGTTTTGATATTTGTAACAAACATGATAAGGTCACTTGTTTTGAAATATTACTAAACAAGATAATCGATGTTTAATAAACAAGATTAATAAAGTTAGATAAGTGTTTGTCATTTTACAATAAGTTGAAATTAGATTTGTTTTTAAAATAGATATATCTTACAAATATTCCTATGAATCCCAAATAATGTTTGTTGTCGTTACTTGTAACAAACATGAAAAGGTCACTTGTTTTGAAATATTACTAAAGAAGATAATCGATGTTTAATAAACAAGATTAGTAATGTTAGATAAGTGTTTGTCATTTTACAATAAGTTGAAATTAGATTTGTTTTTAAAATAGATATAATATCTTACGAATATTCCTATGAATCCCAAATAATGTTTGTTATCGTTATTCTGAAATTTTTAAATAAAAGATTAAAATAGGCCAGATCCATGACAAAGAACATTGGTAGCTGGAAATTTCCGCTTTTATGTATTTTTAGGAAAAGTTATAATTCTCGCGACCATATATATATATAAGCATACTTGAATGTGTGAACTCATTGTTCTGTACAATCATCAACGTCTTGATTCCTCACACTATTGGTAAGATTATTATATTATTTATTGCATGAACTGTAATTACTACTGCTGATTTATTTTATATAAAAGAATACCATTAGCTATTTCATTAATTATTTATATTTTTTTCTTTAGAAATGGATTTCAACAAGCTGAACGAAATTGGCTGTTTGCAGAATATAAAACCGTGTATGAAAATTGCAGATATGGAAATGAATAAGGCTTACAAATTAGCGAACATCAAAGCTGTCAAGACTAGGTTTGGAAGGAAGATAGTAGCCGAGACTGAAAATTTTTTCGTTTACCTGCCAAGTCGATTCGATGATTTGAAAGACAATCAAATCACGGAGTTACAAAAGACTGTTACCGATTGGTGTATTAAGTACATTGGAACCGAAGAATCTAGTACAGGGACACAAGTGCCTTTAATTCAATTTGTACAAATATTTAATTCATTGTAAATAGTTATAAATAAAATAAATGATAATATATATATATATATATATATATATATATATATATATATATATATATATATATATATATATATATATATATTTATATTTTACTTTAAAAGCAGACGTCTTTACTGCAATTTGTAAAAATTATTTATTGTATTGTAAATAGTTATAAATAAAATAAATAAATAAATAAATAAAAATATATATTTAGGTTTTATTTTATGAAATAATAACAAGGTCACTTACCAGTAACACGGTTCACATTTCTGCACAAGGGTACATAGTACACTAAGTTCTATTTTGAAATAACATTTGGATTATCGATAACAAGGAATCCTATGAGTCATACACAATGCCTGTTGGCAATAGATAAAGTATTATCTGTTTTGAAAAATAAGTTTATCTAATGAAAATTCCTATGCGTTCAAAACAATAGATAAAGTGTATGTGTCATTTGTTTTTGTTTCGAAATAAAAGTTGTGGAAAATATTTTGAATATTATTATCAATTCGGCAAATATTTTGTAAAATTCCTATGCGTTCAAAACATTAGATAAAAGTGTATGTGTCATTTGTTTTTCTTTTCGAAACAGAAGTTATGAAAAATATTTTAGAATATTGTTATCAATCTGGCAAATATTTTGAAAATTCCTATGCGTTCAAAACATTGATAGTTGTCGAAACTACCCTCTACAGCACTACCCGTACAATAGGGACACGTAAATAATATATTTAAAGACCGTGTAAGCGACTTTATTAACGAATTTACAATACTATAACACCACACAACACAATACACAGTTCTACGTCTTACCACCTTGCCTACTCCTCGGCAACTACAACTCTGCTCAGCAACAGTGCTGCCACTCACTTTACCAACGAACAACAATATATAGTTCGGGCAAGCAAAAATGAATACATATAGTTCAACCTACTTAAATGTAAAAAACAAAATATGTCTAAATCCCAACATACTCCCACCTTGAGACACTGTTATTTCATAAATGAGGTGTCTCAATGTATCTTACAAATTACCTAACTTAAAGAATAACACTTAAAAGTATCGTTTTGGTCTGTTCACTTCTCTTCCACATCTAGTTATGTAAGGCACACTTTTTTTGAAAGCTTTATTTTTCACGACACTTTTCACATTACACTTTTCACCTTTTCCTTTGTCCTTGTTATTATTCACTGTGAATCTGCTCTCTACGCCTGTTCCGCTGTCTGCGCCTATTCCGCTGTCTACGTCGCCTCTGCTATCTGCACCGCCGTCTACGCCGACTCCACTGTTTGCATCGGTTTCGCAGTTCGCGCTGTCTTCCCTGCGCGCGCACGTATCCTTCGGGTCTTCACTCCGCTCCTCTGTTCTCAGTGAATTTGGTACACACTCTAACGCATAAAGTTTCTGAACCGGTCTTAGTAATTGTCCATGTGACGTTTGAAGTCTTACTAAACGCACTATATTGTCTTTTCCCGGTAAAAGTTCAATAACTCGCGCCAAAGGCCAGTTCATACGCTTGGTGCCGTCACTACTGATTAACAGACTTCTCCGATAGCGATATTATTATAGTTCTTAACTCTCCCACTTCGCACTAAAAGACCAAGATACTCTGTACGAAAACGACTTCGTAGTTCGTTTCTTAATCGTTGCATGTATTTATGTCGACGGTTTAAACTGTCCGAATCTACATTGTCTAAATCCGGTACACCGCACTCTTTTATTTCAGTTAAAAACATCGATGGGGTTAATGGTTTTAAATCACTGTTATTATTAGACACATAGGTTAACGGTCGCGAGTTTATTATAGCTTCGCAATCGCACAATATTGTGTACAATTCATCTCCATTGAGACATGCAAGTCCCAGGCTCTTTTTTAGTAGCTTCTTGAGAGATCCAATCAGCCGCTCCCACCATCCCCCCCACCAAGGAGCTGATGGTGGACTAAACTTCCAACTAATTCTCCATGTAGACATATCCTTTTGTATATCTTCCCATCTCAATTGACTCAGCAAATTCTCAGCACCTCGGAAATTTGTCCCGTTGTCTGTATAAATTGATGTTGGTCTGCCTCCTTCGTCGCTAAGGAATAAACTATTTCTAAGTGGATAGCTCGATACACTGCGCAAGTAAAAAGACATATCCAAACTTTGCTTTTGTCTTTCAAAAACAATGGGCCAGCTATATCAATCCCAGTTACCTCGAATACAGCCGCATCTCTTACTCGGTTTAGTGGAAGTGCGGGTGCTTCCACTTGGATCTGCTTGGCGTCATAACGTCTGCATATTACGCAATCATTTGTAACGGCTCGTATAGTGTGTCGTCCACCAAGAATCCAAAATCTTTCCCTTATTATACTCATAAGTCCTTGACCTTTGACATGACACGAGGTTAAATGCGTATGATAAATAAGTCGTCTTGTTATTGGATGTTTAGCAGGCAACAAATAAGGATATAGGAAGTCTTCCGTATCTTCTCGATTTACCAGTCTGCTTCTTACCCGTAATAGCCCCTCTTCATCCTGGAATACCTTGAGAGAGTTTTCAATTTCCTTCTTCAGTGGCACAAAAGCTTCTTGTTGAGCAATTTTAATCAAACGTTTTTCCGCTAGATTAATCTCTTCCGCGGTTAAATCGTTTACTTTCCGGCTTTCAGAATTTCGGCAGTTATGAATAAAGCGAAGTATCCACCCCAGCATACGAACATTCTTCAAATATTTTGAAAAATATGAATAAAATCGCGAACTTTCTTCAACCATCAATAAAGAGTTTGTAGCCTTCTTCTTTCTCTCTATATTCACTTCATTTTCATCCACTATTGGTTTTGTATGTGGCCATGAATTCATTCCTTCATACAGCCACATGGGTCCCTCCCACCATTTAGATGACGTCATTTCTTTAGGGCTACATCCTCTAGACAACAAGTCTGCAGGATTTTTGTCTCCTGGTACATGATTCCAATATTCTGCATCCGTTAGTTGTCTGATTTCCTGAATGCGGTTCCAGACAAAAACTGACCATTCTTCCTTTCGTTTTATCCACGACAATACTGTTGTTGAATCTGACCAGAAATAACTGGTTACAGCAATATTTAAGGCTTTGTTTACTTGAGACCATAATCTAGTTCCAATTGTAGCTGCCATCAACTCTAATCGTGGAATAGTTAACTTCTTTATAGGTGTCACTCTGGCTTTAGCCGCAATCAAATGTACCATTACACCCTTCGAAGTTTCAAGTCTAAGAAACACCGCCGCTGCATATGCCAGACTGCTAGCATCGCAAAACATATGCAGGGTAATTTTCTGATGTTCATTAGCACACAGATTAAACCACCTGGGGATCTGGATTTCTTCCAATAATGGCAATTCTTCCAGCCATTTTCTAAATGCAATTTGAGTCTCTTCATTAACTTCCTGGTCCCAGCCAATTTCCTGTTGCCATAAATTTTGTAGCAGTTTCTTTGGATGTAATGTTACTGGACATGTAAACCCTATTGGGTCAAAAATACGTTGGGTGACAGAAAGAATCTCCCTTTTTGTTATTTTTTTGTCTTCTAAAGGAACATTCTTATAACAGATTGAAAGAGTATCATCTTTCTTGTTCCATGTTAAACCCAAAACATAGGTTATTTCTCCGTTTAGATCGTTGGTGTGCTCCCACCCTCTTAACTCGAATTTTCCTTCGCCCATTACTCTCGTAGCTTCTTCTATAAATGAAACTAACTCTTCTTTACTGCTGAGGCTAGCTACGCAGTTGTCCACGTAGAATGAACGCATTAATTTTTCTATCGTCTTTTCCGAGTAACTGGAAGATGGTTTGCATTTATCTAAACACTGATTAAGATGATGATCTATGGTAGCAGCCAGTATGAAAGGACTGGCAGTAACACCAAAGACGACTCTCTTGTGTCTAAAAACGATCTCTTCGTCATCTTTGGTTCTCCAAAAAAATCTGAGAAATTCTCTGTCTTTCGTGTGAATGCTTATTTGCAGAAACGCCTTCTTAATGTCTGCTATGACACCGAATTGTTCCTTGCGAAATCTTATTAATATTTCAGGTATTAGTTCAATAAGATTCTCACCTTTTTCCAGACAATCATTCAGTGACGGAGAGTTTTGTTCTCGTGCGGATGCATCAAACACTGGGCGAACCTTTGTGGAAGCGCTGTTTTCTTTAATCACAGGTCTATGGGGAAGATAATGTCTACCCCCTTTTTCTTCTTCTTCCGTTACCCTTTCGATGATCCCTTCCCTGCACCATTCGTCAAAAACCTCTTGATATTGTTCATGATATCCACTGTTCTGTAGTTTGGGCAGCATTCGTTCCAGGCGTTTTTTGGTTAAAGCTTCGTTTGTCTGTAAGGGAGGATGGTCTTCCCTCCATGGTAGTCGCACTTCGTACCTCCCATCTTCATTCACCGTTATCGTCTTGCTGAATGTTTCTTTAACCAACTGGTAGGCTGTTTCTCTGCTTGTCTTTTCTTGGGGATCAGTTATTCCCAAAACATCTAATTCCCATAAATCTTTGATGGTCCTCGTGTTGTTATATAATGACGTAACAATCATATTTGTATCACATCGTGTCGGCGTGTTCGTGGTTTTTCCCATCAACACCCAACCCAGTAACGTATGCACTGCCACAAGTCCACATTCTAGTATTTGTCTCTTTCCTGTGAACAGTTTTCCGGCTACGTCCGCTCCAATCAGTAATTCAATCGGTTCATCTCCTTTGTTGTCAGTCAAAACGATCCCACGTATTTTTAGCTGACTTGTCCAAACACCCTCGTGAATGGCAGAGATATTATTGCAAATAACCGGCTGGTCCATTACTTCAAACTTACACGCATAGTCATCCGCTAGACTGGCAATACGTATATCATAACAATTGTGCGTCTGCTCACCTGTTTGGGCTCCACCGAATAGCGTATGTATCATGTTTTGTGAACGCTTCACCGGATAGTTCAAATCACGAGCGGTAGTAGTTAGGATATATGATCTCTGGGATCCACTGTCAAAAAGAGCTCTGACTATTCGAGAACCTCTATCATTATACATTCGGACTCGCAGTGTTTGTAAAAAAACATTTGTAACAGTTGGATTTGCCAAATTAGACAACGACGATTTGGTCCTTTCGTTTTCCCGAACATCATCTGTCTTCTTTACGCTGTTATGGTTTTCACTGTTTTCTCGCATCCGACATTTATTCAAGTCGGGACATAAATTTATTATGTGGTCTTTACTGCACAGTAAACACTTCAGGCGTCCTGGGCACTTTTTTCTTTGATGCCCAAGTTTTGCACAGCGATAACACCCCTTTTTCCGGGAGAGAACTTGTCTTTTCTCGTCCAGAGACATCTTTTGCGCTTTGAAACAATTCTCGGAACCGTGACTTCCTTCACAGAAAATACATTTGTTCGCATTATAATTTATCAAGCCTGCAGCGGTAGGTACTTGCTGGTGCGTTGGCTTTTTGGCTCTTTTTTCTTTATCACTTGCTAAATTGAAACCTTCAGTAGCTAACGTGATCCTCTGGTCAGCCTCTACTTCATTTTTAATGAAGTTCATGAGATTATTTAGCCGACTGCTTTCACCATCAACTTTAGTTTTCCCACCCGGGGCCGCCACTGTAGTTTGAGAAAAGGGTATTGACCTCTGCCAAATCCGAAGTAATTCTTCCGGTAGGGCCGATTCAATGAGAGGGAACAACATTGCTTCATATTTTTCCGTCGTCACTCCTAACGTTTCTAACGCCCTAAGCTGCGTCTCTAGCTTATCATAAAGGACCGATAAACCTGGCCTTTCTTGTGTCAACGTATTTTGCAGCACGAGTTTGAGCAGCTCCCTGACATATACTTCTATTAAAAGTTCCTCACGTCCAAAACGAGCTTTCAATGAGTCCACTGCCTTTTGATAATTTTCACGTGAAAGTGGAAAACTATCTACTAGTTCCCGAGCTCTCGTACCAGCGGTGGTGGCTTGTTGTAAGTACTGAAACTTATCTTCATCCATGATCGAGGGATCTTCGTGTATCTTTAGAAATTGGGTCCAAAATGGAAGCCAATCCTTAATATCTCCTCCAAACTTTTTAATTTCCAACATGGGTAATTTGAATTTTCTAATTAACATGTCATTCTGACTGCTAACCGCCGGAACAACTGGTTCCACCAACGGTTTTTCTAAAAGTTTAGAAACTTTTGACTTTACCTTTTGAAACTGGGTTTCGTATCCATCGCTATCTTGGATTTCCTGTACCAACTCGTCTTCATTCTCCGACTCTTCTACTAAACGGTCATAAATTTCCTTATCCAGTTTCTTTATAACCTCGTGTTTTTCCTGCAGAAGGTTCCACTTGATTTCGAGTTCGTCGACATTCACTTCTGGCTTGGCTGCTAGCTTCAGTATGGCATTCGCGGTGGTTGTGAACACAGTTCGGACAGCCTTCCGTGATTTTCTTGCTTGCTTCATCATGAACTCTTGTTGTCAAACGATTTAACTTTATCTAAACACGAATTCTTGCACTCTTGCGAAGCACAACCGTTTTAAAATTGTTTTGTACACTTCGTTTTAAAAACTGTCCGAAATGTTATCAAAACTTATTTCCGTTCAACGTAAAACTAAATATTCTGAAGTTGTTTCCGTATACGTTTATATTATCAAAACTACTTTCCACTCGCGGCTGGCGACTACGCCCAAATACAGCAAAATGGCTGACGCCGGTGGTTCACAGCACACACAAAGAAACTTACACGATCGTCCTGTTACCGGTCGCCAAATGTCGAAACTACCCTCTACAACACTACCCGTACAATAGGGGCACGTAAATAATATATTTAAAGACCGTGTAAGCGACTTTATTAACGAATTTACAATACTATAACACCACACAACACAATACACAGTTCTACGTCTTACCACCTTGCCTACTCCTCGGCAACTACAACTCTGCTCAGCAACAGTGCTGCCACTCACTTTACCAACGAACAACAATATATAGTTCGGGCAAGCAAAAATGAATACATATAGTTCAACCTACTTAAATGTAAAAAACAAAATATGTCTAAATCCCAACAATAGTGTTAATACGTCACTTGTTTTTCTTTTCGAAATAGAAGTTATTGAAAATTGAAAAATTGAATATTGTTATCAATTATACAAGGGGTATATATACCTGAAAGAGAATATTATTTACTATTCAGTATTACTCGTTTCTGCTACCGAATAACATCCAAAATGAATTTCGAAGATTGCGAAAAATTCATGTTTCTGCACCCCAAGTGGTAAGTTTTAAATTTGATTTGATAACCTTTAATGACTAAAACACAAATATAGTTTCTCTCGCAGGATTGAGATACCCCAAGACATTTCGGTGGAGCCTTGCACCGGGAAAAAGAGAAGCCGAGAATCGTCTCCTTCGCGGATGATGAAGAAAACGCGATTGCAGTTCGAGGATGACATCATCGACGAGGATCTGACGCAGATAGAAGAACCTGCACCATCTTCCCCGGAGGTAATGCAGCTCGATGATGATAGCATCACCATAGCATCCTCATCATCGTCGATCGTATTCGAGGAATACGGTCAACGGTGGTCAGACGTCGAGGATGAGGCACCAACGGCAGAACCGGAGAGCATCACCGAGGATGAAGCACCATCAGCAGAAGATGAGACGCCGACGGGACAAACTCCTAGCATCGGCGAAAAATTCATGTTTCTGCACCCCAAGTGGTAAGTTTTAAATTTGATTTGATAACCTTCAATGTCTAAAACACAAATATAGTTTCTCTCGCAGGATTGAGATACCCCAAGACATTTCGGTGGAGCCTTGCACCGGGAAAAAGAGAAGCCGAGAATCGTCTCCTTCACGGATGATGAAGAAAACGCGATTGCAGTTCGAGGATGACATCATCGACGAGGATCTGACGCAGATAGAAGAATCTGCACCATCTTCCCCGGAGGCAATGCAGCTCGATGATGATAGCATCACCATAGCATCCTCATCATCGTCGATTGTCTTCGAGGAATACGGTCAACGGTGGTCAGACGTCGAGGAAGAGGCACCAACGGCAGAACCGGAGAGCACCACCGAGGATGAAGCACCATCAGCAGAAGATGAGACGCCGACGGGACAAACTCCTAGCATCTTTGACGACGACTTCGTTGTCGATGGAAACCTTGCCCTGCTGACAGGTTCTGCCGATGTGGTCCCCTTTCAACTTCCCAACAATCGCGATTGTTTCCGCTGGATACGTCGCTGCAGAGGTACATAGCTGTGGGAATGTTTCCCAACAATTTTAAAATTGCTATACGCCTCTACAGCGACGTGAAAGCTAAGCAGTACATAGACATTGAAAATATTGAATTATTTAATAATCTAGTAGAAAATATAAACTTTCAAGCGACAGGGGTAAAATACAGTGCGTACGGCATAGACGTTTTAGTTTTAAGGAATAATAAATTGGAGTGTAAGGTGAACAATAAAAGTGTAGTGTTAGGAAAAATAAATATAGAGACAATTAAATTATTAGCTAAGGACATTATTAGTATAAAAGATAATTACGACGTAAAATATAGAGACATATATAATAGTTACAAAAAACTTTTGCAAAATATAGTGGTATATAGATTAGGATTTAAGTTAGGTTTAGATATAAGTATATTTCAGTACATTATGTTTGAGAACAATAGTTTTAAGGAATTTTTTATAGAAATGTATGTTTATTACAATAATAAGTTAGTTAGGGATGTGAAATGTGCATATAATTTTATAGAAAAAGAAAAAAAATTCATAATATAATTTGTAAGAATAAATAAACATATATGAAAATATATTGAATTTTTATTTTATATCTTTAATTAAAATATAAAATGATTGGGCACGCCTTACATTGGATAGACAGAGAGAGAGAGAGAATATCATTAAGCAAATAGTCCAACAACAACACAACCGTTATATAAAGTCCGACACAAAAAATATTTCTTACTAGTGTGTATTCATTATTTTCTGGTGCAACTCGAAGTTTCGAAATGGATTCTCAAGAGAATTTTGAAAGTTTCTTTCAAATTTGTGAGAATATGATAGATGCCGCGCTAGCGGAAGAAGCAAATTACAACGCGTTGGAAGTAGAAGAAGAAGAAGAAGTTCAACACGGAAGAGGAGGTGTTAGACGCTATGAAATAGTCGATGATAGAGAGAGACTTGTAAAGAAATTTGAGATACGAGGGAGGCGATTAACCTTCCGGCTGGTAGATCCTCCAGAGGGCCAGAATCCAATTGACTGGTTCCATCAAAGTGTTGAACAGGTATGAAAACTTTTATAAAGTATGCTTATCTTAAATAAAATATATCATCACGGTTTTTATTTTTGTTGGGTGTATCAGCCCTGCATAAAACACAGACATCTTTAATGATAATGATAACATTTTAACTGTGCGAGAGGTTGCCTAAATCACCGTATATGCACTCTTACATTAAAAGGGTAATTTTAGACAAATTTTTGACTATTTAATTTGTTTAGGTATTAAATGATACTCTTGTGGATATGGCAGCAAGTGATTTTGTGGGTTTCACATTTCACACCCCCCGTCTGGCAGATGGACCAGCTTGGGTTAGCTTCCGTCGTGTGGACCAGATGCACATAGATGTATTGTGGGATGCGTTGGAAAAAATTCTGCAAAGTAACGCAGAATTATTTTCTGATGGGCAGTTCACAATGGAGCTAACCCAAGTAAAAACGCTTCAAGGAAGAGGAAAGAAGAACTTGAACGGTCATGGTTTGAGTTATGCTGAGCTATGTCGTAGAAAATAAGGAATTGTCGAAATTAATAATACCGATAATCTTTGTCTTCCCCGTGCACTGGTAGTAGCTGAATCTTTCGTCAAAAAGGATCCATGTTTCAAAAAGGTATGTAAAGACACCGACGGAATTCAACGTATAAGAACACAGGAGTTGTTATGCAAAACGGGTGTTAAAATACATGAGAACGGAGCAGGTATTCCTGAATTAATGGAATTTCAGAGATATTATATTCAATACAATATATGTGTATATGAATATAATACCCCTGGTGAGGTGATATTTGAAGGTGCAAGAGATCAAAATCTTCCGAGGTTAAATCTTTTGCATTATCAAAATCACTTTTCTGTTATAAAGAGTTTAACTGCTGCGTTTTCATGCAAATATTTCTGCGAGCAATGTCATGTGCCGTATAATAATGTATTAGGACATACTTGTAAAAATGCATGCGCGTTTTGTAAATCAGCTCCCTCGTGTAATTATACGCTGCAACTTGTGACCTGTGACGAATGTAATAGAAAATTTCGAGGACAAGACTGTTACGACAACCACAAAAAAAGTATTTGCAAAATATTGAAAAGCTGCAAAAATTGTTTAAAGACATTTAATGTTTACAAAAATAAAAATCATGCATGCGGTGAAATATATTGCAAATTCTGTGACTGTTACAAAGACCCCGAACATAAATGTTACATTCAGGTAGACCGGACTGAAATGAAAGACAGAAATTTGTTTATATATTACGACTTTGAGACAAGACAGGAAAAATTAGTAAACGGACACAGAGAACACGAAGTTAATTTATGTGTATCTCAACAATCTTGTTCAGCTTGTTGTGACATAGACGACATAAATATTTTATGTAATTCATGTGGTGTTCGCCAACAAATATTTAAAAAAAATTATTTTATATGTTATGGCCCCTAGAAAATCATTTACATCAGTCACATGCATTGCACATAATGCTAAATCTTTCGATTCGCAATTTATTTTAAAATGTTTGGTAGAAAATCTAAATTCAAAACCGAAATTAATATTAAATGGAAATAAAATCTTATTAATTGAACCTGCTAAAAATATAAGATTTATTGATTCAATAAACTATATGCCCATGTCTTTAGCTTCTTTACCTAAAGCCATGGGATTAGCAGCTTCAATTAAAAAAGGTTTTTTCCCGCATTTATTTAATACACTAGAAAATGCAAATTATGTAGGACCTCTGCCTGATCCAAAATATTATGGTGTGGATTATATGAATACTTCGGTTCGACAAAGCTTTTTGGATTGGTATAATAATCAAAGAGAAAACAGCGTTATTTTTGACATGAATAAAGAATTAATTGAGTATTGAGTGTCCGACGTTGATATTCTGCGTCGTGCTTGTACGAGTTTCCGAAAAACTTTTACAAATGATTGCAAAGTTTGCCCTTTTTCAGAATCAGTAATTATAGCATCCGCTTGTAATAAAGCATTTCGACGGTTATTTTTGAAGCCGAATACGATCGGTATTATACCACTGAATGGTTACAGGTTGAAAGATAATCAATCTAAGATAGCCTTACAGTGGTTAATATCCCAAGAAAATGAGCGCGGAATACGCATTCAGCATGCTGGACATGGTTCAGAGGCTATAATAGGTAGAAATTTAAAAGTTGATGGTTTTTATGCCCAGGACAAGCTGGTTTTTGAATTTTTAGGATGTTTTTGGCACGGTTGTACCTCTTGTTACAAGACTAATCGCGATGAAAAAATTTATAGCACTACAAAAGAAACCATGGAATTTAGGCATCAAAGTACAATGGCAAAATTAGAAAAAATTCAAAGTTTAGGATATACCGTTATCAGTATTTGGGAATGTCAATTTAGAAAATATATAAAAGAAGATAAAAATTTAGAAAAAGAATTAAAAAATCATCAGCTTTTAAATAATCTACCATTAGAGCCACGCGACGCATTATATGGAGGTCGTACAGGCAATGTTTCTTTATATAAAAAAATCAAAAATAATGAAAAAATAAAATATATTGATGTATGCTCATTATATCCATATATATGTAAGTATGGTAAATACCCGGTAGGCCATCCAAAAAATTTTGTAGGAACCGAATGTAATTCGATATGTCCTAACAATAATATTGATCAGGTTGAAGGATTGATAAAATGTACAGTTTTACCCCCTACTAATTTGTATCATCCAGTGTTACCCCGAAAAGCTCATGGTAAGCTTATGTTCATTTTATGTCGTACATGCTGCGACAAACTGGAACAAGATGACTGTACTCATACTGACAACGAAAGACAATTCACTGGAACATGGGTAGTTGATGAAGTACGATTAGCTATTACACACGGGTACAAAATTATCGAAATATTGGAAATTTGGCAATACAACATAGTTCGGTATGATCCACAAACCAAGATGGGGGGTTTATTTGTGGAATACATGAACCACTTTTTAAAAATGAAGCAAGAGGCATCAGGATACCCTGAACATTGCAACACGGACGAGTTGAAAGCTGCATACATCAGGGAATATTTAGCTCATGATGGAGTACAGCTAGATCCGCAGCAGATTGGGAAGAATGCTGGCAAACGATCCGTGGCAAAAATAATGCTGAATTCGTTTTGGGGTAAGAAAATTATTTGTGTTTTTAATATAGTGATTAATAAATTTATTTTGTGTGTTTAGGAAAATTTGCACAAGCAGAAAACCGTCCACGTACAACAACCGTGTCTTCGCCGGGGGAGCTTTATGAGCTATTAGCTAATCCAGCTATTATTGTTCATAAAATTATCCCGGCGAATGATCAGCTGGTGTACGTGAACTGGCAGTATCAGAACGAGGCAGTAGAGCAGTTGCCAACGGTGAATGTTGTGATTGCGGCCTACACAACTTCACAGGCCAGAATCCATTTACATAACCAGTTGTTTCCTTTAGGAAATAGAGTTTTAT
The DNA here is from genome assembly GCA_963082715.1 of Harpalus rubripes. Lineage (NCBI taxonomy): Eukaryota > Metazoa > Arthropoda > Insecta > Coleoptera > Carabidae > Harpalus > Harpalus rubripes. The sequence goes on from OY720465.1 coordinate 15,814,726, forward strand.
ACTATGATACCGATTCCATTATTTATTATCATTCACCGGGTCAATATGAACCACCTACGGGTAATTTTTTGGGCGATTTAACAGATGAATTAGCTTGTTTCGGTGCTGGCACCTATATAACCGAATTCGTCTGTGGTGGCCCAAAAAATTACGCTTATAAAACTTATTGCCCGGTGAATGATGCAACTAATGAGGTATGCAAGGTCAAAGGTTTTACTTTAAATTACAAAAATAGTAAAAAAATTAATTTCAATTGTATTAAAGATTTAGTGTTAGGTAATAGTCATAGAAATCCAGTTATAAGTTCGTTTAGTATTAGGTGTACAGATAATCATAGCGTAATTACAAAAAAAGAAACAAAAAAATTTAGTATTAATTTTATGAAACGTAGGTTAGTAGATAATTTTGATTCATATCCGTATGGCTTTAAGAGATTAAGAGTAGATTAGATTTATTATTATTATTATTATTGTTATTTAGGAGTAAGGAAAATATGTATATATATTTGAAAATAAAAACATTTCTTATTATTTTGAAAATTATATAGTATTTATTATTGAAAATTACACAATCTTTAAAAATCTATTATTTTGTTATAATAATAAGAATAAAACATGTATCTTACAAATCTATCATTTTCACATTTATTTGTTGAAAATAATTTTACAAAATCATTATGGTTATAATTATTTATTCTAAATAACAAGTATACTAAACAATATTCACCGCATACTGAGGATATATAATCTTGAAAATGGTATGAATTATAGGTCCATGTTTTCGTGTTTCGATTTATGAATTCTTCATGTGTCTTAACGATTGGTGGTCTTCCGAAACTATCGAAATATATTCCTTGTCCCTTACGGTCAATAAAAATTGCGACCCAATGAAATCCAGGTTTAGTGTCGGGATCGGTATTAACAATAATTGTGCATGGATAATTCACACGATACGGTAATCTATTTGCAGCATAAACTCCATAATGTCCCACATTTTGGAAATTGTTGTGAAATATTGTCTCTATCTGAACCGCATTCATTGTTGATATTCTTAATAAACCACTGTTTCAGAAGATTCACGTTTCTCGTAACACAGACCATTCCTTCATGAGATCTAGGTATTATACACGCGGCGACGTCATTGTTATCAGATAATTTCAATAACGATGGACATCCTAGTTCAGACAGCACTACTATGTCATTTCTACGTAAAATTTCCTCTAATATATTTTTTTTTCTGTTCCTTTTACGTAAATTGTATCAGAAGTTTCAAAAATGTTTTTTAATATATTATACAGCTGATTGTATTCCACATAACCGTAAGCCCCGTCAAAACCATGGAAATTATGCTTCAACCAACGGAGTTGTTTTTGGTACTTGTCATTCAGTTCCTCTATATTAAATGGCGATTTAAATAGATAATGTTGGAAATATAAACCATTTACAGAAATAACGGCTAGTTCTTTTACAATAAACTCGCCAGTATTTCCGTAGAAACCTTGCACATCAGCTATATAACTTGTCATGGTGATTGTTCAAAATAAACTAGCGTATTTCTAACAATTACATTTATTTATTCTAATATAAAAATACAAATTAATCATAAAAGATCAAAGTCCTAATTACTATCACTAACTACTATAATCTACAATTACATTTCTATTTTTATCTATTTCAATTATGTTATCAAACTCTGCGTACAATACACAGTTTACGGTTTGTTCAAGAGCTGATTCGAAACCAACTTCTATTCTAAGAGATCCATGTTTGGTTAAATTCCAATGATTCATTGAATTAGCCGATAAATCTGGAGTTAAGTCAAATGCGGTTAAACAATAACCCATTGGATAGTCATCTCTGCTGATTTCGTTTCCACTATTTCCAAAATGTATACCACATCGGCAGAACCTGTCAGCAGGGCAAGGTTTCCATCGACAACGAAGTCGTCGTCAAAGATGCTAGGAGATTGTCCCGTCGGCGTCTCATCTTCTGCTGATGGTGCTTCATCCTCGGTGGTGCTCTCCGGTTCTGCCGTTGGTGCCTCTTCCTCGACGTCTGACCACCGTTGACCGTATTCCTCGAAGACAATCGACGATGATGAGGATGCTATGGTGATGCTATCATCATCGAGCTGCATTGCCTCCGGGGAAGATGGTGCAGATTCTTCTATCTGCGTCAGATCCTCGTCGATGATGTCATCCTCGAACTGCAATCGCGTTTTCTTCATCATCCGTGAAGGAGACGATTCTCGGCTTCTCTTTTTCCCGGTGCAAGGCTCCACCGAAATGTCTTGGGGTATCTCAATCCTGCGAGAGAAACTATATTTGTGTTTTAGACATTGAAGGTTATCAAATCAAATTTAAAACTTACCACTTGGGGTGCAGAAACATGAATTTTTCGCCGATGCTAGGAGTTTGTCCCGTCGGCGTCTCATCTTCTGCTGATGGTGCTTCATCCTCGGTGATGCTCTCCGGTTCTGCCGTTGGTGCCTCATCCTCGACGTCTGACCACCGTTGACCGTATTCCTCGAATACGATCGACGATGATGAGGATGCTATGGTGATGCTATCATCATCGAGCTGCATTACCTCCGGGGAAGATGGTGCAGGTTCTTCTATCTGCGTCAGATCCTCGTCGATGATGTCATCCTCGAACTGCAATCGCGTTTTCTTCATCATCCGCGAAGGAGACGATTCTCGGCTTCTCTTTTTCCCGGTGCAAGGCTCCACCGAAATGTCTTGGGGTATCTCAATCCTGCGAGAGAAACTATATTTGTGTTTTAGTCATTAAAGGTTATCAAATCAAATTTAAAACTTACCACTTGGGGTGCAGAAACATGAATTTTTCGCAATCTTCGAAATTCATTTTGGTTGTTATTCGGTAGCAGAAACGAGTAATACTGAATAGTAAATAATATTCTCTTTCAGGTATATATACCCCTTGTATAATTGATAACAATATTCAATTTTTCAATTTTCAATAACTTCTATTTCGAAAAGAAAAACAAGTGACGTATTAACACTATCAATGTTTTGAACGCATAGGAATTTTCAAAATATTTGCCAGATTGATAACAATATTCTAAAATATTTTTCATAACTTCTGTTTCGAAAAGAAAAACAAATGACACATACACTTTTATCTAATGTTTTGAACGCATAGGAATTTTACAAAATATTTGCCGAATTGATAATAATATTCAAAATATTTTCCACAACTTTTATTTCGAAACAAAAACAAATGACACATACACTTTATCTATTGTTTTGAACGCATAGGAATTTTCATTAGATAAACTTATTTTTCAAAACAGATAATACTTTATCTATTGCCAACAGGCATTGTGTATGACTCATAGGATTCCTTGTTATCGATAATCTAAATGTTATTTCAAAATAGAACTTAGTGTACTATGTACCCTTGTGCAGAAATGTGAACCGTGTTACTGGTAAGTGACCTTGTTATTATTCGAAACAAAAACAAATGACACATACACTTTATCTATTGTTTTGAACGCATAGGAATTTTCATTAGATAAACTTATTTTTCAAAACAGATAATACTTTATCTATTGCCAACAGGCATTGTGTATGATTCATAGGATTCCTTGTTATCGATAATCCAAATGTTATTTCAAAATAGAACTTAGTGTACTATGTACCCTTGTGCAGAAATGTGAACCGTGTTACTGGTAAGTGACCTTGTTATTATTTCATAAAATAAAACCTAAATATATATTTTTATTTATTAATTTATTTATTTTATTTATAACTATTTACAATACAATAAATAATTTTTACAAATTGCAGTAAAGACGTCTGCTTTCCTGTTTCATAACAGATTTTCAGAATGGTTTATAAAGTAAAATATAAATATATATATATATATATATATATATATATATATATATATATATATATATATATATATATATATATATATATATATATATATAACAGATTTTCAGAATGGTTTATAAAGTAAAATATAAATATATATATATATATATATATATATATATATATATATATATATATATTATCATTTATTTTATTTATAACTATTTACAATTGTAAGGATCCGAAATTTGAAATAACCGCCACGGGACGTACGCGACGAGCGCAGCGCCAACGGAAGAAAGACGATTATATTTATTATTAAGAATAATAATTTAGAAATGGCCGCATGGCATCTTTTGTATTTTTGTACGAAACTTTATATAGAATAAAGTATTATTTTAAAGGCTATCCAACAAATCAGAAGTGGAACGATATGTAAAATTCCTGTGTTCACACGAACAAGAAGTAGTGTGAGGAATTTTATAAACTCCTGTGTCCATACGAGAAAATAGTGTGACGAGTTAGTAAAAATTCCTGTGTTCATACGAACAAGAAGTGTGACGAATTTTAAAAGCTCCTGTGTTCACGCCACGGAAAGAAAATGGACGAAGAAATCAAAGAAGAATTGAATGCTATAAAAGAAGAAAGAAAAACTCATCAACAGCAAATGGAACAGATGTTGACGCAGATGTCTACGATGATGGAACTTTTAAAGGCTAGAGATGACGAAATAGCTTCTTTAAGAAATACTACGAAACCACCTGAACCTCAAGCGACGTGCTCAGTGACAATTCCGTACGCAGAAATAGCGAACCAAATACCAACATTTAGTGGTGACAGCAAAGAAACGATGGATATTGAAACGTGGGTAGAACGTGTAGACGCTCTAAAAAGTATGTATGAACTTACTGATGACGTTATTCGAGTTCTAGCTACCAACAAACTATTAAGTACAGCACGTAAATGGTACGATACAGAAGACGGCATTTTCAAGAAAAGTTGGGAGAAACTGAAAGATGAATAAGTTGAGGTATTTTGCATCAAAGAAGATCTCGGAGCTCTCATGGAGAAAATACGAACAAGGAAGTGGCGTAAAGGTGAACAGTTCGAGGAATATTATCATGAAAAGTTGCTACTTCTAAGAAAAGCCCGAATGAATGAAGCAGAATCAATATCACACATGATTCGTGGAATTGAAAATTTTGCAATGAGGACGCAGATGATAACTTCTCAGCATAAAACATTAAAATCCTTTTTTCAAACAATGAAATTATTAGCGCCAGAAGTTTCAAATTTTCCCAGACGATCTGATGATACTGGAGCCGGAAGTTTGAAATGTGATGTAGGCAAAAAGGATGGACATACAGGTGATAAATGTAAATTATCGGAATCAAATTCTAAAAGTAACCCGGGCACTAAACATAAGAAACCTGTTTGTTTTAAATGTAAAGGAGAAGGACATATTTCACGTTTTTGTACATTTAACAGTGAAACAAATAATACGACCGATAAAACTGATAAAATTGTAACTAAAAATCCTACAAATACCATATTTAATATTCCAACTAATAAATACTATAAAAATGTTAAAATAATAGGTCATACTAATAAATTAATTGCGTTAATAGACACTGGTTGTAAAACAACGTTAATTAAAGAATCACATGTGATGGGATTAAAATTAAAAACATTTAATAAATCAAATACTTTAATTGGTTTAAATCAAACTAAAATTACTTGTGATCTCGCGTTATATCTGGACATATTAATAGACGAAAACATTTATAATATTTATGCAATTGTTGTACCTAATGACTCCATCGACACAGATATCATACTTGGACAATCGTTTTTAAACAATGTTGACATGAAGGTAACCTTGGAAGAAATTAATTTTAGCCAACAATCAAATACTTGTGCAAGTTCGATAGAAGTTACAGAAATCATGAATATAGAAGTTGAAGACTATGAAGTTGACGTAGATATTAACCAGTCAATTGATTTAAGGTGTATAAGCAAAATTAATGATATAATCACTGATTATCTACATACACCAAGGGATATTGTACAAACAGTAGATCTAAAGCTGAAAATCGAATTGAAGACTGCGAAACCAGTAAATTGTAGTCCAAGAAGATTAGCTCAGTTTGAGAAAGAAAGGGTTAACGAAATTATTGAAGACTGGCTAAAGAAAGGAATCATTCGACACAGCAATTCAGATTACGCAAGTCCTGTAGTGCTTGTGAAGAAGAAAAATGGCGAATATCGTTTATGTGTCGATTACCGATCATTGAATGAAATTATAGTCAAAGATAAGTATCCTATACCTCATATTGATGATCTAATAAATAATTTGAGTCATGCACGATACTTTACAGCACTAGATCTAAAAAATGGATTCTTTCACATAGACGTTGCTGAAAATTCTATTAAATATACATCATTTGTCATACCTCAAGGACAATATGAATTTTTAAAAATGCCTTTTGGATTGGCCAACAGCCCATCGATGTTCCAACGATACATAAATTTAATCTTTCAAGACCTAATCAAGCAAGGTAAAATACAGATATATATGGATGACATTTTAATAGGTTCTAATACAATTGAAGAACATATTAAGATTCTGATAGATGTTTTCAAACAAATAAAAGACTACAATATCGAATTGAGACTAGACAAATGCCATTTTGCAAAAGAAGCAATTGAATATCTTGGCTTTAACATTTCCTATAATTCTATAAAACCAGGTCAAATGAAAACTAAAGCTGTGACTGATTTCCCGATTCCTACAACCAAACGTCAACTAAGAGGATTCCTAGGACTCACAAGCTATTTTAGAAGGTTTATAAAAGGTTATGCAATGATTGCTAGACCATTAACCGATTTATTAAAAGAGGATACGACATTCAAAATTGGTCCAAATGAAATTAATGCAATACAAGCTTTGAAAACTGCACTTATATCAGAACCTACACTGAAAATTTATGATCCTGCACTAGAAACACAACTACATACGGATGCAAGTTCTCATGGCTATGCAGCCATTCTACTACAAAATCATGATGGAAAATTCCATCCAATATATTATTACAGCACCAAAACAACGGAAGCTGAATCAAAGCTACACAGTTTCGAACTGGAAACTAAAGCAGTGATACTTGCATTGGAAAGATTCAGGATCTACTTGATAGGAAAACCTTTCACTATCGTTACAGATTGCATTGCAGTAAAACAAACTCTTGAAAAGAAGGAAATAAATAGAAAAATTTGCCGTTGGGCATTACTAATGCAGGAGTATGATTTCAAGATAATTCACCGGAAAGGAGAACAGATGCTTCATGTTGATAGTTTAAGTCGTCATTTTAACTGTGGAGTAATTGAAACTGACATAAGTTATGAGGAAGATATTGACATAACAACGTCTCAAGAAACTGATTCAGAAATACGAAAAATAAAATACGCTTTGCTAAAAGACAAAGATAAATATCAAGATTATGTACTCATAAATGGAAAAGTCGCAAAGAAAATTAATGATAAATACCTTTACGTCATTCCAAGGAAAATGAGAAAACAAATTGTTATGAAAGTACATGATGATATTTCCCACTTAGGAACTGCGAAAACTTTGGCAGAGTTAAGAGAAAAATTTTATTTTAAAAACATGCGAAAATATGTTTCTACATGCCTAAAAAATTGTGTGAAATGCATTGAAAACAATTATAGAAATAGAGTATCTGAAGGATATCTCCATCCAATAGATAAAGGTTCAAAACCATGGCAAACTCTTCATATAGATCATGTAGGCCCTTTAGAAAAATCTAATTATGGGAATAAATACATATTTGAGCTTATTGACGGATTCTCTAAATTTACAATTTTAAAAGCCACAAAAACAACAAATGCAGTTGAAGTTATAAAACACTTAAAAACTATATTCCACTTATTTGGAACCCCCAAGAGGATAATCAGCGATCGAGGCACCGCTTTTACTAGTACCGACTTTATAAATTTTTGTGAAGAACACAATATTTCAATAGTACATACAGCCGTTCAAACACCCCGATCGAATGGACAAATCGAACGGTATAATAAAACTTTAATGCCATGTTTGTTAAAGGAATCAGAAACACCAACAGAATGGGACGAAGCTTTGGGAAAAGTGCAAGTTTCTCTAAACAAGACAATACAGAGAAGTACTAAAACCAGTCCGAGTGAAATATTATTTGGCTACAAAATAGAATATGGTCGAAGTCCGCTACAAGACCAGTTGGAAAATGAAGTTGAAGAATATCAGTACCAACAGCGCAGAGAAAAATGCCGCCAAGAAGTAGCTGAAAACATACGAAAGAATCAAGAAATCAACAAGGCCCATTATGATAAAACAAGAACTGAAGCAACACAATTTCATGAAAATCAGTTGGTTGCAATTAAAAGAACTGGTATAGATCCGAATGTATCATCTAAGATGTCGAAAAAGTTTATTGGTCCATATATGGTGAGTAAAGTTCTAGATAATGACAGATATATAGTTACAGATATCCCAGGCAATCAACTTAAGCAGAAACCATATAACAGCGTCTTACCCCCCGAAAGACTAAAACCTTGGCCTGCAGAAAATGAAAGTGATTCAAGTGAAGAATCTCACGACAGTGAAGAAGCCCATGACAGCGACGAGAAGGATGAAGATGAAGGTCCCATTGAGACAATGGTGGATCAGGAAGGGCCGAACTGTAAGGATCCGAAATTTGAAATAACCGCCACGGGACGTACGCGACGAGCGCAGCGCCAACGGAAGAAAGACGATTATATTTATTATTAAGAATAATAATTTAGAAATGGCCGCATGGCATCTTTTGTATTTTTGTACGAAACTTTATATAGAATAAAGTATTATTTTAAAGGCTATCCAACACAATGAATTAAATAATTGTACAAATTGAATTAAAGGCACTTGTGTCCCTGTACTAGATTCTTCGGTTCCAATGTACTTAATACACCAATCGGTAACAGTCTTTTGTAACTCCGTGATTTGATTGTCTTTCAAATCATCGAATCGACTTGGCAGGTAAACGAAAAAATTTTCAGTCTCGGCTACTATCTTCCTTCCAAACCTAGTCTTGACAGCTTTGATGTTCGCTAATTTGTAAGCCTTATTCATTTCCATATCTGCAATTTTCATACACGGTTTTATATTCTGCAAACAGCCAATTTCGTTCAGCTTGTTGAAATCCATTTCTAAAGAAAAAATATAAATAATTAATGAAATAGCTAATGGTATTCTTTTATATAAAATAAATCAGCAGTAGTAATTACAGTTCATGCAATAAATAATATAATAATCTTACCAATAGTGTGAGGAATCAAGACGTTGATGATTGTACAGAACAATGAGTTCACACATTCAAGTATGCTTATATATATATATGGTCGCGAGAATTATAACTTTTCCTAAAAATACATAAAAGCGGAAATTTCCAGCTACCAATGTTCTTTGTCATGGATCTGGCCTATTTTAATCTTTTATTTAAAAATTTCAGAATAACGATAACAAACATTATTTGGGATTCATAGGAATATTCGTAAGATATTATATCTATTTTAAAAACAAATCTAATTTCAACTTATTGTAAAATGACAAACACTTATCTAACATTACTAATCTTGTTTATTAAACATCGATTATCTTGTTTAGTAATATTTCAAAACAAGTGACCTTTTCATGTTTGTTACAAGTAACGACAACAAACATTATTTGGGATTCATAGGAATATTTGTAAGATATATCTATTTTAAAAACAAATCTAATTTCAACTTATTGTAAAATGACAAACACTTATCTAACTTTATTAATCTTGTTTATTAAACATCGATTATCTTGTTTAGTAATATTTCAAAACAAGTGACCTTATCATGTTTGTTACAAATATCAAAACAAATGACCCTATTTACACCCTTATCATGTTTGTTACAAGTGACCTTGTTTACATCTTATCTTGTGTACCGCCTTATCATTGTTTACTGATAACACTGGCGCCGCCAGGCGATAAGGCGCCGTGCACAATCCCGGTTCCCCACTACTGTCCAGTTGTCCAAGAAGAACTTTTCAATATCATTTTAAGATTTAGAACGCACCAATATGTCATAACAGCGGATATTGCGATGATGTATCGACAAATACTAGTCAACAGTGAAGATAGAAATTTACAAAAAATTATTTGGCGTGAAAACTTCAATAAAGGTTCATTGATTATATATGTATATATTATATACACTCAATACTGTTACTTATGGTACTTCATCAGCGCCATTCTTAGCGACTCGGTGCTTAAAACAACTAGCTATAGAAGATGGTAATCAGTATCCATTAGCCAAACAAGTAATGCAAACAGATTTTTATATGGATGATATTTTGACTGGAACAAGTACCAAAGAAGAAGCGGTTGAGTTACAGAAACAGTTACATAATTTATTAGAAAGGGGTAAATTTCAACTAAGAAAGTGGAGAGCGAATCACAAAGATATTTTGAACCATTTAGCCGAAGAAAAAAGGGCCAATGAACTATTTGTTCTAAATCAAGATGAACAGATCAAAACTTTGGGTTTATATTGGAACTCACATACAGATCTAATAAGCTACATGGTCAACGTGAAGAATCATAATCGAATCACAAAAAGAACCATTCTCTCCAGTATTGTACAAATATACGATCCGTTAGGATTAATCGGTCCTGTGATGGTGAAGGCGAAAATTATTATGCAAAGAATTTGGCAATTAGGCATAGATTGGGACGAAGCATTGCCCCAAGAATTATACACAGATTGGAGAAATTACAGTGAAACATTGAAGAAAATTAATGACTTACGAATACCAAGAAATGTTAACCCAGGAAATCAAGAAATTTATGTTGACATACATGGATTCTGTGACGCATCTGAAGCTGCATTTGGAGCATGTGTGTATGTTTCAAGCATTAATAAACAAGGTACAAGAATCAATCAAATACTATGTTCTAAATTATAAACTGTTCGTACATTGCTTGCGACGCATGTGACAAGTGCCTGTTTTAGTTTCAATAATTTTTTTGCAGTAAAAAGTGGGAGTGAAAATACAAAAGTGTTACAACTGAAACGGTTCATTGAGAAGATAGTGTTTCTTTTTTTTGCTGTTCCAAATAGTGATGTAGTAGTGAGTTTTTGATCAGTTTATGTGGTTCAAGCACAATTTCTTTACTCTTTCGCCTTGAAATGACTCAACTTAAGTCTAAACAAGTTCGTTAATAAATCTGTCTCTTTCTTAATTTCATAAAAGTCTTGACATCCTCATATTTTTTACGTGCACGTCAATATGGTTGCCTATACGTGTAATTGTCGTGAAACTGAAGTTGATGAAAAATACGCTGTGCAATGTTGTGTTTGCAACAGATACTTCAAATATAATTGCGTTGGTTTGATACAGCGTGATCTCAAAGCACTCCAGGAGCGCGATTCAATTTCATGGACCTGCCCTAATTGTGTTAAAATTGGAAAAGACATTAATGCTCTACGTGAAACAATTATTAATATTCAGAAAGATTTCAACGAATTTAAATCTCAACAATCAACAGTTAAAACGAATAGTTTAGATCTAGAAGACATAATATCTGAAATAAACGATCGGGAAAAACGAAAAAATAACGTTATTATTTTCGGAGTCAATGAATCATTGTCGAATGAAAATAAAGACCATCGTATCGCAAATGAAAAAAAAATCATAACAGAAATGTTCCAGACTATTGATAATAATATAAACTTAAATAACATTACACACTTTCGAGTCGGTAAATTTAATGAAACTAAAAATCGCCCAATAAAAGTAATATTCGAGCAAAATAAATCTGTTCACGATATAATAAAAAACGCAAAGAAACTTAAAGAAATAACCAAATATAATAATGTTACTATCTCTTATGACCGCTCTATAAAACAAATAAACTACTATAAAGCAATTAAACAAGAACTCGAAATTCGAAAGGAAAAGGGTGAAAATAATATTACAATTAAATATGTTAATAACATCCCCAAAATGGTGAATTTAAACATGTAATGCCCAACAGTAATTTTAATTCTTTAAATACTAGTGTTAATAAATCGTTGAACATCTATTATCAAAACGTCAGAGGACTAAACTCTAAAGTGAATACAGTTTACTGTAACACAGCAGACAGTGAGCATGACATTCTGTCTATCGGAAACGTGGCTTCGTGAACATACGTGCAACAACGAGCTGTTCGCCAACAACTACACTACGTTTCGATGCGATCGGCAGTGTGAGCTACTGGGCCTTTCAACCGGTGGAGGAGTGTTGCTTGCAGTGCGAAATTCTATCACAGCACCTAAGTTGAACTTTGATTTTATCACCTCATTAATAAACTGTGTCGACATAGTTGGTTGTAAAATAATTGTTAATTCTTATTCTTTAATTATAATAACTATGTATATTCCACCAAACATAGGTCTCAGCGACTTTGAATTACTTTTTGATACTTTGGGTAGATCCGATATATTATACGACAACAATGTAATTATAACCGGTGATTTCAATGTTACTAATTATCACTCCAATACTATTGACAACAAAACTGCAATACTACATAATTTTCTCAATTTCTCTAATCTTATCCAAATCAATAATATTACTAACAGCAATAATAGACTCTTAGATTTAGTCATAACCAACATTAGGCAGGATAACATTGATTTGTTTAGCTGTGATTATGAAATAGTAAAAATAGACAAGCACCATCCTCCAATCGAATTGCTAGTTAATACAAATACTGAAATCAGACGTAATTTTCCTACAAATAGTGGTAAAACGTCATACAACTTTAAAAAATGTAACTTCCCACAATTATACGCTGATCTTATGAACATCGAATGGACTTTTATAACATCATGTAATAATGTAAATGAAGCATGTAACGTTTTCTACAAAATTTTAAATGAATGTTTTTGTCGCCACGTTCCCCTTTTTTGTAAAAAATCTACCTCACACACCTATCCGCCATGGTTTACTACCGATTTGAAAACACTTATTACTCAAAAAGAAAAATACCGGAAAAAAAGTGTCGTCAATGCTCAATACAAGAATGATTTCAATCGATTACGCAAATTAGTGAAAAATGAAATTAAAATTGCCTACAAAACGTACATATGCAATATAGAAAACCATATCAAAGCAGATTCGAAAAAATTTTGGTCTTTCCTTAACACGAAATGTAACAAATCCCGAATTCCAGGCTCAGTTAAATTTCAAGAAACTATTTATGATAATCCGCAATCTATAGTTCAAGCTTTCAGCAATTACTTTCAAAGTGTCTACAATAATCCGCCACAATTAAATACAACAACCAATATCGATATTGCAGATAATAACGATAGTTTATCCTTGAATTATGTATCCGAAAGTGATATCATAACTGCTTCAAAAAAGCTGAACAATAAATTAACATCGGGAGTTGATCAGATTCCATCATTTATAGTTAAGGATTGCTTATCCACTTTTATTTATCCTTTGACACATATTTTCAATTTAATATTACAAACAGCTGAATATCCAACAATATGGAAGACTGCTCGTATCTGCCCTGTTTTTAAAAGAGGTAATACATCTATTGTCGAGAATTATCGCCCTATCTCGATTCTATGTAATTTTTCTAAGTTATTCGACATTATCCTACATAAGAATCTTTACAACTTCATAAAACCTACCATCTCTGATAATCAACACGGATTTATGGAAAAACGCTCCACGATCACTAATTTAGCAGTGTTTTCACAATTTACATTTGATGTCTTAGACAGTGGAGGACAGGTTGATTGTATCTACACCGACATTAGTAAAGCTTTTGATCAAGTAGACCACCACCTACTGTTGCTTAAACTTGAAAGGTACGGGGTTTGTGGTAACTTATTGCGGCTATTAGAATCTTACATTACGCACAGGCAACAATTCGTATCACACAACGGTTTTGATTCCAGACCCTTTGTAGTAACTTCAGGTGTACCACAAGGTTCGAACCTGTCCCCACTTCTTTTCGCTATGTTCATAAACGACTCATGTTCCAAAATAGTGTCTCCATCTTTATTATTTGCAGACGATTTAAATTTTTTTAGGCGTATTGAAACTTCTACAGATAGTGTAATACTACAAAATGACCTAAATATTGTTAGTACTTGGTGTCATAATAACCATCTTAAAATAAATGTTGATAAATGCCAAGTTGTGTCATACACTAGGAAAAAGAATAAGTGTATTTATGAATACAAAATTAACGAATCTATTATTACAAGAGATGTTTTAATAAAAGATCTCGGGATAAACTTTGATGGTATGCTCCATTTCACACATCACGTCAATGTCACAGTCAATAGTGCATACAAAGCTCTTGGCTTTATACTGCGCAACACTAAAGATTTTAATAATATAAATGTTATAACGTTACTTTTCAACACATATGTCCGCTCAAAATTGAAGTATGGTGCGATCATTTGGTACCCCATTTATAATAATCAAATAAAAAAAATCGAATCTGTTCAAAAAAAATTTTTAATAGCTATTACTTTTAAATTTCTAAATTTCTATCCACAACCTGGTTATGACTACAATATTCTTTTAAACCAGTTCGAATATAATTCCCTTGAGGACAGGCGCACTCATTCTTCACTAATATTTCTATATAAATTATTAAATAATATAGTTGATTGTGCACCATTATTAAGCAAAATATATTTTTTAATTCCTAGAATTTCCTCTAGAAATGAACACCTCTTATACTGTAAAACTCATAAAACCAATCTATTGCTTAAAACCCTGTATTTATAATGTCTAAAAATTACAACAACCTAAATTGTAACATTGATATATTTAACATGTCGCTTGCAACGTTTATTCTACATTTAAAAAATTAGTATTAATATTATTATAATTTCAGTATGTATTATTTAATTATTGTATTTTTTGTGTATTTTGTATTTCTTATATTTATCTTTATTATCTTGTCCTGTAATTGGTATATACACTGTTGGGCAATAAATGCTATTATTATTATTATTATTAAATCCAGAGTTGCACCGTTGAAAACAATATCAGTACCACGTTTGGAATTGTGTGCAGCTACATTGTTAGCAAGATTAACTGTGGTCGTACGTCAATCATTAAAAGAGAAAATCAATAAGATACATTTATGGAGTGATTCCACAATTGTATTATCGTGGCTCAAGACAACTCCAACGTTGTTAAAAACATTTGTAGCAAATCGTGTTGGTGAAATACAGAAACTCACATCCGATTGTTCATGGTATCATGTGAGATCGGCGGATAATCCAGCTGACATCATATGGAGAGGCGAATCTGCTGAACAGTTAGTAAAAAATCACTTATGGTGGAACGGTCCAGATTGGATAATTTCAGATAAATGGCCTGAGCAACCAAGCATGAATGAAACAACTACATTAAAATTAAAGAAAACCACAACATTGATGACCTTAAAAAAGGATTTCAATATACTGACTAGATACTCCTCATGGGTTAAACTGCAACGAGTGATTGGATATAGCAAAAGATTTATTTACAATCTGAAGAATAAAACATCACAAAAGACAGGTGAACTTGACATAAACGAATTGAATGCAGCTACGAAGACAATTATACGTTTGGTACAAGAAGAATGTTTTTCTAAAGAATTACATAACCTAGAGCAAGGTAAATCAGTGAATAGTAAAAGCAAATTACTTAATCTGAATCCTTATGTGGATGATAACAATCTAATCAGAGTTGGAGGAAGATTAAACCATTAAAATATTACTCTTGATCACAAACATCCGTTAGTTTTACCCGCAAAACATTACATTGTAAATTTAATACTGAAACATGAACATAAGAAGGCACATCATTGTGGACCAGAACAATTGTTATCTATTGTTCGAACAAAATTCTGGCCAATATCTGGAAGAAACTCCGCTAAATACATTGTACGCAATTGTTATCAATGTTTTCGTTTTAAACCCAAAATTTCAGAGTACATTATGGGAATTCTACCAAGCTCAAGAACTTGTGGTGTAAGTCGACCATTCACGTTCTGCGGAGTGGATTACGCGGGTCCGATACAACTCAAGGAACATAAGAGAAGAGGGAAGAAACAAATTACAAAGGGTTACTTAGCTATTTTTGTATGCTTCAGCACCAAGGCTGTACATATTGAAGTTGTAAGTTGTAAGTAAGCTTTCTTAGCCGCATTCAAACGATTTACTGCTAGAAGAGGTTTGTGCAGTAAAATCTACTCAGATAATGCAACCAATTTTGTTGGAGCCAATCAAAGGTTGACAGAAATCTATAAATTTCTTCATCAAGAAGGCAACTTCATTCAAGAAGAATTAGCCAAGAGACAAATCGAATGGAATTTTATTCCGCCTAGAGCTCCGCATTTCGGAGGCTTGTGGAAGGCAACTGTCAAATCAGTCAAACAACATTTTTATAAGGTAACGCAAAATCTCATACTTACCTTTGAAGAGTGTTATACTTTGCTAACAGAAATCGAATCAGTACTTAATTCACGTCCATTAACACCTCTGTCAGATAACCCTAAAGATCTGAATCCTTTGACACCATCCCACTTCCTAATAGGGGATGCATTATTAGAACCTGTAGAGAAACTTCATTCTCATGAACCAGTTAATCAGTTAGCTCGTTGGCAGCATTTACAGTTTGTCAAACAACATTTCTGGCAGCGGTGGTACAAGGAGTACCTACATCATCTTCAACAGCGGAACAGAAACCAGATTTCAACGTGTCCATAGGCAGTCTGGTAGTCCTGGTGGAAGACAACTCACCTCCACTACGCTGGCCTATGGGTCGGATCGTCGAAGTGTATCCAGGTGCTGACGGTGTAGTGCGTGTCGTGTTAGTGCGCACCTCTCAGGGTGTATTTAAAAGGCCTGTGTGTGTGTGCTACCCAGTGAGTAATAAGGTGCTATTAAAATAAGTAATTAAATACTTACCTCTGATGATTAGTTTCATAAGCATTTATTTTTGTAAATCATCTTTACTTACTGTAATCTTTGATAAGTATTTGCATGTATTATGTATTTAAGTATTGAAAGGCTTAACCTTTCAAAGGGGGCTGTATGTTAGAAATTTAATTTTGGTCTGGTGGTAATACTGTCGCGTCGAGGCAGTTAGTTATATTTTCTACCAGTTAAAAGTTGTCAGTAGTGTGTTGGAGCTGTGTTCTCCACAAGTAGGGATGTTTGACAGTGTTAGTAGAATGTATCAGTTTAAGGGCATACAATAAAATTAGTTACAAAAAAATTAGCATTTAATCAAGCACAATATTTTTCGCATTCCCGAGACTAAAGAGCGATTATAATCACTCATTTCAGGGACTAAAGTTCAAATTCAATCCCAGAGGGATTAAATAAGAAAAAAATCCCTGGGGGACTAAAGTAAAAATAAACAAGATGTTTCCATAACTTCATATAGTTACTATGATTTATTTATTCGTACCTGCACTACATTTTGAGCAGGCGTCGAGTTTGAATTTGAACAAAATTTTTGACATTTGTATTTTCAAATTGTAAGATTAATTTCATTTACACTAATATGGTTCCATTTGATACGAGAGTGCGAAAAATAGTGTATATACCACAGGACTAAAGTGCATTGAATCCCTCAGGTGATTATTTATTATAAACTTCACCCACAGGATTGAATATGCACTTTAGTCCGTGAGTATCCTAATACTAAACGATTAGATTCAATATAGTTATATATATATTTGAATTAATCAAAAAGCCAATCGCCAACCTTTGAACACCTCTACAGCCTGAATGGTACGACCGATTTTCGTGAAATTTGTTTCAAATTGTAGGTTTTGATTGTCTCGAGTGCCCTCGTAATAACACAAATTTCTGTAGGATGCATAGTTTTTGAGTAAAAAATTATTAAAGATTGAAAATTGGGACAAAAACAATTGGTCACAGTAACGATCACAGTTCTCATTGAAAAATTTAAGAAGATAAACGCTGTCACAGCATATGGTATGTCAATGTCAATGATTACAAATTATCGGTTTTCATCCTTTTAAATGCAAAGAAATGTTTCAATAATATGTAACATTAAAGAAAAGATGATGAATTTAACGAGGTAGGTATATGTAATGATTTTAAGCCATGTTTTATGTTAATTTATTATATATTTTATTTTTTTAATAGAATTTTGGAAAATGTATAAGGAAACACGTCGAAAAGGATCAGAAAGGCAGAATTATTATCACAATCGATCGGAGTACATATGCAAAATTAAAAAGATAAACATTGTCATCCGTCATATTGGATGTACGTATAGTCTATCATAAAACACTATCGGCGGAGCCCTAGGGTAAACTCGGCGAAGCCGAGTTTTCGCTAGTCCTATATACTAAACGATCAGATTCACTATCTATATTTATATATTTTAATCAAGACGATCGCCATCCTTTGAACACCTCTACAGCCTGAATGGTGTGAGCGATTTTCGTGAAATTTGCACCAAGTTGTAGGAAATGATTGTCTCGAGTGCCCTCGTAATAACACAAATTTCTGTAGGATGCATAGTTTTCGAGTAAAAAATTATTAAATGTTGAAAATTGGGACAGAAACAATATTTTTCACAGTAACGATCACAGTTTTCCTTGAAAATTTAAGACGATAAACGCTGTCATGTCATTCGGCATGTCAATGTCAATGATTACAAATGATTGGTTTTCATACTCTTAAATGCCAAGAAATGTTTCAATAATATGTAACATTAAAGAAAAGATGATGAATTTAACGAGGTAGGTATATACAATGATTTTAAGCCATGTTTTATGTTAATGTATTATATATTTTATTTTGTAAATAGAATTTTGGAAAATGTATAAGGAAACACGTCGAAAAGGATCAGAAAGGCAGAAATAATATCACAGCCGAACGATGGGTACATGTGCAATATTACAAATATAAACATTGTCATCCGTCATATTGGATGTACGTATAGTCTATCATAAAACACCATCGGCGGAGCCCTAGGCTGAACTCGGCGAAGCCGAGTTTAGGCTAGTCCTATATACTAAACGATCAGATTCACTATCTATATATTCTTTAATCAAAAAGCCAATCGCCATCCTTTGAACACCTCTACAGCCTGAATGGAACAACCGATTTTCGTGAAATTTGTTTCAAGTTGTAGGAAATTATTGTCTCGAGTGCCCTCGTAATAACACAAATTTCTGTAGGATGCATAGTTTTCGAGTAAAAAATTATTAAAGATTGAAAATTGGGACAAAAACAATAGGTCACAGTAACGATCACAGTTCTCATTGAAAATTTAAAGAAGATAAACGCTGTCATGTCATATGGTATGTCAATGTCAATGATGACAAATTAACGGATTTCATCATTTAAATGCAACAAAAATGCTTAAGTATTATGTAAAATTGAAGAAGAAATGATGAATTAAACGAGGTAGGTCTAAAAAATGATTTTAAGCCATGTTTTATGTTAATTTATTATATATTTTATTTTTTAAATAGAATTTTGGAAAATGTATAAGGAAACACGCCGAAAAGGATAAGAAGGGCAGGAATCGGTCGAAGAGTACACAAAATTAAAAACAAACATTGTCATTTGTCATATTTGATATGTTAATGACAAAAAATCATGAATGTCGTACCGGTTGTTCTTTTCAATACTAAAAATATTTAACTATGTAAAATTGAAGAAAAGAATGTAGGTAGGTATATATAAAAAGCACTGTAAACGTGGAAGAAGAATTGCAAAAATATGGGTATACCCTTGGAAGTACAAACAATTTATACTTTATGCTTTGTAGATGATCAAATACTTATTGCACAAGACTACAACGATAGTGAATACATGATACGAAAATTTATAGAAGAATACCGTAGCTGAGGTCTAGAAATAAACATACATACAGCGAATGCGTAATGAGA
Organism: Harpalus rubripes; assembly: GCA_963082715.1. NCBI lineage: Eukaryota > Metazoa > Arthropoda > Insecta > Coleoptera > Carabidae > Harpalus > Harpalus rubripes. The sequence continues at coordinate 15,834,574 of OY720465.1, forward strand.
GGCTTCCTAAACAAATACTACAGTGGACGACACCTACCGGTAAAAATAAAAGAGACCTAGAAGAAGTTGGGTAGCAGGAGTCCAAGAAGGAATAAGAGAGAGAGAGAGAGAGAATTAAATAAAGATATATGGCAAGATAGAAATCAGTGGAGAAATGGCATCGGAAGACATCGTAGAACGAAGTATATGTAATGGATTTAAGTCATGTTTATTGTTAATTTATATATTTTATTTTGTAAATAGATTTAACAAAATGTCAGGCTGAGAAAGACATAATGAATATCAAAATCGATAAATCATGCTTTAATGTTTGGAACAAGTCAATTCAATAATTTTAGATGGTTTGTTTTAATCTGTTCTTTTTTGCAATTCATTTTCTTACATTACGTTTAAAATTACTTCAGATTAAACATAAGTCAATAAATAAATAAATAAATATATCATCACGGCATATTACCTATTGCTGGGTGTGCCAATCTGCTTTGTACGCAGATATCGGTAATGATGATGACATATTTGTACCGTGCGTGCGTTTACCAGGCGTCACCTCACGAGCACTCATTGCTGGCGTGGAGAGTGCACCATAATTCAATATCTATCTTGAAACGGTACAGATTTAAATCTGTATTTCATTTTCTTATATTACTTTTAGAATTATCTATTTTAAAATTCTTTTAATGCCAATTATTAAAAAACTTGTTAAAGTTAACAATGCGATTAAAGTTAACAATGTTTTATGCAACTGGGCTATAATCCTACAGCATAAGCCACAAAGTAATCTTGTATACCTATGAGTCTTGCATATTTCCTCTTTAATAACAATCCAAACTTTATTAATGTAATGTAACTACTTACTTTTCTACAGTTTGTAACTACATAATTGTTTACTTTAAAATTAAAATATCACATTTTTTGAGTTTTGTTTGATTTATTTTTACCTTTAAATTTAGTATTGTGTACTCATAGACGTGTTATTAATATTATGTTTATACAGTGTGTTAAAAAAACCTAACTCGGAGTAGGCTATGAACAGAGAAACGTATGTTTGATCAATATTCAATTCAAAAGTCAAGTTGTCAAAGGATACAGTTTACCGTCATTCGCCGTTTTCTAATTTGAAAAGCTTTGATTTCTTTGCAAAACATTTTTGACAATATTTTAAGTCAAATTGACATTTAATTAATTGACATACGTCTCTTTGTACATAGCCTACTCTGAGTTCGGAATTTCTTTGAACACACTGTATTTATCGTGTAATTAAGACATTTTGTCCTGTTTACTCGCATAAAACGCGCAGCATTTGTTCATTTCAATATATGTTTTTATCAGTGGTAAAACAAATTATTATAGAAAAAAATTATTCAAATAAAAGTTGTAGAGCATAAAATTCTACTTTCATATTAATAAACAAAATCCATTTCGTATGATTAGTAACACTAGAAATTAAATATGAAAAATTTAGTTTAATAGCACTAGCCATTGAATTAAAACAAACAGACAAACAAATGATTGATGTTTTAACTGTCAAATATTGAGACTTTGTCAATCACATAAAAAAATCTGATGTGGCCAGCACATAACCTCTCGCCAGATATTTTACCTGGTTGTACGCATAAAACGAAAAATATTATTAAATACAAATACATATATTCATGTGTCACTACAAAATAATTATTTTAATATAAATTATGTACAATACATACATTTTCTTTATATTCAATATCCTGATTTTTTTTTCTACTTTCCTTTTCTTTTTCTTTTATTCGTCATATTTTCGCAAATTCCTTTTATATTCTTTTTTGGGTATATTCTTTTGCGTTGTTGACTTTTTATTTATTTTCATAATCTTCATAATGATGTACAAATATTTTTGACAGTGGCTTACAAATATTTTTGACAGTGACATTTATGTGTGAATAACAAACATTTGAATTTCTTGCCTTGAAGTAGTTTGATCTAAGAATTTTTACATCAAATTATTTTATATGCATTTCTTTATCTCTAAATCTATATGAATTTATATTTATCGAATAAAGAATTTAATGTTATACGGACATCATCGTAAAAATGTCATAATCGGATTCTAGGGACCTTGAAACGTGCTTATTCACTAAAATCTGGATATGTAATTTTTAGCATGAATACAATACCTCTCTTAGCGAGAGGTAATTACATATGTCATACTGTATGTTTTAATTTTATGGCTATCATTATTTTTGTCGTGATTTTCGATATTTTCATTTGCAATTTCTGCCGTTACAAAGCATGCACAATTAATTTTTTTTTTAATCCAATGCAGAATTTCATGATCTACAACTTTTATTTGAAGAATTTTTTCAAAACTAATTTGGAAAGCAACGCGCAAGGTAAAACTGTTTTCCCATGTTAAATGCCTATGTAACGGATTTGGAGTGTCACCTGGTATGTAGGTATGTCGAAAAATTATATTTAACTGCATTTTTTGACTATACTTCTGAAATATTATTGACAACTTTTTGCAAGAAAACGGTAGCCGACTGAGCTATCGTATTTTTGACATTTCTCCATGATAGCCTTTGACAAAACATTTCTTGTTGTTTGTCAGAAATATATTTTGTTCGGTATTAAATGAAAAGTTTTCTGCCTAGCTAAATTATAGAACTTCCAAAATTTAGACATCAACTCGATTGGCTTTTGTTTTTCGCATAGAGTTGTCTGAACCCTGTCGTGATTGGGATCAACTGAAATTTTTTCTGCTGATATGGAAGTGTTAACAATTAGACATCTCAGTCGGCTCTTGTTTTGTGCATAAAGATGTTAGAAATATGTCGTGTTTGGTATCAAATGAGAGGTCTAATTAAGGACTGTTAGATACATGTGTCAAAATTTCTGACACGTTAAATGGCTATTGTTTTATGCATAAAGTTAAATCGTTTGAGAGAATTTGGGTATCTGACAAGACTGTTGGCATTAGCACTTTGGTTTAAAATTCCGCGTAGACAGATTGGATGTACGTATAGTCTATCATAAAACACTATCGGCGGAGCCCTAGGGTAAACTCGGCGAAGCCGAGTTTTCGCTAGTCCTATATACTAAACGATCAGATTCACTATCTATATTTATATATTTTAATCAAGACGATCGCCATCCTTTGAACACCTCTACAGCCTGAATGGTGTGAGCGATTTTCGTGAAATTTGCACCAAGTTGTAGGAAATGATTGTCTCGAGTGCCCTCGTAATAACACAAATTTCTGTAGGATGCATAGTTTTCGAGTAAAAAATTATTAAATGTTGAAAATTGGGACAGAAACAATATTTTTCACAGTAACGATCACAGTTTTCCTTGAAAATTTAAGACGATAAACGCTGTCATGTCATATGGTATGTCAGTGTCAATGATGACAAATTATCGGTTTTCATCATTTAAATGCAACAAAAATGCTTAAGTAATATGTAAAATTGAAGAAAAAATAATGAATTAAACGAGGTAGGTATATAAAATGATTTTAAGCCATGTTTTATGCTAATTTAATATATATTTTATTTTTAAATAGAATTTTGGAAAATGTATAAAGAAACACGTCGAAAAGGATCAGAAAGGCAGAATTCATATCACAATCGATCGAAGAACATGTACAAAGTTAAAAAGATAAACATTGTCATCCGTCATATTGGATGTACGTATAGTCTATCATAAAACACCATTGGCGGAGCCCTAGGCTGAACTCGGCGAAGCCGAGTTTAGGCTAGTATAATATACTATTAAAAATGATTAAATATTAAACCGAACCGGAAGTACGTATGCGGTCCTAGAATATGTTTTTATAGAGCAGAGACAAAATACATATAATTGAAGTAAAATATTATATTGACATCTGTCACATGTCATTCAAAGTGTCAGTTACTTGTATTTAACATTTTATTTTATAGTGAATCATTAAACGTGTATTCCACGATTCTCTTATTCGACATCTTTGTTTTGCCACTTTACCGGTGTGTAAACTTTACGTAAATATAAAATAGGAGTTTATTTAAATGGTAATTTGTCTTCGTTAAAATATTTATAACCAGGGCCGAATACGTCATAACCGGATTTTTATGTGGCGACCGTTTTGAACATGTGATACTTTCAGTTTCTATTTTTAATTACAAGATGATATAAATTTGACTTTTACATTTACTATTAGTCTATTTACTTCATATACTTTTAGTATACATTATTTATACATTTAAATTTCATACTCCCCTATTCCGAAATAGAGAAAATTAATATTGTACATACATGTATGTAGTTAATTATTTTATTACTCAAGGATAATCAGACCTACTCTGTAACTCAGTGGTTAATTTTTAACAACTGATTAAAACTGTTTTCCAATAGCTATTGATTTAACAACTAAAAATCCTAATTTTTGTTATGTATCAATATATTTGATTGGTTAATATTGTGATGCTTTCCCTCGTTCTGCTGTGTCGGTTTCTCATGCGCCGTTCTGAAACTTTGATTAGGGTGGCAAATTGGGGGCAGGTAGCTCGTCGAGGGGTCAGGGTTACGAAAACAATCACGAAATATTTCACCTTAACAAATAATTTATTTACACACTATGTACAGGAAATAATAAAGAATAAAGAAAATTGGTCGTGAAAAGCTGGAGGTTTTCTTTTTATATTTGACTTTAGTTTTAAACTGACCGCGTACTTGTTGTTGAAAGATTGTGTCTTAGACTCCGTGAAGCGAAGTTAACGAAAACGGACTCTGTATTTCGTACGATAATTTAAAGTTAGTCTCGGAAGAATTTAAGTTACAAACTGTGTACGCGGATTTAGTATATTTTGCTTTGAATTGGAGTTGGCAAATCTTACTATGTTCAAATGGAATCCTGTCTCTGAGGTGACGCACTCTCGCTCGGATTCAGCGACTATCTCGCTGAGGGCAGTTCGCGAAGCGCGTGTCGTGAAGTTCTATCTAGCCTACAGAAGCTGTAGGTAGACTAGTCCCCTTGTTCAGCCGAAGCAGCTATCACAAGAAGTGCCTTCTGAAGCTCCGCGAGTGGTATTTATACCCAGATTTGGTTAGATTCGGTTGAAATTTGCGCGTTTAGAAGAGGGAGAAGTTACCGGCAATCTGATTGGTGCAGAGGCGGAGTAGTGTCGCGATGTCTGATTGGCTGATGGCCGGGGTTCGTAAAATGTTTATTTTAGGGTTTTAAAATACAAGAAAAGATAATTTTCCAGCTTTTCCAGGGTACATTTTACGTATAAATTTTGAAATAACAATTGCCATGCACAGTATATATTTAAAAAAAATTATTACGTAAAAACAAAGGAGTTTGTATTAGCGATCCGAACTATAATCATCAAAAGAATTGTTACCTGTAAAAGAAAAGGGTAGGTAATTATTGTTAAATAATTGCGTAGGCTTCCGCAGTCTGAGTCATGAGAAATATTCGTTTTCCGGGAATGGACTGTGTCATATTTTGAGTCAGAGCTCAACGTTTCGCCCGCAGTCGTATGGGGCATCTTCAGGAGCAAGGGGGATAGTACTGTCTTAAACAAGGTTACCCGACGTGAAAACGAATATTTCTCATTATTGTTAAACTTAAATATTCAATATTAACTTCATTTATTTAAATTTATATTTCTTACTATTATGGTAGAACATAGTTTTATGTAATACTGCCTGGTTTAAAGAAAATAGCATGTTTTGAAAACAACAGCATACATGTGATAGTGAAATGTAATTGGAATATTAACATTGTTTAGAAGTGGTAAATTTCACGACTGTGGTATAGATTAGATGTTAACAATTACTCGAAATCTGTCATACAGCAATTACAGCATTTATTACACAACCGACTTTTCAAACATTCAAAAATAATATATTGTTTTATGTACTATACTGCATTTTTTTTTCATTGTCATTACTTGAAATTAATAATAACTATATTACATATAATCAGAGTGAAATATGTTTTACTTAGGGCCGTTTTCATAATAAATTTTTTAGTTACTTTAAGACTTTTTCTCTAGGATATCGAATTTTCTCTTTATTTATTATAAAGTTCTAATTGGATTTGAATTCTTTAATTCTTTCATGATGTCCATGCTTTTTCTTAAATGAAACATATTTTGTGACACTATAGTGGCATATTCTAATGGTTTAAGGGTGCGTTTCAAATAGAGTATTTAAGGATTTATCATTTAAAGCCTCTTGAAACAACAAAGAATAATGTATATTAATTATACATCAAAATTCATGAATTTTTTTGGACTGACTATTATTTAAAACTATATAAAATAAATTTCAAAATTTATTACAACATTTAAAAAAATTATTTCTCTAATTTGCTTTCTCTTTATAATGTAAATAGGTTTAAGTGATAACTACTATTATAGACTAACTAAATAAATTAAGTTTTTTGTAACTGTTGTCCTCAATTTTTTATAAAATGGTATATTTCGTTCAAAGTGAGAAATGATAAGAAATTTCACATTTTTACAGTTTAGTCACTGCGCGTAGTGCAAGCTATCTCTGCAAGATGGCAGCACAATCGAGTAATCGGTAATATACAATATAAAAAATAGCGCGCAATTACTCGTATAAGAATAGTTGTTTTATAGGTATATATTAAAAATTTTGTAAAATAGTTCAATTTTTTTAAATAACAAATGACATTTTGAATTTCAAAATCACAATCTTCTTACGCTATTACAATACCAAAAATAATGTATTTTATTTTTCATTGATTTATACAAGCAGAAGCAGATGAAGGTTTAATATGTAAACTTAATCAAAATATCAATCATTAACTGAAAATATAAGTGTATTTTATTTGAAAATTTTGTTTCTTTTTAAATAATGCTTTTCTCAAAATTTTATCTTCTTCATCCACGTTTTTGCGTAAGACAAAAATATAGACTTGAAGTAAACCATAAAATAATAATTTGATTTGAATGTCAACGCCACTGAGTAAACATTAGTACAGAGGGCAGTATAGTAAATAATTACATGTCTAGAGTTCTACGACATATGTCACTGCAATTTTTAGTGTGTTACAAAGTAATGGCACTATTTACGTATATCTGTCACACCACACAAATTCAATAGACAAATGACCTAGAATAGTCATCTATCGTGAATAATAGTTTATCAAACTTGACTTCGCCTCGTATAATAAATTTTCACAAATAGTATCATAATGATTGATGTTGCGATCCTTCTAATATAAATACAGATGCATGAACTCGGCTATAACGTACACCAGATATAGCGAATTCTTGTTTGTAAGAACACGGCTATCGATATTATCTGTCTATTGATACCACAACCATTGTTGTCAGTTGATACGGAAATAACGACCTATGTTCGGCTTTCAAGTATTCACCTGATATGTTATGGTGATTGTGTGTATTAGTGTATGGAAGAACAAATCGACATTTTTGAGATTTGTCAAAAAATTATTAGAATACAAATTTAAATGAAAAAAAAAAATAGTATTTGTAGAAAAAATAGTGTATGACATATGTTATGGTAAAAGTGATTTTTTTTTGTGAGATAGAAGTTAACAATAAATATCAGTGACGATTAACAATACCAATAAGAAAAATATCTACTAATAATAATGATTCAACCAAATTGTCAAGATCGATAAAATTGAAAATTCGAGCAGCATACAAATGATGAGACAGCTTGTGTAATAGAATACCCTTCCAAATTGCAAACATCCACCCCTTTATTTTGAGCTACACTTGCGTCCCCCGTCCCGCCACCAGGAATTGTTAAATACATTGTAGCTAAGATTTGAACCTGCAGGCACAGAGCCATCTATGGAAAACTTTAATCATTTACACTTAGTTCCAAATTAACCCAGTTATCACATCATGTCGCTGTTTTTTTAACGCACCCTTAAATTACTTATCCGCCCATATGGAAAATAGGATAATACGTTTTTGATTAATTATTAATATTTATCTTAATTTGTGAAGTGTGCTACTATAATTTTTGTAAACATTATTTAAGGCAAGAAACTATACTCTATCCGTTTTAACTATAGAGCGATGGGTGAGATAGAGCCTAAGATACTAGCTCTTGATTGGTTCAAACGTGAACCGAGTTTACACAGAAAAATAATTGACGCGAAATTTAATTATGCTTGACAACTGTATCAGTTATTTTGACGTCTGACAAAATAAATAAAAGTCAACACAGTCAATAGTACACAATTTATTACATATTATTAATTTCTGTTCAGTTCTGTTAAGTATATTATTTTTTCTTCAAGCGTATTATAATATTCATATTATGCTCCTATATACACATTATAGAAGATGTTCATTGTCTTACTAGTACAAAAATGTTGTTATTGTTGTACTAGTAAAAAAATGTTAGTGTGTCAGTTCACCGCTGGCGGCGGCAGTTGTCACATCAACACAGATTATATTGAAAATTATTATTTGACAGTTGTATCGTTTTTGTTTTGTAGTGTACAAAGCCAGCTTTGGCTGAAATTGCAAACACTACAGATAAAAAAATCCTAAAAAATGTCAAAAAATTCTTTGAAACACTTGAAGAAAAATTAGTATATGTCATTCGGAGTAGAACGCCCTTTTTGTGTTTTACCCAGCTTGCCTAGCCTCGGCTAACGCCTCGGCCGCAATAGCTGGGTTCAACACAAAAAGACCGCTTTCTACTCCTAATAACATAATATACTATTTTCGTTTATATAATTTTCATAATGTTTTGGCATTATATTTCATATTAGTTTTCGTTGTGCGCGTTTTCTTAGTTTGTAGTTAGTAGTTCGTGAATATTATAGATAAAAATTGATAGATATGTACGTACAAGACAAAATTACTGAAAAAATGTTAATTGAAATTTTTTAAATCTGGGAATGGCGCCAAAATTTGAATTTTTTATTTAATACATGTAAAAACGGCGGCGCTCGAAACGCCATCTAGTCTACAGAGTATAGAATAATTCATAGTTCACATGTCAAACGTCACACTTCGAATTTTTATTCGTTCAGGTATGCCAACATACTTCAAAAAAGCTAAAATTTTATTTTTGGTAAAGTTAAACTTTAAATTAAAAAGTCTTAAAGTAAATTTAATTAAAGTCTTAAAGTGAGCCTGATTATGAAAACGGCCCTTACCTGTGAAAGCTTTTGTTATTATTTTCACGTTTTAAACCACTCCCCCTCCCCCTAAACCTTTCCACTCTCCCGGTATATTAAATATAGGATACACCCCAAATGGTCTAGAAAATCCCCAGTTATACTGCGGTAACCTAATTCGTGTAGGAAGTTCCAAGCTATACTCCTGTGACACTACATCCCGAATCCAATCATTGTGAACACGAATCCGAGTAAAAAGTGTGAATGGCTCATAAGCAGAGTCACAATTATTTATGGGTGGTTGCCCTCCGCTAACAACCCCAGTAATATAGTACTTCTCTTTGTCGTTCGATGTCCAGGGAAATACAACTCCACTGCCACTATCTCGAATGCACGTACCAGTTCCTATAAACAATTCAAAAATTAGAGCCATTCTTGCGCCCTCTAGTCACAGTGCCGGTTATAAAACCAGAGAGAATAAATCTTAGATTACAAGGTATTCGTAATGGATGTGCCAAGATTCAAACATATATGTGGGAGTCATTTTGAGTAAAAATTGTTAGATGAAAGTATGACCGGAAAAACGTTTCGTTAAAGAATTACAGCCCTTTGAAGGTGCACCCCATATGAAGCATATTTATTAACTCTTGTACTAGTTACACTAAAATTGAAACTTAGTGTGAGGTTATTAGGCCAGTCGACAAAGGGTTTATTGCGGGAATAAACGGTGGGAAGCTGGAAGAAAATTTATTGTCTTTATTGGGACTTCCAAAAAGACTACTAATTTTGCACCCTCTAGGGATCCTGGATTTTACCGCCATCTTGGATTAAAAGTGCAAAAAATGAGTTTTTGGTCATTTTCTTGAAAGCAGTGACCCGTATCAACATTTTATAAGAACACAAAATTAAAGTTCTAAATTTTTTATACATAAATGGGTTCTTACATTTTTTACCTAGGATGAACTCTCAAAGAGTTTAACACTTTATGATTACTCAAATAATAAACAATATCAAGTATTTAATACTTAGTAGAATAATAATTTTATTGACTGATTGACAGTCAATGGCAAGGTTCAGCCAGAGACTAATCTTCCACCTAACCATGCAATGAAATATATAATTATAAAACAATAGCATAATAAGAACAATTAAGTAGCACAGAATAATTTATAAATTAATAAGAGCAACACAGATCAACAAAAGATAATAAAATAAAGTATACCGAAGCAAGATAGCATTGGAAAAATGAAGAATTATTAATTATGGAACAAACATTGACTTAATAGATATTTTAAACGTGTATGATAATACAGATATTAAATAAATGGGAATTTCGTTATAAAACGAGGGTGCCAAATAAGAAAATGAACCCTTAAATTTAGATTTTCTGTAAGAAGGAACAATGTATAAGTTTTTTATGCGAAGAGCATAGTTGTACTCTTTATAAACTAGTTTGTTTAGTACGTAACTCGGAACACCAGTTTGAATTATTTTATGTACTAAATAGAGGTGTGCAGATTTCACTCGGTAATCAACCGAAATCATTTTAGCTGATTTTCGGTATTCGGAAATATGATCATATTTACGCACTCCGTAAGTAAAGCTCAAACAAGAGCTCTGCATTAGTGTAATTCTATTTTTATCGGTCTGCGTGAGATTCAGAATATAAATGTACCCACAAAAAAAAAAAAAAAAAAAAAAAAAAACTGGCAAAATAAGGGAATTAATAAGCCGTAATTTGACTGACGTACTAATATCATGTCTAAACTGATATAAATGACGTAACCTAAGCCTTGCTACCATAAGTTTCTTATTTAAATGTTCTCAGAAGAGTAGGTAATTTATCAATAAGGACACCCAAAACATTTCTACAACTGCTTTGTTCAATTTGAGTACCATCCAGCGTTATGTTAGGAGTAATATCATGATTCCCAATGATGAGGAAAGATTTGTTGGTGTTAATTTTAAGTCCGTTGTTTTTTATCCACAATACTAAGTTTTCCAATTCTCTATTAACAATTGCAGCTGTTCATCCACGTTAGAGTTTATTGCAGCAAGAATAGTTGTATCACCTGCGTAAGAATGTGCATTACAAAAGTTTAATACAGATGGCATGTCAGCAGCATAGATAAGAAAAAACAACGGTCGCAAAATCAAACCTTGATAAACCCCACACTGAACGCTAAAACTGGGCGATGTTAAATTTTTTGAGTTTGAAGATACACAAACTTTAAATTTTCTGTGATTCAGATAACTTTTGCACCAATTCATTGCAATTTTAGAGAAGTTGTAATATTTAAGTTTAGCAAGTAGCATGCTGTGACTGACCATATCAATTGTCTTGGAAAGGTCAATTTGATCTAGGAGTGAAGTACTAGATTTATCAAAGTTATCCAGTAAGGCATCAACTAGATTTAGGAGACAAGTATTCGTACTGTGTCCACCTCTAAAGCCAGACTGATTGCATGACAAAATATTATTATCAGACAAATAACTTGCAATCTGATCACTGCATACTCTTTCTAAAACTTTTGATAGTACCGGTAGAATACTTATTGGTCTCAAGACGACATATGTCGAACATTCCCTATTTTTAGCCACAGGCTTAACTACTGCAACCTTCCAAATATCAGGCATTACCCTATCTAAAATACATGAATTAATGATATGTGTAATATAATCAATAATCATTGGTAAAATAATTTCAATAATTTTCAATGAAATACCATCAGCACCAAACGCGTTAAATGTTTGTTTGTGCAAAAGATTAGCTATTATATCGCTGTCAACACATTTAAGTTCAAACTGTTGTCTTGGCTGTTCTACATACTTACTAGTTGTTGGAAATCAATTATTGTCCAGAAAAAACTAGATCGAAAACTGACATTCTATCGTTGCTAAGTAATCTTTGTTTTGTAATTTTGATAGTTGTATTTTTGATATTTGTCTATAACGGTCTCTAAATAAATCGTTCTAGTTGGTTTTGTAGTTCAGTGCGTTATTTCTATTCCTGCCGTAATAAACTAAACAAATAAACGAAAAGTCGTTAAGTCGACTCGCCAGCCGAAAACGAAAATGGCGCAAGCGAACGCGACGGCGCGGCTTGAAACATTATCGCGCGAAAACTACAATACCTGGAAAATTCAGGCCGAAGCACTTCTCATCAAAAATGACGCTTGGGGATACGTGTCGGGTGAAACACCCCAACCAATAGTTGAAGGCGAGGGCGCGGCGCGCGCGTCTTCCGTAATCGCCGCGAAAGCATGGCTGACCACGGATCGAAAAGCTAAAGCCGATCTTATTTTGGCCATCAATCCGTCCGAATTATCGCAAATCCGCAGATGTACCACTTCGCGCGAAATATGGCTGAAGCTCGAATCGGTTTACGCGTCGAAAGGACCGGTCCGAAAAACGACGCTATTCAAAAGACTGACGCAAGACAAAATGCAAGAGTGAAACGATTTGTCGGAACATCTCACCAGGTTTTTTGACGCCGTGGACAAGCTTCAAGGCATGGAAATCGACATAAACGGCGAGCTACTATCAATCATGCTACTATACAGTTTTCCGAACAACTTTGACAACTTCCGATGTGCTATCGAATCTCGGGACAACCTGCCGGAAGTGGAATCTCTCAAAGTGAAAATTTTAGAAGAATTTAACGCCAGAAAGTAGAAGTCCTTGGAAGACGGAAGTGCTGCCATATATATCAAGTTGGACCGCGCGCAGACGTGGAAACGTAACCACTTCAACAAGTACGATAAATCGAACATGGGCGGCGGGAGCGGTAATGCAGGCAGTGAAAAATCGGGTCACAAAGAATCCAACTGCTTTCTGAAAAGAAAATTAGTAAATAACAACGATAAGTCGAGCGAGACAAATTGTGCGTTCTCTGCCGAACAAAACGCGATCAATTCAAGCGGTCTTTAGTGCATTGACAACCGATGCACCTCGCATCTCTGTCACGACAAAAACGTTTTACGAGCGCGAGTGAAACGGTTGGACAATTAAAACTTACGAACAAAACAACGGCGCGCGTGGAAGGTATAGGGGACGTTCGAATCCAAATTACGAACTCGAACAATGTTATAACGCTCGAGAACACTTTGTAAACTATTATTCACGAAACATGACTATTCAAGGTCATTTGTTCGAATTAAAAATACACATCACTTTACAGCAGTAGCTTAGCAACATTTTGTATTAGAAAGAGAAAGATTATTTGACCTATGTATATTTAATTTATGTGGTGTGACAGATATACGTAAATAGTGGCATTACTTTCTAAATAATAATGACATATGTCGTAGAATTACATGTACCTAATTATGTACTGCACTGCCCTCTGTGCTAATATATACCCAGTGGCGTTGCCGTTTATATCAAATTATTATTCCTTGGTTTATAGATAAGTCTATGTTTTTGAATTTTGCAAAAACATAAGTGAAGAAAATAAATCTTTCAGAAAGGCATTATTTAGAAAGAAACATAATTTTCAAATGAATTACGCTTAGTTCTTCAGTTAAAATGTGTCCATAAATATTTCATGTTGCACGCCTATGCAAACGAAATACAATGAAGTTATCTGCAAGTAATATTATATCAGACGGCTCAAAAATGACCTTCAATAGTCATCTTTCGTGAATAATAGTTTATGTGCCGAATTTGAGAACGAATCTTATTTCGGTCGCGAAAATATCGCGACGAAAGGCCAGAATAGTCGCTCGTGGGTTCGCGCAACAACCGGGCGTCGATTTCACCGAAACGTTCGCCCCAGTTGCAAGGATGGAGTCATTTCGTCTTTTAATGGCCATATCAGCAAAATTTAACCTACGCATCACACAGCTGGATATCACAACGGCTTATTTAAACGGCGATATGGACACCATCGTGCATATAGAGCAACCTAAACTTTTGGAAGAAGCTTTGCAGCAAATAGCGCAAAACAAGGCCAGCGGAGTTACGGCAGTGAAAGTGAAGGCCATGCCCCGGGAGCTAAAAAGCGGAGACAAAGTTTGCAGGTTGCAGAAGGCCATTTATGGACTACGACAGGCAGGTCGCCAATGGCATGCTAAGCTGGACAAGACTCTAAAATCTATCAGACTTACACCCACTAAGTCGGATCCTTCCTAGGTATTTAAGTAAAGCAGACAGAGAACCATATCTCATTATGTCAAACAGGGTACATTCACGAAATTCTACACAAATTCGGGATGTCAGAATGGAAATCAAAGGCACCCATGGAGGTTGGCGTGAAGCTCGACACTGCATCCATCTCGGGACATGCAAACACTCGTTATCCATACAGGGAACTCATCGGAGCCCTAATGTTTGTCGCAGTCGGGACTCGTCCTGACATCGCATACTCTGTCAACGCCTTGAGCCATTTCAACACCAATCCCAATAACGTTCATTGGCAGGCCGCGAAGCGAATTCTCCGCTACCTCTGAGGGACGATTCGGAAGAAGCTGGTGTACTGCAAGGACAAGGAGGGAATTATCGGATTCGCAGACGCGGACTGGGGAAATTGCACTATCGACAGGAGATCCTTTTCAAGATACGCGTTTATCGTCTCCGGCGCAACGGTATCGTCTCCGGCGCAACGGTATCGTGGCGTTCATGCAAGCAGAAGACAGTTGCCCTGTCCTCCACGGAGGCTGAATATGTAAGCCTTGCAGAAGCCATCAAGGAAGGGATTCATCTGTATAATTTTATGAAGGAACTGAGTATCGACGAGCTGTCCAACATCGTAATCTACAACGATAACCAAACAGCAGGATAATTGATACACAACCCCGTGTTTCATACGCGGACGAAACACATTGATATCAAATTTCATTTCGTTCGACAGACCATTCGGGAACTTCCACTGAGGATCAATTATCTTCCCACAGAAGAAATGATCGCGGACGTTTTGAAGAAGCCACTTGCCGGCGCCAAATTCGAAAATTGTTTCGTGGTTTGGAACTTCGAAATTAAATTCGCGCTCTATTTCCGTACGAATTGAGGGGAAATGTTGGAAATCAATTATTGTCCAGAAATGACTAGGTCGAAAACTGGCCTTCTACCGTTACTAAGTAATCTTTGTTTCGTAATTTTGATAGTTGCATTTTTAACATTTGTGTATAACGGTCGCTGAATAAATCGTTCTAGTTCGTTTTTGTAGTTCAGTGCGTTATTTCTATTCCCGTCAACACTAGTTATATAATGATTTAGAATATCATGATCAACATTTGACATACTTGATTTGTCAATTAAATATTGTCCATATTCCTCAGGTTTACAAAGACTGTCTGGAATGTTTTTCACTGACTCAGTTTTAACACCTACACCATTCAACTTTCTCCACAGTTTTTTGAAGTTGTTGATATTATTGTTAACTTCATATTCAAGAAACGCCTGTTTTTATTTACGTATAGCGGCTGTAAAATTACGCAATGTGGTTTGTAATAGTTAAATTTACTTCAGTTTTATGCTGTTTGTAATTAAGGAAAGTACTATTTCTTTTACTTTGCATAATCTATATTACCGGGGTGATTCATGGGCTATAGTTTTAGAAATTTTTGTGATTTTAATAGGTGCATGTTTATTAAATATTTATGTTTTTTAATGATAGTACATAGTCCCAAGTTATTGTTTCACAATCAGCGAAAAACATTTCAATCAAAATTGCTAAAATCTCAATATGTAAAGAGCGTTGAGGGCATAACAATTTTTGGTAAATCTAGAGTACAATATACACCAAAGTAAAACTTGTACAGTCGATAACTCCCGAATATGTACATAAAGACTGATTGGAGATTGCAATTATGTCTAATAGCATTTTTGAAGCTGGCCTAATGTAACGATTAATCAACTGATGCATATAATCGGTTTTATTATTTATAACAGTTTACATTCGTCGTGGCATCGACAGAAGTAAATTATTGATGATTTTTAAATACTTCGACTCGTGTCGCAATCTCCACCCTCATGTAAAAATTTCAGCTTCACACACTTGCCACATAATATACTATTATATATCACCGTGGAATAAGTTATACCATATCGCACTCATTTTAGTTATGTAATGGCCTTGTTAAAATTCTAGTGTGGTAATAATTTTCATTAAAGCACTCAACAGAATAACAAGGCTATTACTTAATTAAAATAAATGCGATATGATATGCATGATCATACATAATAGTTATTTCTGTATCAAATGAGTAATAGTTATTTCTGTATCAAATGAGTAAAGTATAACTTTTTTTCACGAGAAGGAAAATTAGCCGAACGTGCCGAAGGCGAGTGCGCAAATCTTTCGAATGCAAAAAAGATATAATTTACTAACGAGTTGCATACAAATTTCGGTGTATTTCTATCATAAATTGTTAAACTCTTTGAGAGATTCTAGGTAAAAAATTTAAGCACCCTTTTATGAACAAAAATTACGAGCTTTAATTTTGTATTATACAGTTTTAATACGAGAATAAAGAGAATAAAATTTATTCCAGCTTGCCACCATTTATTTCCACAATAACCTCTTTTAAACGCCCTGCCGACTGGCCTATATAAGGATAATACTTATTTACATAGAGTTAAGAATATACAGGGTGACACTGTAAAACGAGCCACTCAAAATTACTTTTTTATTTATAATTATTTTTAATTTTCTTGATTTTTGGCATGATGGTAGCGCTTCCGGTTTAACCGGAAGTGCATTAACTTATTTCAAATGAAACACCCTATATATATATATATATATATATATATATATATATATATATATATATATATATATATATACCGTGTGTCTGTCTTAAAGGTGTACATAGGAGATTAACATGGGAAATCAGTTCTTTGCAATTTCCTGCTCGCCTAATTATTTTAAGCAAAAACGCGTCAAATAAAAGTTTTAGGGCATAAAATTCTGCATCAAATCAATAAACAAAATTACCTTTACATGCTTTGTAACGACAGAAATTAATTATGAAAATCTCGAAAATTACGTTGAAAATATCGACAGCCATGGAATTGAACAAAAAATTAATAAATGCTTGACGTTTTATCTGTCACAACGTAAGTTAACTCATTTGACTTTTCTGACAATTTGATAAAACTTCAAGCATTTATTTATTTTTTGTTCAATTCCATGGCTGTTGATATTTTCAACGTAATTTTCGACATTTTCATATTTAATTTCTGTCTTTACAAAGCATGCAAAGGTAATTCTGTTTATTGATTTAGATGCAGAATTTTATGCCCTAAAACTTTTATTTGGCGCGTTTTTGCTTAAAATAATTAAGCGAGCAAGAAATTGCAAAAAACTGATTTCCCATGTTAATCTCCTATGTACACCTTTAAGATAGATACACGGTATATATATATATATATATATATATATATATATATATATATGTACTTCAAGCATATTGTTGAATTAGTGTTGGGGTTGCAGTAATGGAATAGTACAATATGGCTGACGCTTCGTTCACTTAGATCATATAGCTTACGAACTGGATAGAAGTAGGGAACGCTTAGGATTGAGAGAGACAGAAAATGCAGACCTAGGGGAATGCGCAAACTCAGAAAAACAAATGCCAGTGACGGTGTCGAAACTTTAGTGCTTTTTCATAGTTCGCTTCGTAGTTACTCTGTTCCAAATTCTTGGCGAGTAAACATCAACCATCAAAAATATTTTGTGGTTCATTGTATGTAATATGTCATAACTAAAAATAAAAAAATAACGTTGAAAACGTTCATGATATCCTCATATGAAACGTCTCTGGTGGAGACAGGGAAAAATAAAGTATAAACATGCATCTAAATAAGTATTATCCTAATTCTAAGTTTCAATTTTAGTGTAACTCTTACCAGAGTTATTAATGTGTCAGATGAGGTGCACCTTCAAAGGGCTGTAACTTTTTAACGAAACGTTTCTGGACATACCTTCATCTAATATTTTTCACTAAAAATAAAATAGATATATCATCTCGGCTTATTACGCATTGCTGGGAGTGATAATCTGCTTTGTACACAGATATCGGTAATGATGAAATATTTGCACCGTGCGGGCGCTTACCAGGCGACACCTCACTGGTACTCATTATTGCTGGCGTGGAGAGTGCACAACAGGCGTCTATTTTGTGCCATTTAAAATTTGAAATATTTGACGTCGGTCGGGATCGAACCCGGTTCCCCAGATTCGCGATCTGACACTTAGGAACGCGACCACAAGACCCCCACTAAATACAAGATTTAATTTTGGCACCTTTATGAATCATCCCGTATATCTGCACTATATCAGAGATTACGACGTCAGTAATGCGCAAGTGCCAAGTATTTAACTCATTGATTCAATTGGTCAAGATGTTGCAGAGAGAGAGAGAGAGAGAACTTCTCTTTCTCTCTCTTCTCATCGATTTCGACCGAACAGAAGCATCGATCCCGAACATTCGATTTGTGAACGCACAAAACTCAATGACTTTTGTTCGTTAGGTGAGGTTATTGTTGTTGCCAAAGACCGACTGTTGTTCGTGTTCAGCATCGATGCTGCCGTAACTGGCTGGCTAAACGTTAGTGCTTTCGACCATACAGGTCGGCCAATATTGGAACTCATCTTGGTTGCGCAAAAGATAGCATGCGATAGCACTATGAAAAGAAAGAGATAAACATATAATTCTAGGTAAATGATTATTTGTACAGTCCGTGCAACAAGTTGAATGACCGCTCGGTAACCTCCGCTCCTCTTCGCTCGGATTCGTGCTAACGAAAGTTATTGGTAGATCTTTATGCATAGGACAATATAATTTTCCTTTTACTTTGCTATTGCGCATGCAACCTTGAAATGAGTTGCTACATTGGGACTACTGTATAACTTGTCGAAGATCAGTGCAAAGAATATCAACTTCATACGGAATTATTCCGTATGAGTTGATATTCTTTGATCATAGCTTATTCTAGTTTATGTATTGAATTGAGTAATCATGCCTTACCGTTTGCGAAACTAACGCAAAACTTATCCGTAGTAACATAACTGACAAGATCCGGAGGAACCATACGTAAACACGCTTTGGTATCTAAATATGAAGTTGTCAAATTCTTCAAACGATCACCATCTACTGATCCCCATCCAGCAATCTACAAATTAAATTATGCTTTAGATAATAAATACACTAATCCCTCGTATAACACGGTAGTTAGTATCCAAGAATGAAACCGTGTTATGCGGGATTAAAAACAATGTATGTAGTAGAATTCAGGGTCTTTTCACAGCAAAAAGTGGCATTTAACTTCGCGCGCAACTTTGTAATTTAAACTATAGGTCTAAAATTAATAACAAAGAAAAAATTCGCTATTTGTCCCTATTTGTTCAATGACCTTGTATGGTGGAAGGTTGTAGCTATTGCCGATGCCATGTTAGATGTCAGCGCTCATGTATTTGAACCTTAAGACAGGGTATTGTTGCGTATTTTTTGTGTCAAATGGTAGCATTTACGTATTTATGTTTTTGAAAGATTGTTTGACGGTGTTAAAGAGTACAAATTATTATTGTTTTAAGTCAAAGATGCAACTACAACTTTAAATAATAATTATAACACTCCGTATTATAGTTATAAATTTGGCCGCTAGATAGCGAGCGCTAGTCTGGCATCGCCCTGTTATCTGTAATCAAATCAAAATACCTTTCCCAGAGGACCATTGGGCTTAAGTTGTTCTTCTTCAAAATATCCATCCCAATTCACACAGACTGGTTGCACTGCATTTGATAACTCAAATGGTTCATCCACCGTAACAATAGCTATATCTGCCTCTTGATTAGCAGTTTTATACTGTGGAGCTGTGAATATTGCTTTTGCCTAAAAAAAGTTATTGAAAGACAAGTATTATATACAATGATCCCTATTGTATTAAGAGTACAATTTGCGTAATCGAGCCGTATGCAAGTTACGCAAAGTACGAGTATTACAAATGGATATTGTAGTACGTGTTTTTTATACTATTTTTCCTATTTCGCATTAATTCACTTTTATTTCAGAATTTATATTAACTATTTCACTCATACATTTATAAGCCAATCCAAATTCAGGATTCTACCTAGTTACCAAGTTTCATTTCGACAAAACACCGTCACAAAAAAACTTAAATATAACACCTCAAAACAATAAAAATTAGAATATTTTTGTCAAGAAAAAAATATATAAACGATTACCTGATTTTTATTTTGAAAATAGTCATCCGAATACCATTCGTGGTTAAATTTTATCCTGGAAAAATTTTCCAATTGCTTTACTCGAGCCTGTTGCCAATTTATCTCGTGACATTGATCAAAAATAACTCGTTTGACAACTCGTGATTTTGTTATCAATGCCACTCCATAAATTGCTAGGCAACCAGCTCTCGTAACAATCTGAAATTTTTTCCGGCAAAAATTTACCACTCATATTTTATATGAAAAAAATATTAAAACATGAAGGTTCGTAACAGTGGTAACAATGATGTTTCAATAAACACTGAAAATTTAATTTATTTTAACATGCGACATTTTGTCGACAGTTACTTACAAGTTAGGTTAGACTTAAAATTTATATTTATTATGTTATGAATCTACAAATGAATACAAGGGATGTAGGTACCATTTACCAATCGAGGACGATTTTGCGCCCGAGCGATAGGTAGCGTGCGATGGCAAATAAGTTCGAGAGTGGTTAAATGTACCTACGTCTCATGTTGCATATTAGTTATTTATGTACTAAGGGCAGTAAGTGCACTGTGCACCCTACCGGTTGAGGATTTGTTTGGAGATCGAGACGAAGTCGAGATCTCCAATATAACCGATACCGGTAGGAAGCACTTACTGGCCGCAATGCTTATTATATTTTTTGCACGATCGGCTCAATAATAATAAAATTAAAATTTAGTGTTGCGTCCCTCCGGTGCGAAGGACTAAGTAATAAGGACCTAATGGCTCGAAGGACCAAATGTTCAATACCTAAACCAGCGAATCCGGTCTAGAAGAACCAAAATGTTTTGATCCTGCTCGCAAGCCCAAATGTGATGTCTCTAGATCAGCGAATCCGGTCTAGAAGCACCAACAATGTGTTTGATGTTAAATTCAATGAATAAAACAAACTATATGTAAACCAAAATAATTACAACCTTCGATAGCTGGTTCACATCACTGGACTTGGCCAATAAACGGGATAATACTAATTTGTGAAACGTACTAATTAACAACGAACGAAGGACCAGCTAGTTTTACGAACTAACAAACGTGCTAAATATAATTGCACCAAAATAACAAAACAACTGAAAACCAATTCTGAGAGATATGTGATAGCGTATTGAATATAAGTGACATAAACAATAATAAACCAAAGATAGAACAAATACGATATTTGTATAAATTAACTAAATCATTTAATAAGTGTATGAACAAACAAATTTAGTTAAACAATATTAAGAACTCGAAATGAACTTAATAACAACCAACTAGAATGCAAAACTTGTTGCATTGAATGTACCTAGTCGACAATAACAACAGATGTGCTGTGGATGACGTCACTCGAACGTGGACGTGTGTAAACAGGTTTACAAAGAAATAATAATAATTTCACCCAAGGAAATATGAATCAAATCCCTAACAACACGAGTTCCGTGAGAAATCAAATTGTACAGTTCGATTTTACAATTGATTCCTGAGATGTGTCTATAAGCTGCATAAATTGGCGCCGGAAAGTATTCACGGACTATAAAGTACCAAATTAAATGAAAACCGAACGATAACTCCTTGAATTAGTCATGCTAGGCTAATCAAGCTACGCGTACGATAATTAAACAACAAATTACTTTACTGACCATATGAAAATCAGAAAGTTAATGCAAAATGGTGGAAAACCACTCTCGCGGACGACGACGCGATACATGTTTACCGTTTGCAAGCCAGAGACACTCTGAGTCGGTCGATGCATGCTGTAGCGGCACTACCTTGGCGTGGGGGTGCGCGCGCACTCGCGTGAAACCAGATGCAGTGATATTAATATTAATAATGAGTTTAAGATACTACAGCTATTTCAAACAATGCTAAAATTAAACTTAAACACGTAAAAATATATAACTAATTTTTCCAAGTAACAGAAACAGTTATTTCTATTTATTTATTGACTTATTTAAATAGAATCAGGGCGGGTTAACCGTTCTATTCCCATGTGCAGCGGGTTGCTACCTCAAGGGGTTAATATTTTCCAAATTCCTCTCATTTAAAACATATTAGTTTTAAACATTTAGAATTATTTAAAAATTATTGGTTTGAGATTTAATTAGTTATATGTCAAATAGTTTCATCCTAAAGTAAAGATTATTTGTGAAAAATGGAAGGAAGTGACGATTCGGATCCAGAAAATGCGTGCAAAGAAAATCTTCAAAGCGTGGTGCAGTGAGAAAAAATATGAAAATATCAAAGAAAAGATGGTGTTGGCCTATTTTGTACGAAGAAGTGAGGAACTTAGATCTCCAGGGAGTCTGTGGGCTGAGTACTCCATGCTCAAGGCTATAATCTTTTTAAACAATGCAGTTGATAGGTATGTCAAAATTTACTACATTAATTGCATTTCTCAAGAGATATAATACTGGATATCGGCCGAATAAATTTAAAGTTTTCAAAAGAAGATATGTATGTTCCTTATGAAATTTCCCGATAACGTTTATTTGAATATAAAAGTAGCTATGATATTTGGAATACCAGGTGCGTGCAGAAGGGTAGAATTATATAACATGAAAATAGAACATATTCAGGATAATGGGTCGTTTATTATAATCCATTTTCCCCAATACAAAAACTAATATAACGCGAACCTTCACGATTACCACTCAAGAAAACGGAACTATTAGTTATTTGGATATTGACAAAAAATATTTGACGTTACGATAAAAAAATTTAAAGTCTTCTCATTTTTTCTTGGCTATGCGCAATTGAAAAGTCACCAATCAAATAGTAGGTGAGAATACAATAAGAAAATGGCCTGCCAAAATCGCAAAATGCCTGAATTTTTCAGATTCTCTTATACCGGACATGCGTTTAGAAGAAGTTCGGCTACCTTCCTGGCGAACCAAGGTATTGACATTTTAGGCCTTAAAAGGCATGGTGGATGGCGCTCGTGTTCTTTTGCCGAGGGATATGTGTAGGATTTAACGCAGAACAAAATGGAGTTAAAAAAAAAATGAAAATTCCACCGTTCCGCAAGCTCCAAGTACTTGACTGAAGATGCAATGTTCAACACAAAATATTGTATTAGCGAAGAAGACTATTGCAGAAAACACTCCAATTGTAATGACAGTGTAAATCAGGTTTTAGAGACACCTGGGAATTTGGTGTGGTGTAAATGAGAGAGTACAAGAAAATGGCAGCCAAGTGAGACGCTAAAGAAAAAGACAAATAAAGTTTATAAAATAACGACTTGTCTAATTATTTCAACAATAAATAAACCTGACAAGCAACTCTACACCAATAACGTTCAATAAATGTTCGAATTGTAATTTTAGTTTTATTTTTAATAAAAAAGATTAATTTAAAACTTTAGAAATTGTACATTTTTTTTTATTTATGTAATTTCACCGCCTCCAGATCGGTAGGTAATCACATCACTTACCGGTCAGGCACATCACTTACCGAGCAGTACATCACTTACCGGTCAGTAATTTGTAAATAAACCTGAAAACCCTATCGGTAAAGGTTAAAATAACTCGATCGTGCAAAATAGTATATTATGTGGCAAGTGTGTGAAGCTGAAGTTTTTACATGAGGGTGGAGATTGCGACACGAGCCGAAGGCGAGTGTTGCAAACCACCCGAATGTAAAATAGGCTTCACACACGTGTTACATACTATACTTTTTCTACGACCTTGCAATAAAATATAATTTTTTCTTCACATTGTCATTCTTTTAACGTAAAGCCTCTGCATTATCGACTTGTGTAACCATGTTTACCAACGGTACGGGGGTTTAACAGCTATGTTTTATTAAAACACAAGTCATTTTGTAATATTTAAAATAATGGGAAATACAATAATTTTATATTTTGTAATTGCTATAACCTGTAATATCATAAAATTTGTATTAGATTGCTTAGAAATTTTTTATTTATTGCTTTTGAATGCTTATTGGACTTAGATTTATATTTAACACAAAGTTGTAAATTTAGAATTACAAAATTTATTTTATTTATATAAATTAATTACATATTTCTCATGAAGTTGTTATTTCTTCGGACCATTTACCATCACATGATTTACGTATATATACTGATATTCATTGTGTGTGTTTAAACTGAATTGTTTACTTCACGCACAGTATGCGTGAAGTAACACTTCACGCACAGTTTTCAAAAAATCAAACTTCACACATGAAAATTAATACGTGAAGAACCCACTTCACGCATGGGAGTAGAAAAAAGATTTTTTCCACTCCCGATGATTTATATTTTACCTGTTTATTTTCACTACCGTTAAATAATGATACATTAAAAAAAATCTTAGTATTTCATGGAAAATTTAAGAAGAAAAACGCTGTCATCTGTAACTTTTGACACGTCATTAAAATATTTATGAAATGAGAACAGTTTCATAGAAATCAAATGCAAAATCATAAATTATAAGAATTAGCAAATATGTGACACAAGTTTAAAATATCTAACTGTTGGTATTTCACAAAGAGGAGGGTAAGTTGAGTCTTCTGGTTACTGTCCTCTTACCTGGAATGTACCTATTAGATATACAGAGTGTTCCATTTAAGTGGCCACCATTGCTATCTCGAGAACTATAAGAGCTACGAGATTGGTTAAATTAGCAAAGAACCATCATTTTACAAGAGTATTATAATGAGCAAAAAAATTTTTTTCTTCCAGTGGTTCTCAAAATACGGGACACAATTCTCTTATTTTAAATGGGAATATTTTTTTAAGGTTATTCGATAGAGTATTTTTTTTTAATTCAACGATATAAACACTCGCACTCGCTTACAATTGAATGCCTGAGTATTCGCACGAAGTCTTGTTTCTAGTTTCCCGAAAAATCGTCTTCCGGGCACTTCTCTATCAGGATACTGTTCTCTCTACATGTTAACTGCATCCCGAGCATTGTTATGACACAAAATGTACACTTCGAACATGGGCCCCCGCAGACTTTTTTACAAGGTGGGTCGATATTTTTGTTGTAAGAAAAAAATGCACCGCAGGCGAATTTTTAATAATTTTCAGGGTCAAACGTGTTTTAATGCAAAGTAAGATAATATAGAGTTCTTTACAATGAAGCAAATTTAACAAATTCTTCATTGTAGTTCCAAACCAAACCGGTAGGCTCGACCGGTAGGGCTCGACTGTCGTATCCAGCAAGCTGTGTCGTCAGCGTTGAAATATTTGAAATTAAAGGCAACTATTAAAAAAACATATGACTGATTCTAATGACTTTCAAGGTGTAAAACATACACCTACATATTTAATTTGACCTGTTCTTTCAAGAAAAAAGTAAATCAGAAAATGTGAAATGATCCCATTTTGAGAAACATATATAAATTCACTTACCTTTCAGTAAGTATGAAGACAAATGAAAAATGGGCTCATAAAATATTAAAATTTCACTTAAAGTATCAAAGCACATGTAAAAATTGTAAGGTTATTGCACTAATAATAATCAGTGAATGGTATTCACTAGGCATTTACGAAAATTCTACCGGTAGATACCGCATCTACCGATCGCGTTCAGAAACACGAGTGGTTAATAGTTACCGAGTTCGAAAATTGTACCATTTCTACCAAATCCATCTACCGGATCCATGATTTGTGGATCGAGTAATTCAGCCGGTAAATGAAGGATCTAACCTCAAAAATGTAGTAATTCCAAGCGAAGCGCACGCGTTAAAAGTGAAAATGTCTTCAATGTTGGAATCGGAAGTAGCACTGTGCTCAGTTTGTTAACTACGTGAAATTTCAAATCTGTCTCAAACTTTCAAATATTTTTCATAGGTTAGAAATGTACCCTGTTTACCACTTGCGTTCTTAAAATATTGATTCCGGTAGCTGTAACCTGGTAAACAGCTGTTTACCGATATATACCGGTGACAGTTTACCGGTACAATTTTCGTAAATGCCTACTGATTCACTAACTTCGCAATCATGATCTTGTCGTGCCATCTTTGAATACTAAGACGAACAATCCGATTTGAACTTCAAACTTCAACCATAACGGTTAAGCCGCTTACCACTCCTCATTCTGACACTTCAGCTATTTCGTACTTAGTAATAGATAGTATGTAATAAATTTTTGATTAAAATATAAGAAAATATTACCAATAATTATTAAAAAATACAATGATACATTGAAATGAAAAAATTAAATTATAATTTTATTTTTAAAAATGGATAGTCCATAAATGAAAGGCGGGTTAGTCGACCCTTTCTACACCCCCCCCCCTGTGGACGCCTATGACTTCGAACATGTCAACTTTTTCATCGTGAGTAAGATTATTCATTTTCTTCTTAAAACTGACAGTTTAAGAACATAAAATTTAACAACAAATAATGAAACAATGTTAGACAGAACAATATGTCCAATTGTTTTCTATCCATAGCACTCTTTCAGTCAGATATAGGTAAATGAAATACACATAAATTTAACATGCATTTTTCTGTTATTTTGTTATATTAGTATATGATATGTTTATATCGTTGAATTCAGAAAAAAATACTCCCTTTAAAAAAATATTCCCTTTTAAAATAAGAAAGTTGTGTCACGTATTTTGAGTACCACTGGTTGAAAAAAAATTTTTTTTTTGCTCATTGTAATAGTCTTGTAAAATGGTGGTTCTTTGCTAATTTAATCAACCTCGTAGTTCTTATAGTTCTCGAGATGGCAATGGTGGCACATTTAAATGGAACATCCTGTATACTGCTGATACCCGTCATTTCAGCGAACTAAATGAAGGGAGACAAGAAAACTATATCTCTGTCTCTTTTTGTTCGGAGCCGTCGGTACAATGCGTATGCTCTGGCTTTCAAACGTCAGTGCACTGTTATTAGAATATTATGGGTACGTTCCACTTGGCGACCACAACGCTCATAACGCTCGCAAATGCGTTCCACTTAAAGCCGCGGTCGCCGTGGTCGTTCCTCAAAACGTCACGGATGACGTCATTAACAACGACCGTACGACGACCGCCACGCTCATTCCAACAGCATGGGTCGGAGCGGTCGTTTGGCATTTTGAGCGCAATTTTTGAAAATGTTTACATAAAAAGTTTCATTTTTACCTTCGTCTGTATATGACGATCCTTTCAGATTCGATAATTCGAGTTATACAATTACAATTTTTTCATATTTCTCGTCTTTACATCCTTATGAAGATTTGATTAGATTTTGGTCACCCGGGGAAATTCCCTCATTTGAACCTCTTAACAATTTTTCTGGGAAAAACGTAGTGAAATATCATTTTTTGATAGTTTACATTATAAATATTAAAGAATTATTCTCTGCGATTTGACTGCATTTTTTTGTTCATATTCAATGTATTTAGAGATAAAAAATTTATAAAGATATTTTTAAAAGACAGAATAAATTATATAGAAATGACGGAAGGTAATCATGTTATCATATCAGATTTTTAAATTTTATATCTATTTCTATCGAAACATCAACGCGCCAATGACAGAAGCAGCCATCTTGTTGTTCACCAACGACCACAAGCCGTTCCACTTACGTACGCGACCGCGGCGTTTGCAAGCAAGTGGAACGGGAAAATTCGCAGTCGTGGTCGCGGGCGTTGTGGTCGCCAAGTGGAACGTACCCTTTAATATAAGGGAGAAAAGCTGACGCTTGCGCATCAGTAACCATGGCCTCGAAACTTTTTCTCTTTTTCGAGTTTGCTGTTTTGTATAGATAGGGGCATTAGCAGTATATATCTAATAAGTATATGCCAGTTAAGAAGACAGTAACCAGAATACTGAACTTGCTCCCCTCTTTGTGAAATACTAAATTAGACAATTTAAAAAATCGCCAATATGATATATACAAAACTGTCCATTGTAACATTGTTTTTGACAAAAATAGTTGTACAAATTTCACTTTGCGAACGCGAAACAGGAAAATGCACTTACAAAATTACAATATGAAAAAATTTAAATAACTTACTTGACGCTTTTGGGCAAAAAGATCCGAAGAAGAATTGTAAGCGCTATGATATTTTCCAGCACCTATATAGATTGCACTTCGATTGTGGTCTTCAACGCAATGTGCGGCTAAAATAGTAAAAACGGTGAAAACATGGATTATTGCGTTCTTCACACAACAATGTGCACACAAATACACGGCAATAATGGGGTCCTCCACCGTAGTAACAAGTCGCAGAATTTGAATGTAAATTAGAAATCACAGGTAACCATTGAAATAACGACGATAATTGAATTTAAAGTTGACGCATTGCTTATAATGGAGGTTAACAGTAGTTTCACTGAACGATTAGAAAATATTATATCATTACAACTTGACACATATTTGAAAAACGATTAGGTATGTTATTCTTTGATGTTTGAGATATTTATTTAAAAAATAAAAACTGTGAAACACCACAATTATTATTGAGAAATCACACAAAATGTTGCAGTCTCAAGAAAAAATTATATTTTTTACGTATCACACACATATACGCAGTACAGTGTGAAGTGAACTGACAACGTTTACAATCAGCTACTTCAGTGTGAGATTTAATTCACACACGATCAGAAAAATAATTACTAATTTATTTCACCCGAAATATGGTAAATTATACAGGGTGATTTCTAACGTACGGACGAAACTGATAGGGCAACTAGAGGGGACCAAAATATAGTTTTTTTTACAATAAACTTTTGATCATAATCGAATAACAAGAAAGATACAACGGTTTAAAGTTCTTATAAATTAACGCCCACTTATTGAGTACCGCTGAGCTTACTGTATTCGCGTTTACATTAGAAACAATTCTCACACAATCTGATACATTTCTGTTGTATTATTTTTGCGGTATGCAGAAAACATCAAATAAAATGATGACAAGATACAAACGAATGAAACTTTAATCAACAAAATTATCAAAAGCTACAAAATTTTAAAGTAATAAACAATAAATAATAACGTATGAATAGTAATAAATAATCATAAAATAATTAAAAGTGTTCACAAAAGTTGTTCGAAATGTTGACCCTGCATTTCAACACACAATTGCGCACGACGAATCCAGTTTTCTGTTAACCGTGGAAACTGTTGGCGTAAATTCTCTACAGTGGTATTGATACGACGACGTAACTCGTCGATGGTATTAACTTCGGTGGCATATACCAATGTTTTCATGTAACCCCATAAGAAAAAGTCAAGTGGGTTAAGATCGGGGCTTCGTGGAGGCCATGAGATAAAGCCACCCCGACCAATCCATCTTTGCGGAAAAGCGGTGTCGAGGTAATCTCGTACAGCACGACTAAAATGTGCAGGACAGCCGTCATGCATAAACCACATGTTTCCACGCACAGCCAAAGGAATATCTTCGAGAAGTTGTGGTAGAACTTCTTGCAAAAAGTGCAAGTAAGAAGCGCCGTTAAGGCGTGCTGGCAATTCAAAAGGCCCTATTAAGCTGTTGTTGAGAATTCCCGCCCATAGATTTAAACTAAAACGATGTTGAAATTTACTTTGGCGAATCCTGTGTGGATTTTCTTCAGCCCATATGTGGGAATTGTGGAAGTTGAGAACACCATCTCTTGTAAAACAACATTCATCCGTTACCAATACATACATTGGAAATTCTCTTTCTCTGTTAGAACGATCTAACAACCACTCGCAAAACTGCTGTCGCAACGCATAATCACCTAGAGCTAGTCCTTGCACCCTTTGCAAATGATAGGGATGTAAACCATTTTTTTTCAATGTATTCCAAACAAAATACTGGGAAACTTCGACTTGTTGAGCAATTTGCCGTGTACTTGTAGTTGGATCAGCATCTGCCATATCCAAAATTGCTTCTTCCACATTCACCTCGATTTGATTTGGTCTACCACCACCATGGCCTTTTTTAGGTTGTAATTTACCTGTTTCTCTTCCGCGTTGAATTACCCGCAAAAAAGTATTTCTGGAAGGCGTTTGTCGATTTGGAAATCGTTCCAAATACATACGTCGTGCGCGTTCAGCGTTTTCTTCAGCAGCTCCATACACCATAATCATGTCTACGTATTCTTCGTTAGTGAAATTAACCATTTCAGTCGAATTAATGACTTAACAAATAACCTATTTAATTTTTGACGTTTAAGTAATTTTGACTTACCTACATACATGATTAAATTAAATAAATCAGCGGTTCTCAATAAACGAACACCCATGACTGAATATTTTAAAGAACAATTTAAATAGCTATACCTTTCATCTTATAAAAATTTTAATAAAATTTTAACTGAACTTTGTTTAATTAACTCTCAAATATTCTAAATTTGAATTCAAAACGTAAGTTATTACCGTATTTTATAAAAAAATGCTTCAGTTTATAAGAACTTTAAACCGTTGTATCTTTCTTGTTATTCGATTATGATCAAAAGTTTATTGTAAAAAAAACTATATTTTGGTCCCCTCTAGTTGCCCTATCAGTTTCGTCCGTACGTTAGAAATCACCCTGTATAAGAAAAATTGTGTAACATAAAATTGTAGACAATGAGGTGTTGCACGGTTTTTTTTCTTTGTTTTAATCGAAAGATTAAGAAAAAATATTTGACCCCTATTTTTTATTTTTTTCGTATTATTCTTTATTCACGAGAAAATAGTCTTTGAAATTATAATGTTTGAATTTCCGCTTCCCCTTTCGACTGATGACGTTCTAAACTATCTAACCAATGAGGGTGCGGCTTACATTTGCCACCGACGGAAATTAAACGAGTGACAGTCATGACAGCTGTTAACTACTATTGATTTTTGTATTTGGAAAGAATCAAACATGGTTGTAAAAAAAGTGTTTTGTGCAGTGTGCCCAAATAGAACTGATAATAGGGAAAAATATTTCTAGTAGTGCCTCAAAACGAAAAAAGAAGAATGAAATGGTTGTCGCAAGTAAAGATACAAACATAAAATCAAAACTTCTTTATTGTAAAGATCATTTTGATGTAAATGTAAATATTTTTATAATTAAATAAGAACTATTGAATACATTTAAATTTTTAGCTGGAAAATGATCGGTTTCTTATACCGGCTAATCTTTGCACTACTGGAGCATAAGAGAGATTGATAAATCTAGGATAAAACATTACTAGACGGTATTTCTTACTCACTACTGGCGATCATGTCAATCTCCAACTGAAGAGGATGTGTTCCAAACAATGTGTCGCTGGAATATGTTTTATATATGTTTTAATAATATGTATTCTGTATGTTCCTAACACGTAATAAATCCAAAAGTCAAAATAGACAATAAAGTGTGTGTGCGTGTCATAAAGTGTCAGGTGTCAACTAAAATAGGGAAAAAAGAGAACGGGGAAAAATTACTTAGAAATAGACAAAGCAAACATGTTGGAGATAAATAAATGTAAAAATAATACATGGAATGAAATGTATAATGAATTTAATTTAATTAAAGTTGACTTGTCAAATTTATTTTATGGAATAAAATTTACTTCCTCGAATATAGGTGGAGTAATTTATTCTAAAGATTTAATTAGCTAGTATTTTTATTCTTGTTCTGACGAAAATCTCTGGAATAAAGTATTTTACTTCAAGAGTAAATTTTACTTTGCTAGTGCTTTACTTATCCATCTTTTATAATATTGAGCATTAAACTATGAAATATAACGCTGTAATATAATAATAAATAACTAAGAACTACACTAAAGAACCTACAATCACGCTACACTATAAGTCAGACCTTATGTCACACAGTTGTCATTAAAGCAATCATTGACGTTGATATGTGATACATTTGTTTTTTATTTCATCATCTTTCCAGTTTTGTCATTGGCTAATGTAATTCTGACCTCGCAGGCAGTGTAATTTGGCGCCAATTTAAAATGTAAATATTTAAATTGCTACTTTGCTTAATATATACAGTAATTTGAACAGAAAATTATATTTAATAATACTGTAGAACATACTTATTTGAATTTCAGAAGAAAAAAGATATGTTATTTTTTTGCAACACCTCATTAAACCTTTTTTTTATGTGCCAACCAATGTTGCCATATCACTCGGCTGGACTTGTCCTAGCGATACTACTGAATTAAAAATAGTACTTGTTGAAAAAAAAAATTAAAAAAGGTGAACCATACATTTGATTTACATCAATTAAATCGAAAAATTATTTCACAAGTTTTAGAGTAACAATACAAATTTTTAATGAGACTCAATATAATGTCTCCTTTAATTAGAGGATGACACGGATGAACTACCTTAAGTCTTCTCCTATCGCCGTTTTGAAATACGGAATCGATTTTCAAGTATACAGGGTGTAATACTAAAACCGACCACCGCCATTATTTTTTTTATTATAGTTACAAAAAAAAAATGCTATACGAATCGAACAAAGTTGTAGGAGACCTAAGGCGACATCCCATTAGAGAAGAAAATATTTTTTTAAAGCAGTAATTCTCAAGTTACATCACAAAGTTATATTTTGTCAAATAAGTTTACACTAATTTTTAATGCCTATTTGATAGCGTATTTTTTCTGAATTTAACCATGTATTAGTTTTATATCTTTACATAATAAAAATATTGAGAAAAATCCAATTGAAATTTAAATAAATTTGATTTTTTAGTTATTTCAATAGACTGTGTATAAAAACAAAACTTACTATCTGTCAATTTGAATTATTTAGAATAGAAATTAAATAAAACACTATGTATAAAGTTATTAACAAATATTTGTTTCGTTTTAATTTAAACTCAATTTTTTTCGTATGTAGCCTATTAAAGAATAACTATAAAAATCAAATTTACTTAAATTTCAATAGAATTTTTTTCTATATTTTTATTATGTAAGGATATAGAACTAATACATGGTTGAATTCAGAAAAAAATACGCTATTGAATAGGCATAAAATATCTATAATACCATTTGAAAAAATATAACTTTGTGATGTAACTTGAGACGGGTTTAAAAAAATATTTTCTTCTTTAGTGGGATGTCTCCCTTTGTCTCCTATAACTTTGTTCCATAGTATTTTTTTGTAACTATAATAATAAAGAAAATAATGGCGGTGGTCGGTTTTGGTGTTACAGCCTGTATACATGCAGAAAATAATAAAACAACAGAAGTAAACTAAATAGACCCGTTTAGTGTGACGTCACGAAGTTTTTCAAACAAAAAAATGGTGTCTTCGTTTCTAAGGCGGCTGCTATGCTAAACCAGGATTTGACGTTTATAACCTGTAAGTTTGTTTGGTATTTAAATGGATCAGAAACACGTTATAAAGTTTTCTTCTGTTGTAAATAAATAAGAATACTAACCTAATTAAGTGTATTAACGTATACTTCATATTTGGGTCGTTTGGAAATTTAAAAGAACTTACAAGTTCCACGTTCGCTATAATGATTGAAGTTAGCTGCGAAACACATCACCATGGTGAAACAAATTTAAGATAAAACCTTATAATATGCAATGTACAACTTACAAGACATAACAAGTACTAATAACATTTATATTTCTTTCATCTCTGCCTTTTAAAGAGCCAAAAATTTGAAGAAAAAGAAATGTCCCACTACTACAGAGTGATCAAAAATAACTGATTCAGTTGGCAATAAATATATTTACTTGAAATTGGTAAGACTGATACAACAATTTATTTCCGGTCGTTGACACTGTTGATAGTGACATTTGAAAATTTAAATTTCTGTACATCTACAATTTTTTATCAAAATGGTCGTAGTTTCCCTTACCCACAGCTTTTTTTTTCTTACATTAACAACTGAGAAATAATCCAAAGTATTTCAATCACTGAAAAACCTATTAGCTGTCCGGCACCTTTCTGACATAACCTATCTGTATTTATTGTAAAAATGACGTCAATTAGTATTACCGTCTTCACGTAGTGTTGTATAAAGTATGGAATAAAAAGATCCCCAGAACTGTATTGCCAACTGAATCAGTTATTTTTGATCACTCTGTAGTTTCGCGATTAATTTTGAATAAGATGTCAACGGTTACCAAGGCAGCAGCCATTGTATTGTTTGGAACCCTGGACTACGTCATCACTAAAAGGGTCTATGGTCTGAAACACTTGATTGGATTTGTGATGCCGCGCCAAATAATTTTTTGTTGCGTTTATATGCATATGTTAGCGCAGTTTGGCTCTTGGATGATGAAACTGCTGCGCCATTGAAAATTACATGTCAATGCCTTAAAGTGGCCAAATTAGTCAATCAGCGATAGTCTGTCACTTTTTTACATTAATGAAAAAAGTGACAGCTAACCTCTATGACAATAATTCATTATTTTTTTCTTAAAATATTGAAGTTGAAAGTAAACGGAATTACAAAAAACCTTGTACTATGTGATTCGTTAAAAAATTATGTTTCTCGCACGTGAAGTCAAGTGCGAAAAACAACAATTTTGCAACTAAACACATAAATAGCAATTGTGTATAGGTACCTGTTAGGACATCCCAACGCGAAATAATTGATCCCCCACATAGCAATTCGTATTTCCCATTTTCATATTTGTATATCCCAACATTCCAAGGAAATTCATTATAGCCAATATTAGATTCGGAATTTTGATTTTTAATAGGTGCTCTTCCACATTCTAGAAAATATGCAAAAAAGTGTTGTTTAATATTTTAAATTAGGTATATAGGGTGATTGGAAAAATAGGGACATATAGCTATTTTCTTTATTATTAATGTTAGATGTATAGTTTAAATTAAAAAGTTGCGCGGGAAGTTAAATGCTACTTTTTGATGTGAAAAGATCCTGATTCATTTCCAGGTTTTGCCCGATTGGTACATATATTTTCATGTTTTCGGAATATATTTAAAATTAGTTCTTCTTTTATGTTTTTCGTTTTGGTTTTAACAAGTTTGTAGCGTGCATTCATCTGTAACCGCTCACAAAACTGTGTTTAGTGTTTGTTTTAACACAAAAGTTTGCAAACTCCAAACTTATGTTTTGGTTTTATGTTTTATACTTAGAAATCGACAAATAGAAGGAAGAGTTAAACGATGTAGCAATATATAGGTGTGTCTTTCTATCAGCTGTCAAGTTAATAATAACCATATTGTAGTTACTACTTCCAAAATGAATACTAGAAAGGTTTTATTATCTATCTCTACAATTTTCTTAATAAAATTGTTCCATGGTATTTGATTTCATTTAAACAGCAAAAATAAATTAAGATCATGTCACAATTTATGATAACTATTTTACCGATATTCTTTATTAAATTTTTAATAGATGTTACTACTAACTAAAACCGAAAATTAAACTTTTTTGTGAATGCTATTCCAAGTAGCTGTAGATCATAAAACCTAACACAAGAATTAATTTCGATTTGTGAATAAGCCTTTACATTGATGCCAAATATTTGCATTTTCATTAAAAAATAACCTACACTCTATCTGTTTTTGATCTTGTTTTTTGATTAAATAATACTCCGACATTACTCAAACAATAAGATCAAACTGCACCTATCTACCCACCACTCTATAGTTAAAACGGTTAGAGTATAGTTATTAATTTTTCAACATTATTATATTTTGTGTATTATCAATTTGCCATAACATTCGTGCCTTCTTTATTTGAACTGATGTCTAAAATTCATAAAATAATCAAATTAAAGTAAATTTAAATATAAATAATATTTCCTTAATGTCATAATACAAAGTGATCAAAAATAATTGATTCAGTTGGCAATAGGGCAATTTACTTAAAATTGGTAAGACTATAAATTTATTTCCTTGATACCATAGACATATAATATATTCCAATAGACTGAGTTTACAGAGTTAAGCGTTTGGGCCTAATTGAACCGATGGACGCCATAACGAGACGCTAATTGAAAGGAATGAAATTTAAAGTAAGAAAAAGTATGTAAAATATTTATAATTAATGAAAAAATAATGTAAATTAAATATTGGCCGTACTTTTTTTTGTACAATGAGCATTATTATTTTGAAATGAAGAAATTATATAAAATACATATTTTAAGTTACTTCACTCTTTTTCATTATGTTGTATAATTGACAGTCTCGTTCTGGTACCCATTCTGTTCACACACATCATATACCTATTAGATATCTAATAGGTATATGACACACACAAAGCTGGACATTGCCGCCATGATGGATGCTCGGTCTAGTATACAGGATGATTTTTTCACGGTGTACATAGGACATTAACATGGGAAATCAGTTTTTTGCAAACCGTTGCACCCCGTTTTAACTTACGGCAATGGTTGTGGTGTTAATACAAAGATAAACAATTTTATTTTATTATTATTATTATTATTATTATTATTACAAATAAATATAAATATATCATCACGGTATATTACCCATTGCTGAGTGAGCCAATCTGCTTTGATGATGACATATTTGTACCGTGCGGGCGTTTACCAGGCGTCACCTCAAGGGCACTCATTGCTGGCGTGGAGCGTGCACCACAGGGGTTAATTTTGTGCCATTTTTAATTTAATTTTTATTATTATTATTATTATTATTATCATTATTATTATTATTATTATTATTATTATTATAACTAGTCTATTCTGTCAGATAAAATGTCAAGCCTTTGTTTCTCGTTTTGTTCAAATTTGGCATGGCTGTTGTTATTAATAGGAAAATAAATAATTTTGGAAACTAATTTATGGGCCTAAAATATTGGATAAATTTTTAGTATTTTCGGGTGGCGAATTTTTTTATCTTTTTATTGGCACCCCAACCATAGGCGCCCACAGGGGGGGTCGAAAGGGTCGACTGACCCCTCTTTCATTTATGGACTGTATCCATTTTTAAAAATAAAATTATAATTTTTTTTTTTTCATTTCAATATATCATTGTATTTTTTAACAATTATTGGTAATATTTTCTTATATTTCAATCAAAAATTTATTACATACTATCTATTAGTAAGTACGAAATAGCTGAAGTGTCAGAATGAGTAAATTATGTTATGTACTGTTATTATATATTACATTATCTTCGGTGTTGTATTTTCTTTAATATGCCGTAGTTTATTCTAATCATTTTATGATCACGTTCTTCTCAAAACTTTCACAATTATCGATTTTACTGTTATATAGAAATAAAGAAATAGAAAAGTAAATAATGAATAGACATTGCATATTTATTTATATTAAAAGTACCTACGTATGATTAGGGTTGCCGTATTTTGTGAGGAGCGCGATTTAATTAACATTTAATTATTATACATTTTATTTTGAGCAGTTCAATAGAATAATTATATTGTTACTCAGTAATATATTTTAATTTAATGCAACATTGTATTTCAGATTGTCTGTTTCTGTAGTTATTGCTTATGCTCGCATCTCGCATCATAAAGCCTAATAGAAGGAGCAATTCTACGCTTTTAGAGCGTACATACGCATTTACGTCATAAAATATGGAATTAAATTTTTTAAGAATTTGTTAAATTTGATTCATTGTAAAGAACTCTATATTATCTTACTTTGCATTAAAGCACGTTTGACCTTGAAAATTATGAAAAATTCGCCTGCGGCGCATTTTTTTCTTACAACAAA
This sequence comes from Harpalus rubripes, assembly GCA_963082715.1. NCBI lineage: Eukaryota > Metazoa > Arthropoda > Insecta > Coleoptera > Carabidae > Harpalus > Harpalus rubripes. Next base: position 15,872,389 of record OY720465.1, read on the forward strand.
AATTTCGACCCACCTTGTAAAAAAGTCTGCGGGCGCCCATGACCCCAACCATTGCCGTAAGTTAAAACGGGGGACAACAGTTTGCAAAAAATGATTTCCCATGTTAATCTTCTATGTACAACTTGAAAAAAATCACCCTATATATCTTTCCTGGTCTAAGGTTGGCACCAGTTGACGTTTTAGACAGTGACATTTGAAAATTTTGACTAAATTTACAATTTTTTATTAAAATGGTCGTTGTTTCCCGTACCCACGTCCAGTGTCGGACTGGGACATATTTCTGAGTGTGGCGATTTGGATTACCGGGCCCCCTATTCTGGGCCATTCAAAATATTATTAATGAAACAAAGATAGTTATGAATGAAGGTTTTTTTTAATACATTAATGAATGTAAACATTAAGTAAGTACACAGGCTGAACCTAAACATCCTTGACATTCACGATTAACATGGGAAGCAGATTTATTGAAATACTCCTTGCATGGGGATTTCAAGCAATATTAGAGTTATGATGTCGGTAAATTAGACAAAAGTTACCACAGCAGAAGACCGTTTGAATGCTGTATCGTTATTTGAGAAAAAATACATAGATATAGACGAAAACGGTAAATTTTTAAATGGATTATTTTTGAAAATAACTACAATTTTTTTTTTTATTTATTACCAAAGATAACTTTACTAGTTGTATAGAGTTAGCAGTAATCTAATATAAAAATCGCGTCTGAAACACGTATATTTTGGCCGAGATTTGGCACATAGATTAAATAACGCATGTGTGAAGTATGGATTACGAAGTTAATGAATTTAAATATTTATATTATAAATATATTGTTAGAATCATTTTTGGATTATTTTCTTTGTTGTAATCAAATCATATTAATAGTGAATGGTGAATACTGTTAAAGATAACATTTTTTTGTAAGTGCAATGTTTATAATTAATTTTCATTTTAATGCTATCTTTCACTCAGCAGAATATAAAACGTTAAAATCATTGAAGTACACAAAAATTATTGCTCTAATGGCCGTTTGCACCAACATAACTTAATTTTTAAGCGTTTCTTAAATTGATAATAGGTATTACGTTTATGTAAAATGTCAAATGAATTACTATGCATTGTTGTTTCGATTTGAATTTTTGCAGAATTTAACTCCTACCTTAGGTATTCTGTTTCGTGAATAGATCTCATACTAAAATTATTAATCCGGAATAAAAATGGAGTTAGTTAATTCTCAATTTAATCATTTTTATGAATCTGGTAATGAAAGTCTACTATGTGAAAAGTGAAACGTCACATCAAACCACACAAAACTTAAAAACTAAGCACAAAGAATTTAATAAATAAATATATTATAAATTCAGTTGGCTTATGTATACGTTATCCAATCCTAAAATTAAAAACTAAATTTTATATCTACTACATAATAGATTTTGCACATGCCCGTTGAGCACGTATTTCTAGAATACATTGGCTAACGGCCGGGATGAAGATGGTGTTTGGGGTGAAGACAGGGATAGAAGTAAGCCTATATTAGCGTATAGTTTTCTTTGACTTACGCTACGCTTGTTTTCTGATTAAAATCAGACTCTTGAATTATGTTATATACTTGATCTACAATCATTTCTTTAACATTTCTATCTCTTTATCATATTGAAGACTATTAACTAACTAATAGATATGATAGTTACAAGTTTAGACCGGGCCCTTTCGCTCGCCGGGCCTGTGGCGATCGCCACAATGGCCAGTCCGACGCTGCCCACGTCCTTTTATTTCTTTCAGTAGCCACAAAGCAATAATGTAAAATATTTCAATCATTCGAAATCCTACTAGATGTCAGGCCCCTTTTTGGCATAACCTATTTGCATTTTTTTTTAAAGGAAATGGCACATAGTATTTCCGCCTTTATGTGGTATTGTATAAACTAGAATAAAAAGATCCTCAGAACTGTATTGCCAACTGAATCAGTTATTTTTGATCACTCTGTATGTCTTCAAACAAGGGCACAAATGTCATGGCAAACTGAGAATTCATTCATATATAATTTTAAATAATTAATAATTGGGTTATTTTTAAATGAAAACGCAAGTATTTGGTATGATTGTAAAGATAATTTTATATACTTTTAGAAAATATATGCACCATTCCAATTGAAATATGAACGATATTTTCGCTTCCGGCGAAACTGGAAGAAGAATTCGTGATCTTTTCACACGAAAAAGTGATATTTAACTTCGCGCGCAACTTTGTAATTTAAACTATACATCTAAACAATAATAATAAAGAAAATAGCTATATGTCCCTATTTTCTCAATCACCCTGTATGAATCGTTTTGTGAATATTAACCTGGTTTACAAACAATTTCTGGTTCATCCCATTCCCCTTCAATACAAACACTAACATAATATTCTCTTGGTTCATTATCATTTGGTTCATAAAACTTTTTGCATGTACTGTGAACTGCGGCACCTTCTACTAATGGTTTACTGCAATCCACATCAATACCACGTACAATACATGTGGTATCTACACTAGGTGACATTATTAGTTCTGGACAAATTGCTGTTCCTGTAAAATTAAATATATGGTTTATGTAAGCTGTAACGTTATGCATGTTCCTTAGTATTAGCATTATATGTACTTTTCATTAAACTTTACATTACGTTATCCGGTATATGCAGGGGCATATATATATATATATATATATATATATATATATATATATATATATATATATATATATATATATATATATATATATATAATTTCAACTTGAGCAAGAATTTTTAATTAATTCTAAAATAGTTTTTTTATGTAACAAGTGAGTTAAGAATATGTTTTTTCACAAGTTGCATACAATTTTTTTACGTCTGCAATAAAAGTGTGAAAAAATGCCTTAATGTTTCATTATTTCACTCCGCAGCGTTAAAAAAGTGCACTTTGTTTCATACTTTCTTGCGTTAAAAAAAGAAACTTTATAAACCCATTTTAATGAAAAAAGTGTACTTTTCAACTGACGTAAAACACTTTTTCGTCATTTTAAATGTTAAACAATACCTGCGTAAGTTTAATGAGTAGAGAAAAATTGCAACGCATTTGTTCCCCAGCGCAACGCCGTTAACGGTGGCAACGTACTTCTGGCTTGGAATTGCGCGGGTAGGTGAGGAGCTGGGGAGTAGTGGGGAGGTTGTGTTTTGGAGTGCAGGTCGCACTGCATGAGCCAGCAAACGTTCGGCTCCAAAAGCACATTCAAGAGCGCCGGAGCATGTCGCACAGTTGGCAACCATGCCATCGAATAGTCGTAGCATCGAAAAATCGTATCATCGAAAGTCGCTACGCCGACATCACCCCTAACTTATCGCCACTGATTCTTTCAAATAGTCAATTCAGCTGATTCGCGATGCGCTATAACATGAGACCTATTCTAATTCGTAGCGCATATTATGGCGGCTTAGCGAATACGCCATGACACTTCTTATGCTACGGACCAAACGCTAAGTATCATGGCGGAATTGTCGCATATTCGCCGACTATGACGTCACATATTTCGCTAGGTAACAGCACGATCGAAAAGCGCTAACTATGGCGTCCGTCGCTAATATCGCTAGAACCAAAGCTATCGTACACGAACACTCTTCTGATTGGTCGGTATCAGCGTTATGGCATTATACATTAAAAATTGAAAAAAATGCTATATTCTAGACAGGGTTACGCCAGAATACTAAGGTTAATGACACAGGTACACAGTACGTTTTTGCCTACTCGAATTATGAATGCTAATGTATAATGATAATATTGATAATACTAAAATAAATTCTTAAGGGTACAGCTTACATAAACTAGTCTTTAAGAAGTGCTTTCCTTATGCACAAAAAGCACTGCTATATTGCCAAGCCTCAATACAGACTATACTCCATTCACGATAGCGAGAGAATTTGAGACTAATTCTTGAACAGAGATAAGTCATTCTACTTGTTCGGCTTCAAAATTATCCTCTCTTGACCAATAGAATGACTTGTCTCTGTTCAAGAATAAGTTTTAAATTCTCTCGCTATCGTGAATGGAGTATTAACAGGGAATAAAATTTTTAATGTAACACAACAAACTTTGACTTATCAAAATTCATACTTTTAATGTCATGAATGCTCAAAAATACCCCCATTCACACTGGAGCAACATCCTATACTCTATCCGTTTTAACTATATAGTGGTGGGAAGATAGGTACAGTTTAATCTTCCCATCATAGTTAAAACGAATAGAGTATAGTCGGTCGTAGAAAGCATTGACACTATTTGTGATGTGTTCTGGGGGTATCTCCTGTGCTGTAATACCATTTATAATGTTGCATTTTAAAATGGACGTCTATTACATAGCTGTCATTATATGTTAGTGATGAACCATATGTTGCACATTAAATTAAATTCTCTTTTTTATATTTTCCGTTTATAATGAAGTCATTACGAAACCCAATTGCGCATCGAAAGAGCCTTCATTTCGATACGCAAATTTTTGTTTAAGAAGGTTGGTACTAGATAATATATTTGTTCATATACTACATACAAAATTCCCAAAATCAATTCGGTTTAATATAACAGTTTTTAAAATATTTTAGTTCATAAAAGACGCAAAATATAAAAAAGTGTAAAGGACCCATTTTATGACATTTTTCGCACTTGTCATTTAGAAAACTTGCCAGGACACGTTTCCTAAATTTTAACGCGTGTGAAAAAACGTATTATAAAACTCGTTCCTTAATATACTGTTATAGAGCTAATTAAGAATGAAGTTTAATACAAGTAGGAAAATGAATTGAAATGCTTTACTTACGTTTGCATTTAGGTACTTTAGAGACCCAAGTACCGTTTAAACAGAGCAGTAGTGTAGTTGCAGGAGATAAAGAATAATTACTATTGCACGAAATTTTCACTGTAGAATAATTTGGTATAAAAGATACAGAATGCTGGCCTAACACTTCATATTTTCCATTTTCTATTACTGGTGCGGGACAAGAACTTATACTACAACATAAAAGTGATATATATTATGTACAGTTGTCCACTTAAATATGGGACACAAGATTTATTACTTACTCTAATGGTGGTCTTGCAGTTGTGTTACAATATGCCGGATTTTCTTTCGAACATTCCATCGATTCTACAACATCTTTTAGCAAATATACTTTTTAAATTGTGAGCGCGCGAAGTAGGCATTTGTACATATAGGACAAGATAGCTATAGTATTAATCACGAAAGATGGCTGTTCAAGGTTATTTATGAGAAGATATGCCATTGCGCATGTTCGCTCCATCTCTTCCTATAGCTGTGACGTCACCCAGTTTATAGGCATCAGCAACGTAGTATTCGCTAGTAAAATAGAGCAACATGACGTCTAGCGACGAAAATATGAACTAGTGGAAGGTACTAAGTCACAGCCGAAGTACCGGCGAAATGTTATGCAAACGCAACGGTTTTGTTACTTATTTGGCAAATACAACATGAGTGGAATGAAATATCCAATTTTAACAACAAAATCTAATACTTCATAACGTTTTATTTTTGCACGTCATTAGCAGGCAGATGTCCAAAAATTAGTTTTCATAATTTCCAGGAAACAGGAACCAAAAGTCGATGCAAAAATTTATTAGGGCCATTTGAAATTGTTGATGAACGAAAGTTGTGGAAAGGAACCCAGTAAAAATATGCATGTGTGCTCCTTACATTTTAAGAAGCAAGATTATATTTTTCCCAAGTATAAATTATCTAATATTTTCTAACAACATTCTCTTGGTGGTGCATAAAAAGTGTAAACATTTCATGGGTCTCAGCAAGATTAAACAAATTTTGAAGAAATATATATTCAGCGTCGTTAATCAGATTAACGGCAGTTTCAGTTGCAATGCCATAAATAACAAAATATATTCATCTTTAATTTCTAAATTCAAATTATCAAGTAATTTCTTAGTATCTTATTCATACTTATAAGGTATGATTAATGAATATATTAAGTATAAAAGTACCTGTGAGATTGATAATAAGAAGTACTTGGATAAATTCTCAGTATATTATTATCCTGTATTTAATTTGTAACAGTCTTTTAAATAATAATAATATTAATAATAATAATAATAATAATAATAATAATATTAATAATAATAATAATAATAATAATATTAATAGTTTATTTTGCCAGTCGATCTTACAAAGAAATATGACAAGTCAGGGAACAATAAAATACATACAAATTTTTACAAACACTTATTATCAATTGTCATTCATGTATTCTTCAACACTGTAATAACATTTATTTGAAAGATGGCGTTTTAGATGTAATTTGAAAAGTTTATTGGACTTTATGCCTTTTAAATTGGCAGGTAATTTATTATACAGTTTAGTACCAATTATTTTTGGATTTTTTAAGCATAGTGATAATTTATATTTAGATATAATTAGATCATTTTTATTCCTAGTGTTATAATTATGTAAATCCTCATGAGTTCTTAAATTTGGTAAGTTATTTCTTATAAACATTAAAACAGAAAGCATATACATACATGGTAATGTTAAAAAATTTTCTTGTTTAAAAGTATCTCTACATGATGTATTATAGCCAAGGTTAAACATATTTCTGATCGAAATTTTTTGTAATTTGAACACTCTTAGGGCATCTGGAGAATACCCCCAAAAAATTATGCCATAATTTGCAACAGAATTAAACTTAGCAAAATAGAACATTTTAGCCGTTTTTATACCAGCTATTTGTGCTAATCTTTTAATTGCGTAACATAAGGGTGCTAATTTTTTACATTTACTATTAATATCATCGCTCCAGGATAGATTTTCATTTATTAATAGCCCTAACACTTTTGCACTTTCGACTTGAGGTAACGACTGATTATGACATTTTATTAAAATACTCTGATTCCTTTTAAGAGTTGTAAAATTGACAGCAACAGATTTTGATACGTTTAAGACTAAATGTAAAGAAGAAAACCATTGCGATAATTCAGAGGTCAGTTGTGACAACGAAGCTGATTGCTCATGGATGTTAGCATACGGAACCATTACTGACACAACATCGGCATAAGCGACGAAAGTCTTGTTTTCTAGAACAGTTTTAATTTTATTTATATATAAAATAAATAAAATGGGGCCAAGAATGCTACCCTGGGGTACACCACATTTTATTATTTTATATTCAGACCTACAATTGTTATAAACAACAAGCTGTTTCCTATTCGTTAGGTAAGATCTTAGCCATTGCTCACAATTTCCGCGAAAGCCGTACTGAGACATAATTTTGATTAACTGATCATGCATAACACAATCAAATGCTTTTGATAAATCTAAGAATATGCCAGTAATCATATTTTCAGCGTCTAAGTCTTGTATGTATAATCTAATAATTTTTCCAAAGCAGTTATAGTATTACAATTTTTGCGAAAGCCGCATTGCTCTTAAATTAAAATCTTTCACCTCTAGAAAAGATAAAATTCTAATTAGGACAACTTTTTCATAGATTTTATGAAAAGTTGATACAATACTTATTGGTCTATAATTAACAACATTACTTTTGTCACCCTTCTTATATAAAGATACTACTTTTATACATTTCAGTGCATCTGGGAAAATTCCGTCTCATAATGAACTGTTTATACAATGTGTTAAAGGAGTAATGAAGAGTTCATAACATTGTATCAGAAGTTTCGAGGGGATTTCATCTAAACCAGGAGAGGATGAGCTATTTAATGACTTAATAACAGAGCAAATTTCACTTTCAGTAGTAGGAAATAAAAAAATAGTTTTACTGTTACCGTTTGGAGTAGGATTTTTGGTATTTCCAAAATTAGTAGCATCAACAGCTGTATCGCCAACAGAGTTTGCTATATTTATAAAGTAGTTGTTGAATAAGTTAGCCACATCATCTGGAGAACTAGCAATTTCATTATCACACCTGACCTCCTGCAAACTATTGTCATTGTTATTTAGTTTAAGATTGATATTATCATTTATCACATTCCATATATGTTTACTGTTATTTAAAAATTTTTCTATACTCTGAGCATTAAAATTTGTTTTGGACCGGAGAAATGATTTTCTCTAATTTTGTTTAGATACATTATAATATTGTTTGGTAATTAACCCATCTTTGTATAGAATATACAAATCTTTCATATTTCTTGACTTTTGTATTACATCACTGGTAATCCAAGATTTACTTCTCTGAAAAAAATTAATTCTCGGAAAACAAAAGTTAAAATAATATAAGAAAACATCTAAAAAATAATCATATTTTCGGCTTGCATGTGCAGTATTGTACACATTTTCCCAATTTTCTTTTGAGAGACGTTTAAACATATATATATATATATATATATATATATATATATATATATATATATATATATATATATATATATATATATATATATATATATATATATATATATATATATATATATATATATATATATGTATGTTTAAACGTCTCTCAAAAGAAAATTGGGAAAATGTGTACAATACTGCACATGCAAGCCGAAAATATGATTATTTTTTAGATGTTTTCTTATATTATTTTAACTTTTGTTTTCCGAGAATTAATTTTTTTCAGAGAAGTAAATCTTGGATTACCAGTGATGTAATACAAAAGTCAAGAAATATGAAAGATTTGTATATTCTATACAAAGATGGGTTAATTACCAAACAATATTATAATGTATCTAAACAAAATTAGAGAAAATCATTTCTCCGGTCCAAAACAAATTTTAATGATCAGAGTATAGAAAAATTTATAAATAACAGTAAACATATATGGAATGTGATAAATGATAATATCAATCTTAAACTAAATAACAATGACAATAGTTTGCAGGAGGTCAGGTGTGATAATGAAATTGCTAGTTCTCCAGATGATGTGGCTAACTTATTCAACAACTACTTTATAAATATAGCAAACTCTGTTGGCGATACAGCTGTTGATGCTACTAATTTTGGAAATACCAAAAATCCTACTCCAAACGGTAACAGTAAAACTATTTTTTTATTTCCTACTACTGAAAGTGAAATTTGCTCTGTTATTAAGTCATTAAATAGCTCATCCTCTCCTGGTTTAGATGAAATCCCCTCGAAACTTCTGATACAATGTTATGAACTCTTCATTACTCCTTTAACACATTGTATAAACAGTTCATTATGAGACGGAATTTTCCCAGATGCACTGAAATGTATAAAAGTAGTATCTTTATATAAGAAGGGTGACAAAAGTAATGTTGTTAATTATAGACCAATAAGTATTGTATCAACTTTTCATAAAATCTATGAAAAAGTTGTCCTAATTAGAATTTTATCTTTTCTAGAGGTGAAAGATTTTAATTTAAGAGCAATGCGGCTTTCGCAAAAATTGTAATACTATAACTGCTTTGGAAAAATTATTAGATTATACATACAAGACTTAGACGCTGAAAATATGATTACTGGCATATTCTTAGATTTATCAAAAGCATTTGATTGTGTTATGCATGATCAGTTAATCAAAATTATGTCTCAGTACGGCTTTCGCGGAAATTGTGAGCAATGGCTAAGATCTTACCTAACGAATAGGAAACAGCTTGTTGTTTATAACAATTGTAGGTCTGAATATAAAATAATAAAATGTGGTGTACCCCAGGGTAGCATTCTTGGCCCCATTTTATTTATTTTATATATAAATAAAATTAAAACTGTTGTATATATATATATATATATATATATATATATATATATATATATATATATATATATATATATATATATATATATATATATATATATATCTTTAGTACACTTATGGTTTATTTTATAAGTAATATTTTGGGGAAAATGGTCTGATATTTTCATTTTAATAACATTTGCTGTATAATTATTAATATTAGTAAAAATATTATCTATACATGATCTACTAGTACCTGTTACCCTCATTGCTTCATTTATGGAAGGATACAAGTTGTAAGTCGCCATCAAATCCAAAAATAATTTGGTTTCATTACATTCATTGTGAATATTAATATTGAAGTCTCCGATTACGAATAAATTTATATGTTTACAGTTGTCATAAATTGATGTTAAACAGCATTTACGTTGTTTAAAAAAAATGTGTACATTAACACTTTTTGAGGACCTATAAATACATAAAACAATGTTGATTACATTATTGTTCGTCACATACTTGATACCACAGCATTCGAAATGAAGTTCTATATTGAATTTCTGGAGGTACATAAGTTCTTCACATATTATATTTGACCTGTTGAAAATTACAACACCACCATGAGCATATTGTTGTCGAAAATATCCCGTCACATATAAATATTTGTTGATGTTGAGTAGACACTCTTCATCCTTCGCCAGCCAGTGTTCTGATATCCATAATACATTACACGGATATTTACTGAGAAAAATTTCTAGTTCTTCAATTTTGTTCCTTATACATTGGATATTGATATGGATAATAGAAAAGGATGAGAAATTATCATCTTTTGATGAGCGAGATGACTTGTCAGTTACGTTGTTGGTAGACTCTTCTTTTTGAAGTGAAAAAACGGTTGAAACCAACTCCAGCTGGCCAGATGTCAGGATTCATGGCCTTTTGGAAGATGTTGGCGTGAATTTGAACTTTAAAGGAAGCATACTGATCTGGATATTTAGCCTGGAGTTTTTCAACTTTAACTTCAGGAAACATTTCTTTTAGATAGTAACATCCACTTCCTTCGTGTCAGGATGTAGTATGTAAATATGAATATAACTTGATTTTGGGACAGTTTTTAAAGACATATTTTGGATGTCTTCCTTATTACCAAATAATGGTTTATTTCTCTGATTTGTTGGCCCACGATCTCTAGTATCTGTGCCACTACTCTTTGTAGACATACCGTCTCCTGATATGAAATTATTTTCAGTTTTATTATTATTAGAACTGTGGTTTTTGTTTATACCACCATTTTGTTTATTGTTCATAATGTCGGCGTGATTATTTACGTTTGTATCGACTGAAATTTTGATTGGTGGCGTTGTTTCAGCCGGTAAATCAGTAGTAGTGTTAATTATATTAATTTTTTTATTTTGTTTATTATATTTTAGTTTAGATGGCGTTTGATGGTTTATTTTATTTTGATTTAATAAAACTTCATTTAATACGTCTAATTGATCTTTCAAGATTTTTATGGTGTTTTTTTTTATTTAAAATAAGATCATCTTTTTGTTTTATAATTTCTTTTAGATAATAAACATCGTTAGTAATTTTGTCACTCACACTTGTAAATGACGTGTCCGTGTCTTTATCACTTTCTTCCTTATTCTCGGTCACATTTGCACAACAATTTGTTGTATTGTCGGTATATACAGGTAATTTTAGAGTATTTACACAACTTGTATGTGAAGTAGTATTGCACTTGATACACTTTAATCCACTATTTGCCGTTTTGTGGCATCTTTTGCACAGATTTTTTCCATTTTTATTATATTGCTTAATCATCACGTTATCACTTGCCGCCATTTTAAAATTTACGTTCTTTTATTTTATAACAATTGTGTTCTAATCACGGTGTAGTATCTATAGGTGAGAGCACGAGATGCGTTGACATGGCTAAGTAACTGGGAAACAAAATGGTGCTAACGCGACCCGTCACCATTTGACAGAAAATGTTTTGCTACAAGATGCACAACATGGTATGGATCAAATAAAGAGAAATATAGTCTTTTTAAGGTGCCAAAATGTACAATTTTGCGGTAGCCAGCTACATTATAACCACAGATACAGGTACTAAGATAAATTTCTGATTGAAAGGTGTCAATGTCAAGTGAATTTGACATATGTTGTTTTTTGTTTTATAATTTTACTGGAAATATAGAAACGTTTTTGTATGGAATTTGTACAAAATACATACATAGAACTGACAAAAGATAAACGGTAATGATTGAAAATATAGAATATTATGCGTTATATATGAATAATTTAATATTTTAAATATTTTCTGTAAAAACCGGGTCGCAACAAAACCTGACATCTAGCGGCACACTGTATGAACTAGCCCAGTTAGTTAGCCATTCTTCGTAATGTATTGATTGGAATACGTCGTGCACTCACCCATAGATACTACACCGTGGTTCTAATAAAGGTTTACTGTCATATTTTTCTAAAGCTAAATGTTTCTCTTGTGCCGAAATGCACTTGAACGAGATAATTATTTTAACACTTTTATGCTCGGTTGCTAACGTTTAAATTTTAAGTGTTCCTTGAACTGGCAATATCGAAACGAAACGTCAAATGAGTAATTGAATATTGCTGTCAAAATTTCGATTTGTATTTTTTTTTTTTTTGTTTAAGCCTAGTTAAAAATTAAATGCCAGTGGTGCAACTGGGCTTTAGACTATTACTAGAAAAACAATGAAATAATCTTCATTATATACAAATTTAACCAAAATACCATTTTTTTAAACACCCGTTACAAAAAAGAATCGCGGCAACAACATACTTGCATTATTGGGTAGACCCAGATTTGCACGAACATTTCATGATTAAAATAAAGATATTTTTCCCACTGTTATATCCAGTGTTCCATTAATTTTATGAAACGTTATTTTCAATTAATATTAACTATATTAATAATATAGGCGATTCAAATTAACTTTTCCCGCAACTTTTAACATGTGACGTGACATCACAACGAGTATGTTTTCAAATTTTCGTTCACTTCTGCATTAAAGTTTGTGTGTGTATTGCTGTTTTAATGCATATATTTAATGAATTAATAGTTTATTAGTAATGGGACTGTTAATAAAGGATGTGTTAAATTATTTAAATGCTTCTACATGCAGCAGAAATTTTTGTGAAGATGATGAAGTACCTATTGAATTCTGGACATATGCTAGCATGTGGTAAAACACAATTAGATGACAAAAATTAAACACTTCTCTTTGGATTATGCCCACAAACCAGTAGCGTAAATAAATATCCGCATGAAATTATTGGAAAATTGATAAATTCTGGCTCACTAGCAATCTTGTTGGTGTAAGACGGGAAACTAACCTAAATATAAATATAAAACCTAAATATAAATATGTATATATTAACCAAAATATAAATACATAATAAAATAATTGAATATATTTATATTGTTTTAGAGCCACCAACACATGCGCAATCTTCGTTACAAAAATGTAAGGAACAAACAGACATTAAATTTGTAACTCGTTTTCCAGTTAACAGTTTAATCTACCATGCTTTGTGTCTCAATCATTTCTTCGGTGTCATATTTATTCATAAATTTAACATTTTGGAAATATGTGAAAACGAAGGGTGGGATTTCTCGATTTTTAGGAATGACATTTTGTAACACAATAGTACACTAGATTTCATTGGTTTTGATGAAAATTTCACATTTCTACAATATTTACAAATATATAATTAATCCTTAAACGATCTAATATTGCATTCATGTTGTTTTTAAATTATTTATAGAAAATTTATGTCATTATTTTAACAAGCAACTACAAACATTATACTTAATCTTATTTCTCTAAAAATATACAATGTCTCAACATACTAGGAATACTCGCGAATTTTATTGTATAATTAAACAGGGGAAGTGTTCACAATCATCACCAAAAAATATAAATTTAAATACTTGCTGAATTTTAAAAATCTCGTCTACAATTCTAACGTTACTTATTACGGAGTGTAAGAAACAATACTCGTTGTGACGTCAGATAATTAGTACGATGTTTGGTCACCAGATAGAGTCCGCTCAACTTGAATCGCGTATTACTTTGCCCCTCAAAGGCTGCAGCATATGAGAATTGAATAGACAATGGACCATTTTCACTGAAAATGAGACATCTGTCGGAAGTTTGTAAACTAAAAATAGTAGACCTAAACGTCATAAGGTTCTTCTTTTTGGTTATGTGAATTTAAAGGCGGCAAGATGAGAGTAAACATTATCAAGTAAGTTTAATAAATAAATTTATTTACTTGTTACTTTTATTTTTCTCAGAGAACCTCTGAAAACAATAGAACATGTTGAGTGGCCCAAAAAGAATATTGTGAAAGACATATTAATAATTTCGCAGATAATAAACATAACAAAAGTTACGTTAGTGGATACAGAATGTACAAAAATCAAAAGTTACTTTAGTGTTCTGTGCTTCGTATGTTAATAATGTTATTTCAGTACTTATGGCTCCTATTTTTAAATTTAAACCCAATTCTAAACCTTTGTTGCAATAAATTACTTTCGTACTAACATCTTCTGTGTCGTTTGGGAAATACACAGGATACTTATTGTAGATATATTTTTGCCAGATTTATTGAAATGCACCCCACATTTCGATGAAAATATTTTGGTTGCCACAATGATCCATTTTCATCTCTTCGATTTATCCGTCTTAACCATTCATTCTTTATTTTATTATTTGCGTGAAATAAATGCCACGAAACATTTGTTTATGTTTTGAGTTGTTTTTACACCCCATTTTATATTTTACCACGATAATAACCTTAATAATAACAAAATCACACAAATGTCAAAATAATATACAATGGATAGGTCAGCTCAAGGTTAGATGATAAAAGCAAAATTTGACACTTACGACTAAATTCATGTTACAGTTCGGATCTCTTTTTCTAATGTCGTCGCGCATGCTCATATCGACAGTGAAAATGGTCCATTAGGTTGCGGAAAACGAAGCATCTACTTTATTTCGGCCATATTGCTACGTCACACGCTAAGCCCCGCCTCTGCTTCACTTGCGAATAAGCTTATACAGTTGTTTAACTTTAATATTTGGCGTTTATTCAACATTAACCTTAAAACAATAATAAATTTAATTAATTAAATGAATAAATAAAATAGACGAATATTAATCGATGATATTAATTTAATATTAATATTTTCATTTTTCTTTTTTTTTCGAAAAAACAGCGGCACCCTACCTTGCCATCTTGCTTATCCTGTTCTCAAGTTTCAAAACTCTATTACCTGAAATTCCTAGCGACGATCAAATCATATATCGAAATTGCCACTAGCTCCCTAGCTATTTAATATATACCCGACCTTTCGACAGCATATACTGCTGCTTCTTTCGAGAAAATACATAAATAAATAATAACAACGCATTAGCAATAAGTAATCAAGGTATCAAAAAATTTAAAAAATACGTAACAAAATAATAAACGTTTGGTAACGATCTACTCGTATTTATAAATAATTATTTTTTTCTACAAATCTACTATGACACCAGTGTTAAAAAGTGACAGACCATTGTTATTTTTAACACGTGTTAAAAGCGATTTAGTTACCTTGTTAATGACGAATGGAATAATTTACATTTTTACCTCTCGCTAAGAGAGGTATTGTATTCATGCTAAAAATCGCATATCCAGATTTTAATGAATAAGCACGTTTTAAGGTCCCTAGTATCCGATTATAACATTTTTACGATGATGTCCGTATGTGTGTGTGTGTGTGTGTGTGTGTGTGTGTGTGTGTGTGTGTGTGTGTGGATGTGTGTGTGTGTGTGTGTGGATGTTGGATTCACTATATCTCAAATACTATGAGACTTAAGACATTTTTAACTACGGATTCCTCAATCTAACAATAATGGGAAGAGTCCAGTCAGTTTTGGCAACAATTGGACAACCGGAAGTAGTAGTTACAAGAAAAAAATCGTCTAAATATTATTTATCGAAAATTTATGTAAATACTTATATTAAAGAACGTTAAATTCTTTATTCGATAAATATAAATTCATTATTATATCTGCTATAGATTTAGAGATAAAGAAAGGCATATAAAATAATTTGATGTAAAAAATCTCAGATCAAACTACTACAAGGCAAGAAATTCAAATGTTTGTAATTGACATATAAATGTCACTGTCAAAAATATTTGTATGCCTCTGTCAAAAATATTTGTATATTATTATGAAAATTATGAAAATAAAAAAAGTCAACAACGCAAAAGATATACGTAAAAAAGAATATAAAAGGAATTTGCGAAAAAATGACGAATATAAAGAAAAAGAAAAGGAAAGCAGAAAAAGAAAATTTCAGGATATTGAATATAAAGAAAATGTAAGTTTGTACATAATTTATTTTAAAATATCCCATAGATTTTGCAAATATATGTGAGAATTATTTTGTAGTGAGACATGAATATATGTATCTGTATTTAAAAATATTTTTCGTTTTATGCGTACAACCAGGTAAAATATCTGGCGAGAGGTTATGTGTTGGCCACATCAGATTTTTGAGATACATATTATGCTAAAAAATTATTAGAAATACAAATTTATATGAAAAAAAGAATATAAAAGGAATTTGCGAAAAAATGACGAATATAAAGAAAAAGAAAAGGAAAGCAGAAAAAGAAAATTTCAGGATATTGAATATAAAGAAAATGTAAGTTTGTACATAATTTATTTTAAAATATCCCATAGATTTTGCAAATATATGTGTGAATTATTTTGTAGTGAGACATGAATATATGTATCTGTATTTAAAAATATTTTTCGTTTTATGCGTACAACCAGGTAAAATATCTGGCGAGAGGTTATGTGTTGGCCACATCAGATTTTTGAGATACATATTATGCTAAAAAATTATTAGAAATACAAATTTATATGAAAAAATAGTGTTTTTATACAAACACTATTAAAAATTGCATTTTTAACACGGCATACTTCAATTAAAAATGCGATATTTTAATTCTAGTGTTAAAAGTAAATTACCTTGGTAATGACGAATGGAACAACAAATAGACAAGTTTGACATATGTCAATATTTTTTACAAATACAAATTTAAATGAAATAAATGTGTTTGTAGAAAAAATAGTGTATGATATACGTGTTAAAAGTGATTTTATTTTGTTCGAAGTTTTGGATCACTCCGCTTCGCGTCGTGTTCCAAACTCCCTTCTCACAAAATAAAATGTCACTTTTAACACATATCATAAATAACTATTGTTGAAAAAATATTGTACGATATACGGGTTAAAAGTGATTTTATTTTGTTCGAAGGTTTGGTGCACTCCGCTTCGCTTCGTGTTCCAAACTTCCTTTTCGCAAAATAAAATGTCACTTTTAACACTTATATTATAAATAATTATTAAGTCCACAACTTTTCATTTCTGTACATTCGAGTAACCTTTTTAAATTCACAAATAATCCGACGTTAATGTTAGTGTACTATTTTGTACAAACATGCTAATAAATAATAAAATATTACCAACAAGACATTTTTAGTCAAATGTAATTGCAGATGTTAACTTATTTGTTTGTAATTTAGTGAAATAATAATAAACAAATATTTATGCTAAAATAGTTACAAATTGTTATTTATTAAATAAACATTAATTCATATTAACTGCCAGAATTTGATATAATTATTAAAATATTGAAAGGTTTCAATGTTATTTGCTACTCACTTGTCACTTGGTGACGCAATGCGCGTGGCGAACGAAAATTATAGTAATTAACGTATCAAGGGTGTTATAAGGACAATAACGCCTGAGGTCAACAGTGTACTTTTCGAGGGCCTCTGGCCCGAGATGTGTACGTTGACCGAAGGCATTATTGCCCGTTTAACTCCCGTGGTGCGTTCAACGTTTAACGTCCGTCTAAAATTTTTAATATTCTACGTATTATGGATCAAAAAGTTTTAACAAAATTTGCGGAGTAGGTAGGCTATGAATGCTTTGCTTGTTTTTTAGACTTTATTCCAGTATCAATATCAATTTATTGACAACATTACCATAGCAACAACTCATAACATTCTAGGGTGTTATTTTGTATATAATAACCCTGAAAGCAGGGTTGTTATGATAATAATAACGTACCAGTCGGACGTTAAATCTCTTAATGCCATATCTTGTCTTTATAATATCATAATTTATGAGCCACCTGGTATAATATTACTTGCAGGTAACTTCACTGCATTTCGTACCTATATTCTCTGTTTTATTTAAGCCACTCAGAAGATGGCGCTCGCATCAGCGCCAATTTTAAGTAGCCGAAATTACATTGGGTAAACTTGTCTCGTCTTCAATTTCAGCCAATCAGAGAGTTTAAAACTAGGTATACTTATAATTTATTTTAATTTTTTTAAATAATGCTTTTCTCAAAAGTTTTATTTTCTTCACCAATGTTTTGGCATAAAACAAAAATATATACTTGACGTAAAGCATAGAATAATAATTTGATTTAAATGTCAACGTTACTGGATAAACATTAGTACCGAGGGCAGTGTAGTAGGTCTGTAACTCTACGACATACGTCACTTCTATTTTTAGTGTGTTAGAAATTGTAATGCCATCATTTACGTATATCTGTCACACCACATAAATTAAATAGACATACGTTATATAATCTTTCTTTTTCTAATGCAAAATGTTGCTGGCTTCATAAAATGCTGTGTATTCTCTTCCAATAAATGACCTTAAATATTCATCTTTCGTGAATAGTAGTATACCCTTTCAAGAGCGCTAACTTCATGGGCAAGATTTGTACGATAGGAAAATGTACACGGCAAAGCGGAAAAAGCAAGAAAATAAGTATCATTTTGGACACGCGTTTCAAGGTGACTGTCGCAACCAGTATAGATTAAATCGTGACGTCACTTGTGATTAAAAAAAATCATCCTCATCATTAAAATGTTACTTTAGTAAGGAGATTTTAATAAATAAAGTGCAAGAAAAGTTATTTTCTGTTATAAAAATATGTAAAAATCAACCTTGTTCGCATTTCTTAAAAGTATCCTCCTCGGACCAATTTCCTGCGCCGCACTTTGAATACACCTTGGAACCATACTTGCAGGTGATCTCTGCTACTGTACCCTCCACTACGGAATCAGAGCAATCCAATGTTTTGCCGTCTACTTTACATGACACATTTGCTAAAACTGATAACGGCGGACATGTCTCTGAAAGAACAACATATTTAATATTTTTGTTTACATATTTTATAAAGAACACAATCACTTAAAGTAAGACGATAAAATTCTATTTTATCGACGAGCAGGAAGTGTTAATGGAGATAGTACTACATGTACTTAGAAGAAGACGACAGGCTCGAAGAAAGAGTTAGTTTTGTATTACCATGGCCTCTTTTCTCTTCTCAACGTATTGTCCTATATAATCCAATTTGATATTTGCTGTTTTATTTTGCCGTGTGGTGTTTGACGTATGTATGAGTAATCAGTTTTGCTATAACAATGATTTGTTAGCTGATGATAAATTCTAAAAAAAAAAATAATACCGCAACATAAAATTGTCCAATACATTTAAATAGTTATAAATTTTATCTACGAGGCCATGATAGTATTTTACTGTCTCTTTCGCCGAGCTTGTCGTCTTTGTCTAAATGGTTACTTCAGAACTCAGTAGATGGCAACAGTAAAATTCTAAAATCATAAGTCCCCGTTCATAAGCGATGTGTCTGTAATTAAATTTTATCATTGTGTATAAAATAAAATTCTATTGTTTTGACAAAAAGGAAAAAACAGGAAAATTCAATTATAAATCAAATTGTTATTTAAGCATAATTTCAAAATTTAATATGTTGTGGTTCAATTCCAAGAATAAAACTTTTTAATAATGCTATTTGCGGAATTAAAGTTATTAACACTAAACATCAAAGTTCCTAATATATTTAATTTAAAGTAAATAAAAATTAACAGTTAGGTATTTAACTACCAATTGTGTTAATGGGGAGATTAATGATAGAGACATTTTAACGCGTGAGGGTAGCGAACGCGTTGATTGTTTGGATCATTAATCGCCAGTTAATACACCTGCTTGTTACAATATTTAGGATAGAAACGGTTGACCGAACGGAGTAGGCGCACACATAATCATATGGTACCACTTCGGCGCTATATACTAAAAATTAATCTCAGTTTGATACGGGTATGCACCGGTGATATCTGAAAATGAGTTGTTCTGTTGTTCATGCAATATTTATACGCACATTTGAAATTGTGCGGGCCATGTGCTTCGAATTCGCGCCAAATTATACGAGCAAATGCAGCTCCGTGTGTCTAAGCATACACTTATCACAGGCATACACGTGACCCTTAGTCTGTAACCTAACCAATCATGGCTTGGTGTGGGACTGTGTTTATGAATATGGGCATCAGTCACATATTTGGTATCATATTTGCTAGTAAACTTACCAGTTGACATTTAAATTATGAATGGAACATATATTTTTATAACAACAGTAGTGTAGGAATGGCTACGGTTGGGCGGTTTGGGTAAAGTGATTCGTTAGATGCTGAGAGTTTTTTTTTATCAGTGAACATGGGCGTATTTTATTACCATAGTTACATTTAAAATAATTGACAGCAATGTATAGGGCGCGAGCAGACACGTGACTCGAGCGACCTTGACGTGCTTGGAATCAACTGATTTGTGTGCGCATGTCATTTTGACAAGAACAATGTCACGTTGACAGTACCAATGTTTTGAGTTATTTTAATTTTGAACTGCTTTAATGTTATTATTTTACAAATTTTAGGCACATGAAATTAAAAATAACCTTTTAGCTGTTAAAAACCTACAAATGATTTGCCCCGGGCACCGAAAAAGCTAGCTACGGCACTAGTTACAGCTACGTATACCGTAGCACGCATTTGTCTATACTTGAATTATTAATGCAAAGTCATAATGCTAATGCTAAGGTGTAACATATACTCAAAAAAATTGACTCTGCCGGGTCTAGTAATAAAACTATAAATATCACAATTATGATAAAGCGGCATATACCTTACTTTCTGCAGTATAATACTGTTTGACATCGACCAATATTTTTGAGCCGCTTTATCCATACACTGAATCTTTCATCTACCTGGTATGCATAGGAAAGTAGCCTTACAGTCCTTTAACATAAATTCTATTTTTGTTAGAAATAATTTCTTATTGGAATGAAAACTGTAGTCCCAAAAATGTTTCTAAACAATTTACAATACTTATTGTTGGGCTAATTTTTTTGTTTAATGTAATTACCAGTGAAATTTTAACAAATATTTATCATCAATATTTATTGTTATTTTAAAGAAAAAATAACCAAAAATTGTTTATTTATTTTACGTTAAAAATACTTTTTATTTTAATAACTGTACAATAACATAAATATCCGGTTTTGTTTAATGTAATTAACTGTGAAGTTTTAACAAATATTTATCATCAGTATTGTATATTATTTTACGTACAAAACGATTTTAATAACTTCATATTTGAGCATTCCGGAAATTTAAGTTAATTATATTTTGCAAGGAAATATTTAGCACTTAATGACTATACAGAATACCTAATCTAATAACTATTTACGTCTATTACTGGTATTATTAGGTATTCATTTGAAATCACGGCTTACTCAAATGATTTATATTTTTACGTAAAAATAATAACTAATTTTCAAATTCCAAAAATTATAACTCCTTTATTTTTGAAAATATCGCTATACATTATTTGACATAAGTGGTTGAAAAAAATTTAGATTATCTTAAAAAATATATTTCACTATACATCTCTTATTCAAAAAAAATTCAAACTTCATTTTCACCATTTTAAAATAAATAAACAATTTTTGGTTATTTTTTCTTTAAAGACAACAATCAGTACTGATGGTAAATAGTTGTTAAAACTTCACAGTTAATTACATTAAACGAAACCGGATATTTATATTATTGTACAGTTATTAAAATAAAAAGTTTTTTTACGTAAAATAAATAAACAATTTTTGGTTATTTTTTCTTTAAAATAACAATCAATACTGATAAATATTTATTAAAATTTTACTGGTAATTACATTAAACAAAAAAATAGCCCAACAATAAGTATTGCAAATTGTTTAGAAACATTTTTGGGACTACAGTTTTCATTCCCATAAGAGATTATTTCTAACAAAAATAGAATTTATGTTAAAGGACTGTAAGACTTTCCTATACATACCAGGTAGACGAAAGATTCAG
Organism: Harpalus rubripes; assembly: GCA_963082715.1. NCBI lineage: Eukaryota > Metazoa > Arthropoda > Insecta > Coleoptera > Carabidae > Harpalus > Harpalus rubripes. The sequence continues at coordinate 15,894,386 of OY720465.1, forward strand.
TATATGGATAAAGCGACTCAAAAATATTGGTCGATGTCAAACAGTATTATACTGCAGAAAGTAAGGTATATGCCGCTTTATCATAATTGTGATATTTATAGTTTTATTACTAGACCCGACAGAGTCAAAATTTTTGAGTATAGTACTATTTTGACAAATTATCTGTCACAAATAAGTATTAATTTTTATACATATTTAAATTTTGAATTATAGTATTTAATTTTAATAAAATGACAACATACTTTCCACATCTAAACTTCATTAACACAGGTCAAGGAGGATCAGTGATACCGACACTATCCTCCTAATGGGGACTTATGATTTTAGAATTTTACTGTTGCCATCTACTGAGTTCTGAAGTAATCTTTTAAATAATGACGACAAGCTCGAAGAAATAGTATTTAAATATGTTGGATAATTTCATGTTTCGGCATTATATTTTTTAGAATTTATCATCAGCTAACAAATCATTATTATAACAAAATTGATTACTCATACATACGTCAAATACCACCGCAAAATTAAACAACAAATATCAAATCAGATTAGGACAATACGTTGCGAAGAGAATAGAGGCCATGGTAATACAAAACCATCTCTTTCTTTGAGCCTGCCGCCTTCTTCTAAAGACATGTAGTACTGCAGGGGAAAATGTGTGTTGTGTGACGTCAAGTCCCCATTGACATAAAAATAACTAGATGTCACATTATCATCCGCACCAAATGTGTAAAAAACTCGACAAATTTTTATATGGGAAAACAACGATTTAGAACGGCCATAAAAGAGTAGCGCTATTCAATGAAGTTGGCCATGCTCATACATCAAACATGCAACATAAGATATTTTTTACAGAGTGCCATGAGCAATAGCACAAAATAGCTGTATTCTTTTTAGACAAAATCTCTTTCATTCTTCTTTTTGACACAATTGATCTGAGTTGTTCTGAGTAAACTCACTCCCCCCCCCCCCTTCCAATTCTACACTACCAGTTTACAAAACTCAAAATGATTTGAAACACTCAGTTTGCATTTTAAGGTTATATAATAACAAATTTTATATTCACATATACAGATATACTTACAGTAATATATTTTCAACATTATCAATTTTTCGTTTATATACAGTGTCATAGATCAGAAAATAAGTCAATAATTTTGACAGTTGTTACAGCAAATACTATCGGTAAAGAAGTAAGTGATAAAATGGAATTAAACTTGTTCTTTTTGCACACATCACAACTCACTTCATCTCAACTCAGTTATGTACTGAGCTGAGTTTCAATTGGGTCAAAACAAATACAGATAGTTAAACACTTGTATTGCTTCAGTTTGGCAGATGACATGTGTCATATAGTTTTAATAATGATTGATTTCATTAAATTATTTATCATGGATGCATTTATCACAGCAGAAAAAGCACAGTGGAATATATATATATATATATATATATATATATATATATATATATATATATATATATATATATATATATATATATATATATCATTAAATGTCAATTAATAAACGTCAAACAATGTGAGTATTTGTATGTTTTGTTTTGCATCACACTCAGTAAAAAGCTTAAAGACGGATATTTTATTTTACATTTATCTCATGACAAGAACCTACATTATATCAATAAAATTAGGCTCATTTGATGCCGTTTTTAATTCTGAACATTTTATGTACTTATACAGAGTGATCAAAAATGGTTGAAACGTGCCGCTCTACACGAATTTGACATTTTCCGCTTACTTAATATGACAGAATTACTATTTCCACGGGCGTATCTTTCGATGTTTGTTAGCTGTCATAATAATAATCTTAAGAACCGTCTTCTTTACGTTTACCCGAAAGAAAATATGCTTCAAGAAGAAATTTGTCACGGTCTTCATTAAAAACCATAATGAAATAAATGAAACAACGTACAGCAATGAAATGTCATGCACCTGTCATTATCTATCAGATATCGAATACAGGTTTGATGAATTATGGAAAATTGAAATATAATTTTGACATTATTTTAGAACAGAAGTTGTTCGTGACCTTCAGCCATTTTTGATCACTCTGTACGTTTGCTCTAAAATAAGGCAGAAGTGACAGTCATATGAAAATTTTACCATTGTATTTCCTATGGTCCATAAAAAAGTAGACACCCGGTATACAAACAAGTTTTATTAAATGAAGAACTATTTGTAAAAACTTATATCTGTTGCCCAGAAAAAAAGCTTAATTATGAACACATTAGAATTTCGAAATGTAATCACTTTGTTTTTTTTTTCTTAATAAATAAAAAGTATAATACGAGCTTATTAACAATATTTTATTACTTTATTTTTTCTATTATTTTATATATTTTTATTATTAAAAATGTTAGTTGTAAATATAAAATTGTTGCTTTTGTGACATTCAAACTACTGTTCTATAAGTGTACATTTAAAAAGTGCATTACATATTTAAAAATGCATGTATTGTATATTATAATAAAATGTTGAATTTATTTTCATCTTAAGAAAAGAAAAAATATTTATTTAAAGTAAATAAACCACTTTTCTAAAAGAATAAGAAAACTCGTGTCCACTCCTGTTAGCTAACTGCTTCCATCTACACACCCCTTTTCCTAACTAACCTAAAGCGCGAATGTACCCTCATTAAAAGTAAGTAAACGATACTGCTGAATACGCTGAATATGACATAATGAGCGGAGTTAAAACTTAACTCATATAATTCTAAAATGACCTTGATCAGGCATCTTTAAAAATAACTATAATTTTATCTACCCTTGCGGTTAAGTGCTACTTCAACTATTTTGAATAGAAAAAACAGCGGACTTAGGGCCGATATTTTCATTTCCGGTTAAACAGCTTGGTAACTTAAATGTCGGTTATAAGAACAATGTGGTATTAAAATTTGACGTGTAATTTTGACAACTAACCTATTGTTGTGTCAGTGTAAACCCAAATCACTACCCGTGAAATAATTACACACTGAGGTTCCTCAAATAGTTCTATTAGAGCACAAAACACTTACATACAAAACATAACTGTATTATTACAATGAGATCAAATGCAATCTGCACCCATGCCCATGTGCACACACTCACCTTGCCAGGTCAACAACAACTGTCTCTAAAAATTAAATCACATGCTGCCATCTATTATGCTATTATGATTAACTACAAACTAAACATTTTTATTTTTAATTTCTTTTTTTACATCAGGCGTCTTCCTCGACATTCTCCCACCTGAGACCTAGGTACTTTAAGACTAGTGTCTCACACAAAATGAAAGACGCGTAATGCTTAACAATCTTAAGCTATTTTACTATCTAAACCTCTTTGGCACCTTCAATTTTCGACCAAAACGCGACACTTTTTCACTTCGTTTCACATTTTCTGACTTAGAACACTTCACTTCACTTTCTTCGCTCTCAGATATGACTGAAGCTGGGGTTGACACTGGAGCCTCGACCTTGAACTCTGCTTCTTCCGGTCCGGTGTGGGCTGCTGCTGTAGGCACCTGACACTCCAGGGGGTAGAGGCGCTGTATGGGGCGCAACATTTGTCCATGCTGGGTTTGGACTCGCACTAACCGCACTTGCTTATCTTTTCCCGTTAATAATTCGATCACTTTACCTAACGGCCAGTCGAGTCTTTTGGTGTTGTCGTTACCGATCAGGACAATTTCATTCACGGCAATAGGACGCGAATTGTTTTTATTCGTCACTAGACGTAACTGTCCCAAATATTCTGACCGAAATCTTTTTCGTAATTCTTCGCGTAACCGTTGTAAGTACCGGAAACGTTTGTTTAGTGCAAAATTGTCTGCCAAGTCACAATCTGGTACGCCACTTTGATGAAGCTCGCGCAAGAACATCGCAGGGGTTAGTGGTTCTAAATCTTCCGCTTCGTTTGACACGTAGGTCAATGGACGCGAATTAATCACCGATTCGCAATCGCATAAAACTGTGTAAAGTTCCTCACCATTAAGACGAGCACGTCCCAAAACTCGCCGTAGTAGCTGCTTCAGTAGACCTATCAGCCGCTCCCACCAACCTCCCCACCAGGGAGCTGACGGTGGACTAAAACGCCAACATATTCGCTGTTCAGCACTATATTCCTTGACCTTTTCCCAATCTAAATCGCGGAATATATTGTCAGTCCCAGTAAAATTTGTGCCATTATCTGAGTAAATGACGCGTGGTCTTCCACGTCTCGCTACGAACCTCCTGAATGCTTGTATGAAACCCGCAGTGGATAGTTTGGTGACTAACTCCAAATGTATGGCTCGGTAGATAGCACACGTATAAAGACATATCCATACCTTTTTGTCATCTTGCAAGTACAGTGGTCCTGCGAAATCTACACCAGTCACCTCAAAACAAGCGGCGTCTCTTACTCGATCAATGGGTAATGTGGGCGTGTTCGTCTCAAATTTCTTCGCTGTATACCTCTTGCATTTTGTGCAAGTTGAGATAGCTGACCGTATTGTACGGCGCCCTCCCAGGATCCAGTATCGTTCACGTAATATAATTATCAGTCCCTGTATTCCTACATGACTTGAGTTCACATGCGTATCGTAAATTAGTCTCTTGACTACAGCATGATCTCCTGGTAACACGTATGGGTAACGAAAATTTTGTAGATCGTCTCTACAAGAAATCTTTGTCTCTAAACGTAACAGATCATCGTCATCCCGCAAAACATTCAACGTAGCCAATCTGTTGTCTTTTTCAGAAAATGACTCTTGCTGAATTACCCAAATTAATCTTCTTTCCGCGTGGTTGCGTTCTTCTTCGCTAAGTTCGCCTCTCTTTAAGTTGTGCTTATTTCTGCAATTATGTACAAATCGATACATCCAAGCTATCAATCGTACATTGCTTCGGTACTTAGAGAATTTTCCATAAAAGCTACTCGAAACGCTCACATTTATCATGGATGCGATAACTTTCTTTTTCTTCTCTTTGCAAATTTCTTCCTGATCATATTCAACTCCTCTTTCAGGCCATTTGATTGCATCTTCGTATAACCAGCTAGGACCCTCCCACCATTTAGATTCAACTAGTTGCTTGGGAGAGCATCCTCTCGATGGAAGATCTGCCGGATTTTGTTCTCCAGGAACATGTCTCCAGTTCTCGCTTTGCGTCAAAGATCGTATCTCCTGTACCCTGTTTCCTACGAAAATAGCCCATTCTTCAGTTTGTTTGATCCATCCGAGGACAGTGGTAGAGTCTGACCAATAAAAGATCTGTATATCAGGTCCCATTGCTTCTTGTATCCGCGAGCCTAAACGAGCTCCAATTGAGGCGGCCATTAATTCTAACCTTGGTATCGTCATTCTCTTCAGTGGTGCAATTCTAGCTTTGGCTTGAAGTAAATGTATATTGACAGTTCCTTCATCTTCCACCCTCAGAAAGACCACAGCAGCGTATGCCACTTTACTCGCGTCGCAAAATATGTGCAGGGTCACATTCTGTGTCTTCTTCAGATCTAGGTCTATCCACCGTGGGATCTCAATTTTTAAAAGGAAAGGTAGATCAATTTTCCATTTTGAAAATGTCTCTTTTGTTTCCTCCTTTACTTCCACATCCCAACCAATTTTCTCTTCCCACATTTCTTGAAGTAAAATCTTGGGGCATAGGGTTGCAGGACTAGTATACCCAATTGGATCAAATATTCGCTGTGCGAAAGAGAGTATAGTCCTCTTCGTTATTATTTCAGTCTCATCTTCCGGTACGCCGCTAATAACAAGAGTATCATTCTCCTTATTCCAATTAAATCCCAAGAGTGGTACAATTGCGTTCTCATTGTCGGTTTTCCTGGAATACTCCCACCCTCTGAGATCGAATTTCGCTTCCGCCATTAATTCGGTAGCTTCAGCGATGAAAGTTTCTAATTCTCTCTCATTTGGCATACTGGTGACGCAATTGTCTACGTAAAAGCAGTTCATCAGGGTTTCAATAGTTAACTTAGAATATTTAGTATCTCCCTCCTCGCATCTACGTAAACACATTTTCAAATGGTGTTCTATTGTTGCACCCAGCAGAAATGGGCTAGCATTAACTCCGAAAACAACCCTTTTGTGACGAAAAGTTTTTTCGTTTCCATCAACCGTTTTCCATATAAATCGGAGAAAATCCCTATCCTTTGGATTCAGACTAATCTGGAGAAACGCTTTCTTGATATCTGAAGTTACCCCAATTCTATCTCTTCTAAATCGTAGTAGGAGATCGGGTATTTGCTCGATCAAGTTCGTTCCTTTCTCTAAGCAATCGTTGAGAGCCGGCTTGCCTTTTTCTCTGGCTGATGCGTCAAAAACAGGGCGCATCTTCGTCGTGGCACTAGACTCCTTTATGACTGGACGATGTGGTAAGTAGTGTGCTGGTTTGTCTAGATGTTCGATGGGAACTTCTTCTATCACACCGTCCTCTAACCATTCCGTGAAGACTTTATCATATGCCTCCCGTTGATGTTTATTTCGCAATTTATTTTCAGTGGATTCCATCCGTTTCTTAGCCAGACTATAATTCGTTGGTAGTGGAGGATGTCCCTCTAACCAGGGCAGTTTTACTTCATACCTCCCTTCTGCAGTAACTGATACAGTTTCTTCAAACAGTTGCTTTGCTGCCATTTCCAGCTCAACTTTGGATTTCTTTTCACCTGGGTCGGTAATACCCAAAACATCCAATTGCCATAAAGCTGCAATCGTAGCATCTTTATTTAGCATGTTTGTCACTATCATGGTGGCTGACTTGTCAACGCTGGATATCTTCCCCATCAAAACCCAGCCTAATAGTGTTTCCAAAGCTATTAAACCACAAGGAAGTGTTTCTTTCTTTCCAGTGAAAATCTTCCCTGCGATATCAGCACCAATAAGTATTGCAATGGGTTGTCGCCCTTTCGTATCGGTTAAACTGATATTGCATGCTTTCAGCTCTTTTGTCCAAACACCGGGGTAAACCGACGGAATGTCACTGCAGATCGTAGGTTGATCCAGCGCCTCGAACTTGCAGGAATATTTACCATCCAAACTCGTCAGCCTCACATCGTAACATGCGTGTTTTTGCTCGACTGTTCGAGCACCGCCGAATAACGCATGAACTAGAGTCTCTTCATGTTTTGGCCGATAATTTAGTTCTTGAGCAACGTGTTTTAGAACGTACGATCGTTGTGAACCCGTATCTATGATCGCGCGCACTTCTTTTTCATTGTTCTCGCTCCGTATCTTCACGATAAGAGTTTGTAAAAACACACGACCGTCCGTACGATTCGCCAAACCCGCTTCCGTTTGAGATTCACTAGGAGTATCACTGGTGCTTTTCGTGTCTGTTTTATCTACGTCACTGTTTGATTTTACCGTCAACTTCGGACATAATATGATAAGATGTTTTTCACCACACATTAAACATCGAAGACGCTCGTGGCACGACCGACTGCTATGCCCGACTTTCGCGCATTGAAAGCATGCCCGTTTCTTCTTTAGCGTGTTCTTTTTTTCATCGTATGTGAACTTTTGTGCTTTGATGCACCTGTCCGTAGCATGATTACCTTCACAAAACAAACATTTTGCAGATACATTGTGGTTTATTAACCCTGCCGCTGTCGGGATATTTTGCTCTACCCTACTTTTAGTTCTTCTCTGTTTACTCTCATTAGTGCCTATGCCGAAACCTTCTACAGCAAGTGAGATTCGTTCAGCCCCCTCCACTTCAGTTTTCAAAAATTGCATCAATCGTTCTAAACGATTACTAAGAGTAGCGTCAGGCTTGTCAGAAAATTCTGCGGATCGCTGCCATACTCGTAATATCTCTTCTGGAAGGCAGGACTCCACTAGCGGGTACAGCATAGCAGAACACGTATCTGTCTTCACGCCTAACGTGTCTAGGGCCCTCAGTTGTGTTTCTATTCTATCGTATAATGTGGAAATGCCACATCTTGGCTGGTTTGATATAGCATTATTCAGAACTAACCTGAGAAGCTCCCTGACGTACACTTCTACGAGCAGATCGTCTCTTCCAAACCGAGTTTTTAAACTGTCGATTACCTTATCGTAGTTCTCGGCAGTCGCAGGAAAACTTTCGACCAAATCTCTTGCTCTAGTCTTTGGTGTAATAGCAGATAAAAGGTACTGGAACTTATCTTCCGGTGGAAGATCGGTGGCTTCATGTATCTTCTTAAAGGAGCTCCAAAACGGCAACCACTCGCGTACGTCACCATTGAATTTGACAAGCTCAATTTGTGGAAGCTTGAACCTTCGTTGGTTTGACATCGACTGTACACTTTGTGCAGCTTCACTCGGACAACTACTGTGACTTGACAGCACTTCACTTTTTACGGTAAAGAGTTTGTTGAAACGAACTATTAATCGCGTAAACTTCAATTTATATACGTCACAACCACTAATTTCCGCGGTCAAGTCCTCTTCACTTGCATTTGCAGCCATCATTGCATCGAACACCTCATCATTACTCAATTTCAACTCGTCGAACTTTTCTTGACAGATGTCGCGTAATGCTTCAGCTTCCATAATGTCAAGTTCTGTCGCACTCAACTCTTGATCGAACTGGTTCGCCACACGCGTAAATGCACTCCGAAGCACAGTACGGCGCTTCTTTAAACCTTCCATTACGAAACGTAACAAAGTCACAAAAATGAATTCAACGTATTTGAAATTCTTATTTCGCTAAGAGTTTTTGCGCTCAAAACTACTTTCCGCGCGAATATGCGATGCGACGTAAACAGTTACTGAACTAGCTTGCCTAGCCGTGCCGTTGTCTTACGTTTTCCGCCCCGCGCGTCCTGTCACGGTCGCCAAATGTTGTGTCAGTGTAAACCCAAATCACTACCCGTGAAATAATTACACACTGAGGTTCCTCAAATAGTTCTATTAGAGCACAAAACACTTACATACAAAACATAACTGTATTATTACAATGAGATCAAATGCAATCTGCACCCATGCCCATGTGCACACACTCACCTTGCCAGGTCAACAACAACTGTCTCTAAAAATTAAATCACATGCTGCCATCTATTATGCTATTATGATTAACTACAAACTAAACATTTTTATTTTTAATTTCTTTTTTTACATCAGGCGTCTTCCTCGACACCTATAATATCGATGCTATGTTTTTCTTTTAACCGACAGTTAAATTAACAATATGTTTAACCGGTGATGAAAATACCGGGCCTTAATGTTACGAATTACAGTCGTCTAACCTAAAGCTACCAAATAAGTACAATACATACTTTTACACTTGGGTTGAGGTCCTATCCACGTGCTGTTGATACAGATCATATAAGGCACTTTGGGGTACAACACAAAATTCTTTTTACAAGAAACTCGTAGGAATGAATAATTTGGGATACGGTATTCCTTTATGTGTTCCCTGTCCAAATATAACAACTTTCCGTTTTCCAAAACTGGTATTCGGCATGAACCAAAACTGTTAGCTTTGCACGGCTGCGCCTTCACTTCAGAGTTGTTGGCTATTATTTCTAGGATGAAATCACTGTACCACGTAACAAGAGTATAGACTCCATACTGGTGGTTATCACACGTTTCATGATCCTCAAGTGAGGGTCCCGCGCTCACTATTCCTCGTAAGTAGTATTTTGATTTGTTGTTCTTTTCCCACGGAAATACCATACCGCCGCCACTGTCGCCCCTACAGACACTAGATCCTAAAAACATTCTTATTTAACATCTTAGAAACTATTTCTCTGCTTCGGAATTAGAATGACATATTCTAGCACGCTTATTGATGCTATACTTCATTTTAAGTAAGAAAAATAGCGTTGGTTTAGATAGGGATATAAATTCTGCCCTTTAATTGGTCAGAATGCAAACCTAGTTCACAAACACGAAAAAATATCACCTGTCAATTGTTAGTTATCAAATAAAATATAAAGAATTAAATGACGTTTAATTATGTTTTATTATAATTTTTAATATTCAGATCTTGTACATTTTTAAAGATAAAAATATTAATTCCCGTAACTTGTAAGAAATGCACTTTTATTTCATAATTTACTGCTTTCATGTTGGCACCAATATGGCGGACGAGTCAGCTATGTATTATCTAGTAGCTGTAATCGGAATCCCCTATTTAGCGCTGTCATGTGCCATGAAGCTTCCTTGTAGACAGTGGCGGTGCGTCAGATGAGGCAGTTGAGGCCAGGCCTCACCTCTTATATTCAAAACATGTATAAAATTTTATAATTTTATTTTTCATTTAAAATGTATTGAAGTAATACAAATCTACAATACTTGAACTAATAAACAATCATTGTTACTATAATATGCCAAATAACCATGCAAATAGTGTTATTTTCACGCGAATTTACACATAGAGGCCAAATTATACTGTTCTCATGGACAATAATAGCGCAATACATAAGTGCGAGTGAGACGGAACGATTTTACCTTTTCTACGCTCTACATCTAGGGTACGTTCTAAAACGCGGAGTAATGGGGTAAGAGTGCACTCTAGTCGTTCTAAAACACAGAGTGAAGTTAAATGGGTAACATTACATCGCATTTGTGAACGATGTGGTGTACACTCCGAGTGTCCTTTTCTTTCCTCACTCAGTCAGTGCGGTAACTTGTACCCGTCATGCGCAGTAGCAATGTTTATTGAAATCCACATGTTTTGAAGTGTTTGGCATATGAGTTTTGTTTGTGGTTTATTTTTTATTAAGTTCCTCTTTAATTTACATTTTTTAATTCATTTAATACGATATATTTCATGTCGTGCAAGCTATTTTACAATATTTTCTGTGATTTAATTGAATTTAAAACCTTCACTACTCTAAAGAAAGTACACATTAATGATTATTTCCCCATATCAAATATTTCGCCAATAAATCTAAAATAATAGCAACATAATTTTCCACTTAATATACAAAAAATACTGCTAATAATTGTATTTTCCAAATCCATTTTGAACTGACAAATGGAGTACACTCTTATCACGCTCTGCATCGTTCTAAATGAACAAGAGAAGAGAAATCACGTGACACTACATTCACTCTACCTTTACTCCACCTTTTCACTGCGTTTTAGAACGTACCCCTTACTGCAGATGAGCGAAGCGATGAGTTGGCCTCTCTCGTTCCGAGCAGAGAAGCGCTTACAACAGAAAATGCTTGTTTCAAACAAGTATATTTGTATTATTTTCAAATAGTTTTTGTAAAGACGGTTTAATAATTACTATTTATTGTTACTGTTGTTATTTTTTTATGTTTTCATAAATTTGAAACTATTATTTATTTCTATTTTAATTGTACCTACTGTTACTTGTCACAGTTATTTAAATTAAACATTTATACACAATTAAACAATAATAAATCATGTATTGTAGAAATATACAAATACCAACAACCAAGAGACAAAACAACAGTTCGAACTATGTACTTACAACAATGGGAATAATCTAATTGAACTGTTAAGAAAAAAGTTAAATAAATAAATCATTACAATGATTACTTTTGCATCTATTTTCATTATTAGTTCTTCTGAATTATATAAATATAAAAAATATAATCTTTCAAGCGCAAAATAACAAGATAAAAGCATCGGAATAATAGGTGAGGTTGAGAATTCTTGGCCTCGGTTGAGTGGTGGGGAGAACCCACTAGCTGCTGCTTGGGCTTTACGCTACCCGCTACACGCTCACGCCGCACAGCTAACCAGCTAGCTATTACTCAGTAATATAATATATTAATTTAATGCAATATTGTATTACTAGATTTTCTGTTTCTGTAGTTGTGGCTTATATGCTTACATCTCGCATCATAATTATAATTCAATTACTAAATGTCTTCTAATGAATTCGTAAATTTTATTGGAAAAAATAAAGATGCAAATAAAAATTTATTGGTAGCTTTAAAACCGCAAAAGAACTATAAATTTAAAAATATTTTTTAATATTTAAGACTGACAATGTTACTTTTGTTATAGAATTTTTCTTAATTTTATGTTAATATTTTATTTAAATGAATTATTTATGCAACTGTTTTCTTACAATAAAATAAATTATTAGTATTTGACTTTTAACCGATTTTATTTTTTAAGAATTTGTTAAATTTGTTTTATTGTAAAGAACTTTATATTATCTTACTTTGCATTAAAACACGTTTGACCTTGAAAATTTTTTCTCACAAATTTTTAATCCATCGATATGTCCCGTATTTTGATATTATAAATCTGGCCTCACCTCACTCTAAATTCACGCACCGCCACTGCTTGTAGATAGGGACATTCTGTAGTTATACGGGTTACTGTTTGCTCAGGTGCACCGCAGTCGCATTGTGGGCTTTCAGCAACGCCCCATTCAACTTAGTGTATTCAGAAAAGTATCTATAATATTTATTTATATTAAACTGCACAACTCAACAAACGAGAACACTTCTAACCACACTTTTTAGCTGTTAAAACAAATATTTTCATTTAAAATTTAATATTTTAGACAAATATAATATAAATATATAATTTTCAGTTAATTTTACGTTTCGTGTGAATTTCAACTGTTCAAATTCCCATGCTATTTTACAGTCAGCAGCCAGCTACCACCCGTTGTTTCTTGTTTCTTACCATTTCTTAAACCAGCACAGAACTTGTCAGTCGTAACCCATCTTTTAAAATCTTTAGGTACAACTGCCAAACATTTTGAAACTTCGATGAAAGGCGCAGTTAATTTCTTCAAATCTATACTAGCTGTTTGGTTTTTTGGATCTACATAGCCCCATCCTACCACCTAAAAATAATAAAAATATAATTACCTGCGGTAACGGAAAGCAATAGAGCCCGTGCATGTGACGTCACGGATATTTAAAAATGGCAGCCAGGCGGACCAACAAACCAGACTGACATAGGAATATGTTTAAAATGCCATAATTTTGTGCTATGGTTTCATATTCCAAACGAATGACAGTAGTGACGAATTATCAATTTATAGATTTGCATCGAAAACAGATTTTGAAGATAGAATGATGAATGATTGACTCGTTACAGGAAGATGATCGTTGTTGTTTTAAGGTAGATTACTGATTTTGAAGCAATTCCATTAAATCTAAATAGCCAGTCAGCAAAATTTTGTTATATTTCACTAGAGTAAAGTACCTCTCTGAAAGAGCGCACAAGATTGATACGTTACAGGAAAATGAGCATTGTTGATTTAAGGTAGATTACTGATTTTGAAGCAATTCCATTAAATCTAAATAGCCAGTCAGCAAAATTTTGTTATATTTTACTAGAGTAAAGTACCTCTCTGAAAGAGAGCACAAGATTGATACGTTACAGGAAGATGGCCATTGTTGTTTTAAGGTAGATTACTGATTTTGAAGTAATTCCATTAAATCTAAATAGCCAGTCAGCAATTTTTTTTTATATATTTCACTAGAGTAAAGTATCTCTCTGAAAGAGAGCACAAGATTGATATGTTACAGAAAAATGAACATTGTTGTTTTAAGGTAGATTACTGATTTTGAAACAATTCCATTAAATATAAATAGCCAGTCAGCAATTTTTTTTTATATTTCACTAGTAAAATACCTCTCTGAAAAAGAGCACAAGAATGATACGTTACAGGAAGATGATCATTGTTGTTATAAGGTAGATTACTGATTTTGAAGCAATTCCATTTAATCTAAATAGCCAGTCGGCAAAATTTTGTTATATGTCACTAGAGTAAAGCACGGGCGCCCATAGGGGGGGGGGTCAAGAGCCCCCCCCTGCCTCTTCTCTAATTTTAAGAATTTTAAATGCAAAGCTACCATTTTTAATTGTTTCATCATGGCTACTAATGTCGCATCCTAATGTCCTTACATCGCCCTGTTGTTTTCTTCTTTCGTTCTGTTTCCTAACGTTCAAATCTTCATCATGAAGTTAGCGTAGATAAGCTTCGCGCGCACCCAATTTAAAAGATACATCCGCAGTACAAATTATAAATAAAAATATTACCAATACCATAGCTCAACCTATTCCGATTCAATAAATTACTTGGATTCCTTAATTAGTTCGTTAAATTCTCGTTTTTCGAAAAATAATAATGCTTCCTTTTTGCTCTATAATTTGCATCCGATTAATTTAAAACAAATAAACTATAATAATTTTACTAAATTAGCTCAAGAGATTCATTCATATTATAAAATTGACAATTTTTTAGAAGCTTTAACATAGCACGAATATTGGGTTTCAAATAAAGAAATGATTATTACTAAAGAAACTCCTGTAATAGAACTTTTACAACATTGTACATTTTACCCAGCAATCTCCAAAGCTTTAGAAATTTTAATTTGTCTTTCCTCCAACTAAATGCACTGTGGAAAGATCTTTTAACACTCTAAGAAGAGTGAAAACATGGATTAGAACTACTATTAGCGAAGATCGGCTAGAAGGTTTATGTATGATGAGCCTCCATCGCGATTACATAAGCGAAAATAAACAAAAATATATAGACGAAGTTCTAAATGAATTTGCCAAAGATGCAAGAAATTTAAAATTTGCATTTTCGAAAAAAGAATAAGTAGGTAATGTTGTTTAATCGGTTGGTAATATAACGATTTAAAAAGTTGGGAAGTTAGTTATTGTTAACCTTCCCGCCTTGGTAAGCTATCTTCGTCCTTGACAGTAATGAAACACTTTCCATCTCGGTTAGCAATGTACTATTACTGTACTGTAATTTTTTCCATAAATATTTATGTTGTTCTTTTATTTTTAAGAATATACTTATTTTTAGTATATTATATTTTTGTATTCTTGACTTTGACCCCCCCCCTGAACAACATTGTATGGGCGCCCATGGAGTAAAGTACCTCTCTGAAAGAGAGCACATGATTGATACGTTACAGGAAAATGACCATTGTTGTTTTAAGGTAGATTACTGATTTGGAAACAATTCCATTAAATATAAATAGCCAGTCAGCATTTTTTTTTTATATTTCACTAAAGTAAAGTACCTTTCTGAAGAAGAGCACAAGATTGATACGTTACAGGAAGATGATCATTGTTGTTATTAGGTAGATTACTGATTTTCAAGCAATTCCATTAATTCTAAATAGCCAGCCAGCAAATTTTTTTTGCTGGTCAGCAAAATAGATTTGCCCGCCTATAGCCATCATATTTTAGTAATTAATTAGTATCTTAGAAAATAGGATAATAAAAGTGTTTTAATAAAATTATATTAAGAGTATTCGTCAGCTAGCTATACAATCACAGTGAGCAAACATAATCTCACCACTTTGCAAATCATATAAGATGTTTGCTGGTAACTTTTGCGAAATGTAAATCTGTAATCAGCCAAAAAATTTCATAGTTATTTTTAATGCACTAAATCATATTACTAATATATCTTGTCTTTCACGTCGATAG
This sequence comes from Harpalus rubripes, assembly GCA_963082715.1. Taxonomy (NCBI): domain Eukaryota; kingdom Metazoa; phylum Arthropoda; class Insecta; order Coleoptera; family Carabidae; genus Harpalus; species Harpalus rubripes. The sequence goes on from OY720465.1 coordinate 15,909,759, forward strand.
TCGATGTCTTTCATTCTCAACACTGGACATGTATGATCCACAACGAAACTGATTATATACGTCTCTAAATTTGTGTAGGCTTTAAATACTTATAATATATATGAACTTCTGCTATGCTCAAAGCACACTATAATATCTGAATATAAGGTTTTGAGAAATTTTCCGGGCCTAAACATTGTATTCATGTCAATACTGCATGGATCTCCGTTACGATTATCAATAAAAGATACGTATTTTGAACATTTTCCGGGAGAAAATAGTAATGTTCAAGTCAGTTGAGCCATAGGCCGCGTTCAGCATGGCACAGCGCTGAGCGTCGAAGTTTGCCGAACGCAATGAATGGACGAATGTGATTGGTCCAGTAACTGTATTCGGCAAATTTCGGTGCTCAGCGCTGTGCCACGCTGAACGCGGCCATAGTAATACACCAACCCCAGAAATATTATGAACAACAACTGAAAAACGCACAAAAAAGCATACAAAAGGCTAAACATCCACCAAACTCAATGTAAACAAAGGCATTTAAAAGGTTTGTTGGTCCACCAGGCTGGTGCGGGTTGCCTCACGTGGTTGACAACGTGATGCACGCGCTCTATGGGCGACTAAAACTACCGGTGGCGGCGCTAGTGTTGTAGCATACACGTGCTCTGAAAATGGTATTGTGTTATAAGATCGCATACAGAAACATTGTACAACCAATATTGGTTTTGAAGTATACTAACAAATTCATTAAACTTTATATAAATAGTGTTAGTAATAATTTTATGTACGTACTTAAATTATAATCACATTACAAAATAATAAAATTAATCTAAATTTATTTTCTCAATTATTTCCAGATGACATTCGAAGAAAGATATCTTAGACTTATTTCTAAGGAAATGTTTACTTATTTGGAGGCAACAAATTCTTCTCAAAGTTTTGAAAGGGAAGAATTGTTGAATCGTGGGTTGTTATTTTTATATGGCGCCAATGAACATAGTGTTACAGACTAAAAAAAATTTGGGCTGTGTTTAAACAATTGCTTACATCACATCCTTTAAATTTACAATTGATTATTTACAAAATGCTCTTGTATAGCTGGCCATAGTGGCCAGTGCAAACACATTACAGCTGTCGTAATATTTTGTACAAGATATTAAAATAGTACCATATATTATCCATGGATGTATTTACTTTACTTAGTTAAGAAAATTAAAATGGGACCTATGTCAAATATCTTTCAAATTATTTTAATTACATGTGTAAGAAGTATATTGCATGGTACACATAAAGTGAAAAGTGTATTATTTTACTAATGAATTGGCTAGGAAATAATACAATACTTTTCATTTTTGTTATCCTCTTATGATTCGTCACTTGTTCTCCAGTTCGTATTTTCCTAAACCAGCCCTCTCTTTTGTCGATAGACTCCATTTTACCAAATTTATTTTGGATGTCACTCTTCCTCTAACTAATTTTTGGGACAGACAATTTCTTACTACTCCGAGAATGACGGCCATAAACGCAGCAATTGACGTTGTTAATATTTTTTCGTTCTTTGCTCATATTGCAAAGTAATTTACATGTACTTTAAAACAAAAAGACTGTATAGTTGAATAACAATACCATTTTCAAGAGTTGCAAATATCGTCCGCGTGAGGGATTCACGTTAACTTTAGTCGCCAATAATTAGAAATTTTTATTTGAAATCCAATAATGAATCTAGGGACCCGGGCACAAAAGTGATTCCAGTGGTGTACTCTCCACTCCAGCAACGAGTGCCCGTGAGGTAATGCCTGGTAATTGCCCGCAAATTACAAATATATAATCATCATTGCCGATATCTGTGTATGTAATGTTTGACACTTGAAATAAAACTTATTTGATAATAACTTTATTTTCGATCAATCTTTTTCTCATATAAAAACTGTCAAACTTTCATACTCGGCTGACTCATCAGTAAGTCAGTCTTACACAACAACTTTTTGTAAAGTTTAATTTACACTACATCTTTTTTTTACCTGAATTGGTAAGGTGGAACAACAGGTGGAACAGAGTATACATCTGTATGTAAAAGGAAAGTGCCTAAGTCCGGGATTTATGTTATATCTGACACTTATTTTACAAACAAATTCAAGGCTCTCGGCATTTACATTAAAGTTATATAAAACCTGTGACATCTCCGAAACAGTTCATTTTTGGACATTTATTGGGTTTGTTCGCTTCGCTACTTTGAGGCTATGGTTTACTGCCGTTCTCAAATATTTTGTATGGACGTGGTAGTAAACTGTATACGCAAAGTAGCGAAACAAACAGACCTATTGTATAAAACTTTTGGATTTATTCTAGGATAATTTGAATTAAAACTAACCTGTCATCCGATTATTGAAATAACCTATACAATTCAATTATAAAATTCAATAATTCGAATTAAAAATAATCGGCAATACAGTTGGAAATATAACGATAGCGTAAGTGCTCTTGATAAAATTAAGAGAAAATATTAATATGTATATTATTAATATAGAATTAAAAATAAGAAACCTGTATTTTTAAAATTTGTTAAATATTAATAGAACTTGAGAAAAACAGCATTAAAACGTTATCTGTGCGAAGTAACACATGCACCGATAGCGAAAGAGGAGTACCCATCACTTCCTCTCTCATTGCTTGATCTTGTATTACCTACTTTTCACAGATGATGGCAAAAAATTTGGTCATGTACCTCATTCTAGTCAAATCGGTGTGTACCGTAAGCGCAGTTGGCCAGACCGAATAAAAAATAATTCGAATTATCATCCGATTTTTAAAATATACGAATCGGTAGAATTCGATTATTGAAATAATCCGATTATGCCCATCACTACTATAAATGTGTTCCACTTGTTTTGTAACACCCTGTATTTACGGTATGCCTGAGGTCCCGACAAAGGAACCGCAGTCTGGTCTCGACTTTAGTTATGACGTCTCATTTGTGACGACAGAAATGGCATATTTCTCTAAGGCCTGGTTGTTCCAACTCTGGATAAAGTGCCAGTTTATTTAACTGCCAGATAAAATGAAAATATCGAATGAATGTTAGAGCGTAAATTGACAAAATTATACACATGTCAATTATATGATGCGATATTTTTCTTTTATCTGACAGTTAAGTTATCTGACACTTTATACACAGATGAAAAAATCCGGGCCTAAATATAATAACAATAACCTAACCTAACGCACAAAACTCAGCCCGAATTTTCCAAACGTAACATTTATGTATTAGGTTATTATTGTTATTAGAAAAATATACATAGAAGCTAAAAATAAGGTGCTCGTCGTTTTTTAATACGCCTAGCGAGATTATAAAACATCGCTTATGGTGCGATTATGGTCAATACATTTAAAAATTTAACGCTGTAAGTACCAAGGTAACATAATTTAAATCTCAAAGTTATTATGATCACAATTTAAAATTAAATTTTACTGTAAATTCCTCTAACGTTACATCCCCAAAATATTCGCCGTAACACTAAATTTGAGGTTATATTAAATATTTAGGGTAGTGGGGCAACACCGGCCAGGCAATTATTCTATTGTAAAACTACTATTAGGCTTTTTGAGTAGTGCTGCCATCTGTAGTCGAACTTGTAGCGCGACCTACAGCTCGCTTTAATCTGTTACATGTGTTTTATTGTCCGTTTATTAGTTTTGTGGTATTGGAAAAGTTTAGAGCTCCAGTTTCAAAGATACGTAATAAAAGTTTCTTTTGTCAGTTTTAATAATATTATATACTGTGATGTTCAAGTCTAATGTCTTTATTTGCTAACACTTCAATTCTAGATCATAACCAATAACCAAATCATAACCTTTGTTAGGGTTACTGTGGATAATGCCGACACATTTCTGTAAAATTATTATATAAAACACCAACCAATTAATCTTGTATAAAAGGTATTTTAATAAACTAGGCATTATTAAAAAAATAAAACGTTATATTTAAGAGAAAATAAGGATAACTACTGCCGAGGTTAGATTTCTACATGCAAATCCGACCTCAAGATGTTTTGTAAAAGCTACCAAGGTGCGTTAATAAATTAAACATTACTAAATATGTGTCTAGTACATTTTTTAATTAGGCGAAATCGTAATAATGCACAACACATTACTGTATAATTTGCGGGAGAAGCAAGACCTATTCTTTTATATATTTTGTGCTGTTTACAAACTGGTGCACTAAAATCGGCTTCTGATGAAATTGAAATTGCCATCCACAAAAATAATGCATTTAAAACTTTATTTTATAAACCCTTTATTGCGCCCGTCAAAGTTTAATTTTGTATCCATTGTAATTGTACTAGTGATAACTATAAATTTTTTACCGAAGTTACGATAATTTTGAAAGCCGACAGTCCACTTCATGACTTACGACCGTACAAAAAACAATAAGTTTTGCTTTTACCTTTATTTACATTCATTTTTAGTATACAAGACTAGCGAAAACTCGGCTACGCCGAGATTCCCCTAGGGCTCCGCCGACAGTGTTTTATAATAGTCTTTACGTGCATCCAACCCGTCTACGCACAATGTAAAACCATTTTTTTTCTCGCTTGTCCCTACAACCTGGCCACCCAAACAACCCCAGCTACATGCTCACCCAAACTGCTCACGCAGCATGCCCACTCTAAAAAAAATCCGAATTTTGACGAAAAACAAAAACATTCTTATATTCAAACAATATATTTACAATAATACAGACCGACAGGATGGAACATAATAGAAGTTTAACATTGGGTCTTAAATAGTGCGAAAATTGTTTCTCCTACATATTTTAGAGCAAAAATATACAAATAAAATTAATGTTTACTTTTAAAAAATCTTTATTTAGTATCTGTTGCACTAGATATAGAAAAAAAATATTTTCTTTAAAAATTAGGAATCCCATACATGGAAATAAAACAAGATCTCATTCTGACAGTTCAGTTTTATTGATGTTAATTGTTGTAATCATTGTGTCTACATTGTTATAATTCAGAAATACATATTCAAATATTATGATCTTAATTGATATTTTGTTTTATTTGTTTTTTTACCTTCCGTCACCTTTAGGTAAGGAAGGTATTGACTTTGGTCAAAAAATTCGATGATGAGTTTTTAATCAATAAGCACGTTTTAGGGTCCCTAGAATACGAATTTACTATTTTTACGATGGTGTCTGTCTGTGTGTGTTTGTGTGTATGTGTGTGTGTGTGTGTGTGTGTGTGTGTGTGTGTGTGTGTGTATGTGTGTGTATTTCTATCAAAGTGGAGACGTACGTATGTTGACATAAGCGCGAAGTGTTGCTAAATAAATATTAATTTGATAATTTGGTATTTATCATGTAGTCCTCATTATTATATAATGAAACATTTACGAGTGTATATTAATTTAGTTTAAAATGTATCCGTTAGATGGCTTTCTAATTTCCTGTACGAATTTGTTAATTTTCACACAGACTTGTTACAATATGACAAAATGAGCCAGTTCAAGATATCCCATTATGTCTATAAAAACTACAATAAAAGTGAAGTGAGTTGTAAGCAAGTAAAATGGCTTTAGCCAGATGAACTGTTTGATTAATTAATATTTAATTATAAGAGTTATAAATTTCGAAAGAAAAAGTACGGTGCACACTCATTATTTAGAGAAGAAATAATTTTATTTTTTACCTAAAAATAACTGTAAATAACAAATGTGATTTAATTATTAAATGATATACAGGCATACAAGGTATGTTACAAAAAGTATCGGACCTTTGGCCAGGAAAACTAAAGCTATTTACCTGTGGGATTTAAACATTAAATCCATTCAAAGAACTCTCCTTGGGACTGCATCCACTTCTACCCAATGCTCACGCCATTGTTGGAAGCATCGTTGGAAGGCCTGTTTGGGAATGGAAACGACTCCGTCGTCTGTTTCTGCATAATGTCTTCTCGTGATTAAAAAACGGGTTCCTTTCAGCGGCATTGGCAGAGTTTGAACTCTTTGCTCACACTATTTTATAAATATGTACTCTTTATTTAATTTACTAATAAAAATATTGAGTATATCTATGCATTACCATTTATATTCGAAAGTATTGCAATTTTAGGTTGGTTTTTTAGTGGATTCGTTCGTCACCGTTTTATGATTTATTTATTATTTGCGATCAGTAGGTTTACAATAGCTACCTTAGAACAAAATATAAATCATCCATCTTTTCTCTCTGTAACATTAGAAACAATGATAAATGTTAAAGTGTTGTTTTGAATACATTTCTTAAAAAGCTAATAAGAATCATGTTCATACTCGATAAAAAGGAAATTTAGAACAAATCTCATAGAATTGTCTTTACATTTTCTTAATAATTTTAGTGAATAATCGATTAATTTGTGTTTCTTAAAGATTGTTGCAAGCTGTCACTACAATACAATAACAGTTTAATCTGTGTTGAATGTACCTATATGTAACAATTTCTTTGTTTCTTGCAATTTGTCACTACAATATTATATAAAATAAATGAAATACTTACTGTTTAAAATTAGCCTTAATACCTTATAATTCGTCTGGACCACGTTTGAACTTTTCAAAGCTCGAGTTCCCGTCGGAACAATCAAATGACAGAAAATTATGTTTTACAAATAAGAATGAACAAATTGTGTTGAACAATGTAGGTACCTATAAATACATAATGTTACCCATATATAATTTACAACATTTAGGGCCGGTATTTCCATCTTCGGATAAAGTGCTGGATAACTTTTCTGTCGGATGAATGAATAATATCGCATCAAAAAATGACATTCAATATAATTTACATCATTTATGTTGTTATCCTGAACTTTATCCGGAGGTGGAAATACCGACCCTAAATAATTTATTGTACATAAACTAATTTAATATTAACCTTAGTCGGCAAATGTTTCTGACAGGTGTTGGTGTTACACAACAAAAACCATATGATGGTGATTGGGTACAACTCATAATAAAATGTTTAGGTTGAATGAAAATAAATTGAAATAAATTATGAAACTCTTATTTTAGTTACAATTACAATGTAATATAATTGTTGAAATACAAATAGAATTTTAAAAGAATGTTTATTAAGTTTTGGGGATATCCCTAGAATTTGTTATTTTCTGATACAAGGTGTTTTAAGATGAAATTTGTGTTTGTAAGGTCATAAAACAAAATGTTACATTCTGTTTACATAAATTAGATTTTATTACTTCATATTAAGAATGTTCAAAAATCTGAATGTCTGAAGTGAGCGTAGTACAGTGAAATTTAGGCATTGAATAATCTCTGTCTGAGGTGATGTGACGTTCCTTTTTTATCTTTGATTGTTTGTTTATAATAATATACATTATATGTAACGTGAAGCAACACTTAAGACTTTGTTTAGGAATTAATTTTTACTCATAAAGTGTGTGTATGGTGTGAAATGAATAACAGTATATCTTTGTGGACTTTTTTTTTTTTTTTTTTTAAACCTAACCTATATACCTTCACATCAATACGGAGCACTTGGATCCACTGTTTTAATTTAAGAATTTTGACCAGTTAATAATTTTTTACACAAAAACTATAAAAAGTAAAAATTAGAGACATATAAAAGGCACTAACTTGATTTATTCTCTACTATTTAAAGCAAATTTCATGAAAATCGCTGAAACCGTTTCAGTTGTAGCTTTGTTGAAAAATTTCCCGATCGTCATGATGAATTTTGGGGGCCTAGCTTTTTAGTATATATGATGTAAAACGGCTTTTTAACTCGTAAACGCGTGATTTAAAAAATATGATAATGGTTTCAAGTCATAGATAGGTAAAAAGCAGTCCGTTTTGATATATAATAAGTCATATTGGCGATATATACCAAAATGTGTGGAACAGTTTAAATTTTATTCATACAAAATTGTATAATATTATTTAAAACTATGTAATATGATAAATAGAGATAAGAAATATTAATAAATTAATTTTATAGTAAAAAAAATATGTAATTTTGTTATAAAATACATAATTAATATGAAATGAATGAAGTCAGATATAAGTAAATATTTATTAAAATAATAATAATAAAAGGACATAAATTATATCTGCTAATAATAATAATAATAATAATAATAATAATAATAATAATAATAAGCAGAGCGGTACAAAAATAAGTAATTTTTATTTAAATTAATCAAATACAATAAATTTTATGCATATAAAATGAATTCAACATGACACATAACTGTATTAGACTGTCTTCTTAAAAATTTTCACGCCTACTCAATTCAAATAATTAGCCTGTACTCTCCGATTTTGTACATTTGATATCAATACAGAGCACTGCGATCCATTGTTTTAATCGAAGAATTTTGACCAGTTAATAATTTTTTACACAAAAACTATAAAAAGTAAAAATAAAAGACATATAAAAGGCACTAACTTGATTTATTCTCTACTATTTAAAGCAAATTTCATGAAAATCGCTGAAACCGTTTTAGTTGTAGCTTTGTTGAAAAATTTCCCGATCGTCATGATGAATTTTGGGGCCCTAGCTTTTTAGTATATATGATGTAAAACGGCTTTCTAAGTCGTAAACGCGTGATTTAAAAAATATGATAATGGTTTCAAGTCATAGATAGGTAAAAAGCAGTCCGTTTTGATATATAATAAGTCATATTAGCGATATATACCAAAATGTGTGGAACAGTTTAAATTTTATTCATACAAAATTGTATAATATTATTTAAAACTATGTAATATGATAAATAGAAATAAGAAATATTAATAAATTCATTTTATATTAAAAAAAATATGTAATTTTGTTATAAAATACGTAATTAATATGAAATGAATGAAGTCAGATATAGGTAAATATTTATTAAAATAATAATAATAAAAGGACATAAATTATATCTGATAATAATAATAATAATAATAATAATAATAATAATAATAATAAGCAGAGCGGTACAAAAATAAGTAATTTTTATTTAAATTAATCAAATACAATAAATTTTATGCATATAAAATGAATTCAACATGACACATAACTGTATTAGACTGTCTTCTTAAAAATTTTCACGCCTACTCAATTCAAATAATTAGCCTGTACTCTCCGATTTTGTACATTTGATATCAATACAGAGCACTGCGATCCATTGTTTTAATCGAAGAATTTTGACCAGTTAATAATTTTTTACACAAAAACTATAAAAAGTAAAAATAAAAGACATATAAAAGGCACTAACTTGATTTATTCTCTACTATTTAAAGCAAATTTCATGAAAATCGCTGAAACCGTTTTAGTTGTAGCTTTGTTGAAAAATTTCCCGATCGTCATGATGAATTTTGGGGCCCTAGCTTTTTAGTATATATGATGTAAAACGGCTTTCTAAGTCGTAAACGCGTGATTTAAAAAATATGATAATGGTTTCAAGTCATAGATAGGTAAAAAGCAGTCCGTTTTGATATATAATAAGTCATATTAGCGATATATACCAAAATGTGTGGAACAGTTTAAATTTTATTCATACAAAATTGTATAATATTATTTAAAACTATGTAATATGATAAATAGAAATAAGAAATATTAATAAATTCATTTTATATTAAAAAAAATATGTAATTTTGTTATAAAATACGTAATTAATATGAAATGAATGAAGTCAGATATAGGTAAATATTTATTAAAATAATAATAATAAAAGGACATAAATTATATCTGATAATAATAATAATAATAATAATAATAATAATAATAATAATAATAATAATAATAATAATAATAATAATAATAATAATAATAATAATAATAATAATAATAAGCAGAGCGGTACAAAAATAAGTAATTTTTATTTAAATTAATCAAATACAATAAATTTTATGCATATAAAATGAATTCAACATGACACATAACTGTATTAGACTGTCTTCTTAAAAATTTTCACGCCTACTCAATTCAAATAATTAGCCTGTACTCTCCGATTTTGTACATTTGATATCAATACAGAGCACTGCGATCCATTGTTTTAATCGAAGAATTTTGACCAGTTAATAATTTTTTACACAAAAACTATAAAAAGTAAAAATAAAAGACATATAAAAGGCACTAACTTGATTTATTCTCTACTATTTAAAGCAAATTTCATGAAAATCGCTGAAACCGTTTTAGTTGTAGCTTTGTTGAAAAATTTCCCGATCGTCATGATGAATTTTGGGGCCCTAGCTTTTTAGTATATATGATGTAAAACGGCTTTCTAAGTCGTAAACGCGTGATTTAAAAAATATGATAATGGTTTCAAGTCATAGATAGGTAAAAAGCAGTCCGTTTTGATATATAATAAGTCATATTAGCGATATATACCAAAATGTGTGGAACAGTTTAAATTTTATTCATACAAAATTGTATAATATTATTTAAAACTATGTAATATGATAAATAGAAATAAGAAATATTAATAAATTCATTTTATATTAAAAAAAATATGTAATTTTGTTATAAAATACGTAATTAATATGAAATGAATGAAGTCAGATATAGGTAAATATTTATTAAAATAATAATAATAAAAGGACATAAATTATATCTGATAATAATAATAATAATAATAATAATAATAATAATAATAATAAGCAGAGCGGTACAAAAATAAGTAATTTTTATTTAAATTAATCAAATACAATAAATTTTATGCATATAAAATGAATTCAACATGACACATAACTGTATTAGACTGTCTTCTTAAAAATTTTCACGCCTACTCAATTCAAATAATTAGCCTGTACTCTCCGATTTTGTACATTTGATATCAATACAGAGCACTGCGATCCATTGTTTTAATCGAAGAATTTTGACCAGTTAATAATTTTTTACACAAAAACTATAAAAAGTAAAAATAAAAGACATATAAAAGGCACTAACTTGATTTATTCTCTACTATTTAAAGCAAATTTCATGAAAATCGCTGAAACCGTTTTAGTTGTAGCTTTGTTGAAAAATTTCCCGATCGTCATGATGAATTTTGGGGCCCTAGCTTTTTAGTATATATGATGTAAAACGGCTTTCTAAGTCGTAAACGCGTGATTTAAAAAATATGATAATGGTTTCAAGTCATAGATAGGTAAAAAGCAGTCCGTTTTGATATATAATAAGTCATATTAGCGATATATACCAAAATGTGTGGAACAGTTTAAATTTTATTCATACAAAATTGTATAATATTATTTAAAACTATGTAATATGATAAATAGAAATAAGAAATATTAATAAATTCATTTTATATTAAAAAAAATATGTAATTTTGTTATAAAATACGTAATTAATATGAAATGAATGAAGTCAGATATAGGTAAATATTTATTAAAATAATAATAATAAAAGGACATAAATTATATCTGATAATAATAATAATAATAATAATAATAATAATAATAATAATAATAATAATAAGCAGAGCGGTACAAAAATAAGTAATTTTTATTTAAATTAATCAAATACAATAAATTTTATGCATATAAAATGAATTCAACATGACACATAACTGTATTAGACTGTCTTCTTAAAAATTTTCACGCCTACTCAATTCAAATAATTAGCCTGTACTCTCCGATTTTGTACATTTGATATCAATACAGAGCACTGCGATCCATTGTTTTAATCGAAGAATTTTGACCAGTTAATAATTTTTTACACAAAAACTATAAAAAGTAAAAATAAAAGACATATAAAAGGCACTAACTTGATTTATTCTCTACTATTTAAAGCAAATTTCATGAAAATCGCTGAAACCGTTTTAGTTGTAGCTTTGTTGAAAAATTTCCCGATCGTCATGATGAATTTTGGGGCCCTAGCTTTTTAGTATATATGATGTAAAACGGCTTTCTAAGTCGTAAACGCGTGATTTAAAAAATATGATAATGGTTTCAAGTCATAGATAGGTAAAAAGCAGTCCGTTTTGATATATAATAAGTCATATTAGCGATATATACCAAAATGTGTGGAACAGTTTAAATTTTATTCATACAAAATTGTATAATATTATTTAAAACTATGTAATATGATAAATAGAAATAAGAAATATTAATAAATTCATTTTATATTAAAAAAAATATGTAATTTTGTTATAAAATACGTAATTAATATGAAATGAATGAAGTCAGATATAGGTAAATATTTATTAAAATAATAATAATAAAAGGACATAAATTATATCTGATAATAATAATAATAATAATAATAATAATAATAATAATAATAATAATAAGCAGAGCGGTACAAAAATAAGTAATTTTTATTTAAATTAATCAAATACAATAAATTTTATGCATATAAAATGAATTCAACATGACACATAACTGTATTAGACTGTCTTCTTAAAAATTTTCACGCCTACTCAATTCAAATAATTAGCCTGTATTCTCCGATTTTGTACATTTGATATCAATACAGAGCACTGCGATCCATTGTTTTAATCGAAGAATTTTGACCAGTTAATAATTTTTTACACAAAAACTATAAAAAGTAAAAATAAAAGACATATAAAAGGCACTAACTTGATTTATTCTCTACTATTTAAAGCAAATTTCATGAAAATCGCTGAAACCGTTTTAGTTGTAGCTTTGTTGAAAAATTTCCCGATCGTCATGATGAATTTTGGGGCCCTAGCTTTTTAGTATATATGATTTAATGTCAAATCAGCCAGAGTACTAAATCACACAGTTACAAATTATGCCGCCAGATATCATGGCGTTTGGTGTCAGTTGTGAATAAGAAATGGAGGGAATGTTCGAGAAGTTTCTAGGTCATTTTCTATTCCCAGAAGCACACTCCAAGATAGATTAAAGAGTAACAATACCTCTGCACCTTTATTAGGACGTCACACGGTTTTCTCTAAGGAAAATGAAGACGAATTAGCAAGTCATATTTCAAGACTTTCTAAATTGCTCTACGGGTTAACCCGAATTGAGATAAAGCGTTGTGCCTTTGAACAAAATAGTGTATTAAAGAACGTGTTTTATAAGACATGTTTTTTCGCACGCGTCAAAATTTACTAATTAAAATTAATTGACAAGTGCGAAATAAAGTCTTATAAAATGTGTTCTTTATACTATTTTTTATATTTTGCGCCTTCTACAATAACATTTACTTACTCAATTTGTGATTATATTTGTAACCATTTGTACATTTTCAGGTAAATAATCTTCCTTAAATAAAAAAAAAAAATAATAATAATTTCGACATTATATTATTAAAATGAATTGTCAATTAACCAAAAATAAATTAGGTAAAAATGGGTTAAAGAAACGTCATCTAGTACCAACCGTCTAAAACAAAAAATTGCGTATCGTAACGACTTCATTATGAACGCAAAATATAAAAAGCAATTTAAAACATCCATTTTCTACGGATCATAAAGAAGCCGGTAAAGACTGGTTATACGAATTTCTTCGACAACATCCGTCAATTTCTTCACGGAAACCAAAATGCACTAGCATTAACAGAATTACTGCATTTAACAAAATAGAAGTTAACATATTTTTCTCGAATTTGAGTACTCTTTATGAAAAATACAAATTCCTAACATGGGATTTTAACGCTGATGAAACGAGAATCACTACAGTCCAGCGCCCGGGTAAAATTTATGCACAAAAAGGGGAAAAAATGTACATTCCTCCTATGTTTATTTTTGCAGGTAAGTAGTAATCTGCTCATTAGGAAATGCAGAGGAACAGAATGAGAAACGGCCCTCCAGGAGCCATATATCATTGTTCAGATAATGGATGGATGACAGAAGATGTATTCATTCCTTGGCTTCAACAAGCTTTTGTAAAATCTTCAGCAGAAGATCCTGTGTTGCTTATTATTGACAATAACAGCAGCACTCTACTTTAAAAGCCTATAATTTTTGTAGAGACAACGGGATATTTATACTAACTATCCCACCCCATACTTCTCATCGTATCCAAACATTGGATGTTACCTTTCACAAACCTATGAAAGCAGCTTACAATTTATAGTGCGATAAGTATTTAAAAACTCACCCAGGAGAAAAAATTACTTTGAACGTTATTGCTGAACTCTTCAACCAAGCCTACAGCCGTGTAGCAACTCCAGAAAAGGCCATAGAACCATTAGCAGAAAACGGCGCTCCGGCGCAACAGAAATACGCCACGTTTGAAGACACAGATGTTGCTATGAATGACAGTTCCAATAACAAAGCAGACGAAAAAGTAACATTAGAAAATTCTAGTGTAAAGGACGACACAGTTGCAAATAACGTCACATTTTCCGATATTTTGCAAATACCCAGTTGTTCTCGTTCTGGAATTCATCAGAAATCCAGAAAAAATGGAAGAAAACAACATTCGGAAATATTTACCTCAACTCCTATAAAAGTTGTTCTAGAAGAGAAAGAAAAAAATCTGATGTGGCCAGCACATTACCTTCCGTCAGTTCTATATATTTTGTACAAATTTCATACGGAAAGTTCCTTGCTAAATTAAATATTCTATTTCTTGTACATTAGCTTCCGACAGTTGCATGTATTTTATGCAAATTTCATACAGAAAATTATTATTTTGTGACGTTTTCTATATACAGTGTAATGTATCTGCAGAAAAAAAAGATTTATTATTATTTCTTGTACATTACCTTAAAGCAGTTGTATGTATTTTATACAAATTCCATAGAGAAAGCAAAAGATCCTATATTTCCAGTAAAATTATAAAACAGACACACTATGTCAATTTCACTTGACACTGACATCCTGACATCTTTCAATCAGAATTTTCTTAATATAGTAGTTATTTCCACAGGTATGGCTACTTTATGAAATTTAATTTCTTTATAATTTTTTAACTCAATATCCATTTAATATTAAGTATAAAATGCAGTCAAATCGTATAGAGAATAAAATATTCTTTAATATTTATAATAACATCAAATGTGAAAAAATTATATTTAACATAGTTTTTTCAAGAAAAACTGTTAAAATCTTCAAATGATGGTACTTCCGGTTGACCAATTGTAACCAAAATCTAATCAGCTCTTCCTATGGATGTAACGAAGAAGTATACGAAAAAATTATAATTTTTGTAACTGTAGTATTAGAGTTATCGCAGACGAAAATTTTGTTACACACACACATCCACACACACACACATCCACACACACACACACACACACACACACACACACACACACACACACACACACATACAGACATCATCGTAAAAATAGTAAATTCGTATTCTAGGGACTCTAAAACGTGCTTATTGAGTAAAAACTCATCATCGAATTTTTTGACCAAAGACAATACCTTCCTTACCTAAAGGTGACGGAAGGTAAAAAGAAGAAAGCAAAAGTGAAAAAAGGAAATTCAGCAGTTATTGAAACATACAAGAGAGATCTATTTAATGAGGATGAAGGAGCTAAGAGAAAAAAAATTGAGAGAAATGTAAAGAAGTTCAAAAAAGTTATCAAATCTCAGACGATTCTACTGAAGAAGATAGCGAAGACGAAGTTTAAGAAGACATTTGCATTATATGCGGTGATTTAGGAAAACACAAGGAGCTGTGGCTAAGGTGTAACAAATGCAATCAATGGGCACATGCCGCATGTGCCGAAAAAGGACGAAAAGAAATTTTTATATGTGACTTCTGCATGTAGATTACGGTAATGCCGGCCACGGCCGCTATTACTCGAATCGTGCGGAAAATTGATTGACCGCCTAAGTATTAGGCAGCTTACACATTTCCTACGGATGACAAATTAAGAAAGGCGGCAACAATTAATAACTAAAATACATACAAAATTATTTATGTTATTATTCATTTTCATGTATTCAATTTTGTTTTATTGTAATCAAATTTTTCGTTCTATAAAATGAGCTATAACTTCTGCCTTAACATTTTAAAGAATATAAAAATATCTCGAAAAATATTGAACTGCAATAATTTGATTTTGAAATAAATATGAATTGTTTACAAATCGGCAAATCGCGGGACGTAGTGCGGCTGCACCGGTCACACCTGCCTCAGGTCAGCCCTGTATACTTAAAAGTAATCATTCATTTACAGAAATATAAACTGACTTGTTTCCATTTATCAATTATTGTTAATTCCTCTCATTTTTAGCCGTGTTCCTTCGGGCTGTGATTCGTGATCTAAATGATAAAAGTGATAATGATTAAGAAGAATAATGTTTTTACGTTTCCTATTCGTTATCCCCACTTTCTCATTTTGTGATCACTAGACAACATTCCCCCTACCCTTCAGAATCAACCTTTTTGAGTGATTTACGTGGATTCAATTCAGAACAAATTGAAAATATACTATTTCGAGCGTAGAAATTTACGAATGTGGGGTTTGTGGCATCAAGGGAAATAAGATTTTTCTACAAAAGCGTGTAATGAACCACATAAAGATTTGTTTGAAATAAACATACTTCATATTCCTTACCAAGAACATTATTTTTTACTTCAATATAATCCATTTTTAATTCTGACTATAACACTAGACATTTGATTATTTATAAAATAAAGTTTGCATTAGTCTGCATATGACATTGACATTTGACACAAGATTGTGTTGTTTTCTTGCTATAATTTTTAAATCCTGTTTCAAAAGGATCACGATTAAATTAATCAGGATTCACAAAATCACAGTCACAACCCGAAGGAACACGGCTTTTGTCTAGGTAACCATCTGGAATTGTAGGATTTATAATTCCTGCTCTAAAGATAAAATCTTTTTCAATGAATTAAACATATTCTTCATATTGTTCATTTTATGTATTGGCGGCTCAGCGTGTTTTTTCTACATGAAAATTAATATTAAATGAATAACAACTATTTATTTTATTTATATGAAAACTTACACACATGTTATTTCAGCCGTATCTCCGTCTTATAAAAATTCTAACCTGATAAACATTTAAATTTTTGACAGTTGGTAAACAGTGAACTAGTTGCATTTGCATAGCTACATTTCATTCTTTAAATAAACTTTTTAAATTTGCTTGACCATAATAACACAAAGATAAATAATTTAAGTTTCAAATTTAAAGAGCTATTTAAATATAACAATATTTACAGAAGTGACCATAATTGCACCATGAGTCTAAGACGGGTTTTACAATCTGGCTGCGACATATTTATATAAAAACCACATCCCGATCGTATTACTGTTGCCACAAATGGGACGTCATATCTGAAGTCGGGACCAGACTGAGGTCTCTTTGTTGGGACACTAGACACAGCCTTGCCTTATATTTATAACTTACTGTTCCGGTGGCATCAGATATGAGTTGTTCTCTTTCAAATTCCTTATTCCAATCCACACAAACCGGCCGAACTACGTTTGTGAGTTGTAATTCTGTCTTCAGAACTAGAACAGCTATATCTGCTTGGTAATTTGTAACAAATCCATTGTAGTGTGGAGGAATGTAAATTTCTTTCACTTGACGCGTTTGCGAGTGTATATCTTTGGGTGATTCGTAAGCGCTATAATATTTTCCAGCGCTTACATAATAAGTTTCTGCGGGGAGTTTTTCTCCACGGTCATCCGTGAAACAGTGGCCAGCTGAAAAATAAACACATGGTTTGTTCGTTTCACTTCTTTAATTTACTGCAAAATGCTACGCTGCAGTTTTGACGCTGTCGCAACAGTCTACTGACCAACGCCATCAGTAAAAAATAAATCAGTAAAATTTTAATTTTGTTCGTTTCGTAGTTGGAGTTTTTAGTTAATTAAAACTTCGATTAGTTCGATTCTCGTAAAAAAAAATAGCAGATGGCGCTTGAGAGTCGACCGTTTTTACATGCGTTTTAAATTCGTAAAACTAAACTTTGTCGATACTAAATATCTTTACAATCTGTAAAAGTATACAAGACTTGAATATTAATAATTACTAAGTCGAAATCAAAAATATGGTTAAATATCAGTTAATTCCGTCGATTTTATTTGATAATTGGGAGTTGACAGGTGTTATTTTTTCGCTTTTGTAAATTAGGTGTGCAATTCTGACTAATCAAAGGGCAGAATTTATTTTTCTGTCTAAAGTCTAAGCAATGCTATTTTCTTACGTGACACGAATTATAGACTCGATTCTATATAAAACTGTAAGTTTTACAGATCTTTAAATCTGAAAAAAAGTGACAAAAACACATATATTCTTCTTGATTAATATAAAATTATACATGAGTAGCAGCTTTCGTTGCGATTTTGTTAATTATTTACAGATTTACAGATCAGTAAGATACAGATGTGAACAGAATCGACCCATTAGAACGAAATTAGAATTCGAAATTATACGTTTGCATAATAGCTATTTATATAACAAGTTGCAATATGAAGGTGTTCTTCGAACTAGTGATAATCGACCAGAAAAGTGTAACGGTCAAATTTAGGCGCCAAATTCAAACTCAGTTCATAACGCTAAGAACATAATTTTAATCGCCGTGTATTTCTTACCAAGGAAATTACCTCAACTTTAAAGACCGAGAAATCTCATAAAAGTAAATCTCTTATGCAAAACATTATATGAACCACCTAGAATGATCCTTTATCTCCAGATTCGTACAATAATATTCACATGAACTGTGCACAGTTTATAATTATTTAAATAAAAATACAACACTAGAAAATACAATGAACGTATGTCTCGATTGGTCCTACAACTTCGGTACGCAGCCAATTGCAGCATAGCTTGTGTTGCACGTGACGTATTTACAGGCGGGTGAAGTACTGACTATCCGCGACATACGGAATTTTTACTTACACGTAACATTTTATTTTCTAATAATTTTCTTACTCTACCTTTTGAAGAATTTTAAACAGTTGCAATCTATTACTGAATAAACAAACTATCAAATCCTTAACAAGAGCTGCTTAATTTCTTTTACAAAATATCTTTTTTTGGCAGTAAAATTACACTTCCATAAGAAACCTATACAAGGGAATTCAAACTATGAACTCGCGCCAAAAGCAAATTCTAACCTTTATTCTTCTGGTCTATTGTTACACGAGCGAAGCGAAAAAAATAAATACAGAAAATAATGCAACAACGAAAATAAATCAAATAACACTGAATTTAGGATATCACTCCAGATATAAAATAGCATGAAAAAAAAATGTATTACAATAATTGTCATTGTAACACTTGTCTTTCAATGCACTATTACGTACCTGATATTATAATTAAAGGATTTACAATGGAACCGCCACATATGTAGCCATGTTCTCCTTTTTTGAGGTGGTAAACTGCAATGTGCCATGGAAATTCACCGGGAACTGTTGCTGTACCGTGAACTATATTTGCTGAACCCTTTGAAATAACTTCTCCACATTCTAAAATTTATAAATAATAAGTTTTAATAGTTCTGTTTTATATAATACGAAGACGATAAAATTCTATTTTATCGACGATCGGAAAGTGTTAATTCACCAGCGATGAAATCGCAAGGGTAAAGGGAATTATTTTTCGCGAGTCGATATAAAAAATTATCGTCGTGTATAAAATACAATTTTTTTATAGCAGATTTTAAAAAATAAGAAAAATCGATTACAAACTAAATTATTATTTAAGCACAATTTTAAAAATTAATATAAGTTGTGATTCTATTCCAAGAACAGATCTTTCTGATAACGTTAATTGTACAATTAAAGTTATTAATACAAATAGTCAGTGTTTATAATGTATTTTATATGCTGCCGTGTCATAAACACAATTTGAGTACTCTAATGTATTTCATTATAGGCTAAGGACGATAATGAATTCATTACATTACTCTGTACCATACTGAGCTATGGTAACGAGGTACTTGTTTACAAACAAATCGAAAACAGCATACCTGATTCTTTAGAGTATTTTTTTTTTCAATACCAAATACTTTATTTTAATACTTCATTGCTTTGCGCCAGCAAATAAATTTTTGTATGTAATACGGATTATAACTAATCATATATTATTGGCGACTAAAACTACCGATGGCGGCGCTAGTGTTGTAGCATACACGTGCTCTGAAAATGGTATTGTGCTATAAGATCGCATACACTAACATTGTGTAACCAACATTCGTTTTGGATTATTTCATTAAACTTTTTATAAATACTGTTAGTATAATTTTGTGTACCTACTTAAATTATAATGACATTCGAAGAAAGTTATCTTAGACTTATTTCCAAGGAAATGTTTACTTATTTGGAGGCAACAAATGTTTTTCGAAGTTTTATAAAAGGGGGGTGTTTAAACAAGTGCTCTAACGTCACATCCTCATGAGATTAGAAGAACTTTACAATTGATTATTTACAAAATGCTCTTGTATAGCTGGCCATAGTGGCCAATGCAAACACATTACAGTTGTGTTAATATTTTGTACAAGATAGTAAAATAGTACCATATATTATTCATGGATGTTAAATAAATAGGTATTCACTTTGCTTAGTTAAGAAACTTAAAATGAAACTAATGTCAAATGTTTTTCAAATTGTTTTATTTACAAGTGTAAGAAATATATTGAATGCTACACAAAAGTGAAAAGTGTATTATTTTACTCATGAATTGGTCAGGAAATAATACAATACTTTTCATTTTTGTTATCCTCTTATGATTCGTAACTTGTTTTCCAGTCCGTATTTTCCTAATCCAGCCCTCTCTTTTGTCGATAGACTGCATTTTACCAAATTTATTTTGGATGTCACTCTTCCTCTCACCAATTTTTGGGACAGATAATTTCTTACTACCCCGAGAATGACAGCCATACACGCAGCAATTGACGCTGTTAATATTTTCTCGTTATTTGCTCATATTGCAAAGTAATTTATATGTACTTTAAAACAAAAAGACAAAGAAGAAACCGACAAGGAAACCAATGCACTCTATATATTTACTGTAAAGTTGAATAACAAAATACCATTTTCAAGAGTTGCAAATATCGTCCGCTTGAGGGATTCACGTTAATTTTAGTCGCCAAATGTAGTGTTGCCAACTTTATGATAATTATTGTAGATGTAAGCAAATTTCGGCAGATGTACGATGTAAACTATTATTCAAATTAGATGACTATTCAAGGTCATTTGTGAGCCGTCTGATATAATATTACTCGCAGATAACTTCACTGCATTTCGTAAGCATAGGCGTGTAACATGAAATATTTATGGACACATTTTAACTGAAAAAATAAAAGTATGTTATTTAAAAATTATGTTTCGTTCTAAATAATGGCTTTCTGAAAGATTTATATTCTTCACTTATGTTTTTGCAAAATTCAAAAACTTAGTCTTAACTATAAATCAAGTAATAATAATTTGATTTAAACGGTAACGCCACTGGGTAAATATTAGAACAGAGGGCATTGTAGTAGATAATTAGGTATCTGTAATTCTACGACATACGTCCTTATTATTTATAATGTGTTAGAAAGTAATGCCACTATTTACGTATATCTGTCCCCCCACATAAATTAAATAGACACAGATCAAATAATATTTCTCTTTCTTATACAAGATGTTGCCAAGGTATTGCTATAAAGTAATATGTATTTTTTCTTCGAACAAATGACCTTGAATAGTCATCTTTCATGAATAATACTGAGTGTTTTTTTTACAATAATTTCAATATCCGAGATTAACAATATTGAATGTCAGACTGACAGATATGTAAACATAATCTAAATATTCTTTTCATTTTACAATTTTTCGATTTCAAATAAAATTTAATATGAATCTCGGCGTTGAAGTTCCTTTTTATCGCTCATATGGTTCATTTTCTTCGGCCCTACGGGCCTCGGCATACAAATTCCACATTCGTGATAAAAAAAGTAGAACTTCAGTGCTGTGATATATAATTAACTATAATTTAATTTAAATATAATTAAAGTATGTACCTATTTTATTTTACATATTTTGGGATCAATAATAAATTAAGGTACAAGTTTCATAAGACATTTTAGCGCACGCGTCTTCGTTAGAAACGAGCGGCTTTCCGGGAGTTTTCTAAGGGGACAAGTGCGCTGAAATGTCTTACGAAACGTGTATTTTATAATATGTTTTTCTATTTTGGTCCTTTTTTCAAAAAATATTTACGTACCATATTTCATTTAGAGGAATTTCTATTTTGCTTGTTTCATAAAGTAGATATTAAAGAACCAAAATGGAAAAACTTGTTTATTTGCACACAAAAGCGGGCGCAATTTGGGCTTTGTCGCTCGAGTGCTAAACAGATAAAGATTGTACACGGTAAATTTCGGACACCAAAAAACTCAAATAAAAGAATTCGGCGCATCTATTGCAGTAAAATATATTTATTATTATGAATTAACACCAGGTTAACACCTAACATTTAACTTTAGCCATTATATTTTGTACAGTGCCTTCTAGTTCTTGTTTTGTCCCAAAATTCCATCTGTTCTTGTAGTCTAGGTCTAGAAGATTTCTGGCCAAACTAATTGCCCTTTTTTAATTTCCGCTTAAGAATTGCCCAGTAAGTTTCCATCAGGCTTAGTTTTGGGCAGTTCGACGGACTTTACTTTTTGGGCCCGTTAGAATGATTTTGGTTTCCTACCACTGCATAACAGACTTTCCATAATGATATGAAAGCAAAACTAGCCAAAACACAATAAAAGTTGACAATAAAAAGCAACAATGCAACAAACGTTTTGGAAAACACTCTTTCAAGTAAATATTTTGAGTTATGGTATCGGTTGTAATAAAAGTCAGACTTTTATAACCATGTACAAATTACTTGTCTCACAAATTTTGGCATTTTTTGTTTTAAATTTCTCCTAAACATTCAACTTGTCCTTTGAAGTAAAGAAATATTGTCCTGGGAGTTCTAAAAAATCACCTACAACATATGTTTCGTTGTCTATATACATCACAAGAATTTTTCGTCAAAATTTCAGTGTTTTATTTGCGAACTTGGGTTTTAGCTGTTAAATACCGCTTTAAGATCTAGGTAAAATATTTTGAAATTTACATTAATATACAGGTGTCCCAGGACGACCTTACGTTATCGCTAATATTATTTTACGAAATTTGGTATCTAGGGGTTTTCCGACTAAAATATTTTCCAAACAGTAGCACTTCCGGTTTAACCAGAAGGAAAACCTAACTTTCTTATTTGAAATGGAATGCCATATTTTTTATTTTACCATTGAATTCAGCAGAAAATTTTACATATGAAACCATAAAAAAAATTTACTCATGATAAACCACTTCCGGCGTAGTTAAACTATTTTTGATTTTTTCACTAATAACGGCTACTTTTTTGTCACTCTGTATCTCGAGAATGGAAACGAATTTCTATAATCTGTAAAAACGGTTTTATAAAGAAAGCTTTTGTTTACAATAATATAAATTAATAATCGACCATTTTTGAAAATTGTAATTTCTACGTGAACGTAAAATTGAAGTTTACAATTCAAAAATCACAATTTTTTAAATGGTACACCTCATATTTTTATTATGTAAGTAAATTCTTCGTTAAAAAATAAGTGTAGTTTGTGTAGCTTGTCCTATGTTGAAAGTTGATAGATTTTTAGTAAAATGGAAAATATTTAAATTGCGTGCGTTAGTACTTGTTTATAAGTCTAGTATAGTTGGCCATGGACATTTGTTTTAGCTTTATGTTATACTCGTATTTTCTATTTCTCTTTATTCCGTATTTTACATTTAATATGATAGTAATTCATAAAAATTCATTAAAATAAAAAATAATAAATAGATAATAAACATAATTTAATAACTAATGTAAATAAATGCAATTTAAATATTTTCCATTTTACTACAAATCTATCAACTTACAACATAGGACCATGCTACACAAACTACCTGTATTTTTTTTACCGAAGAATTCATTTAAATAATAAAAAATGAGGTGTTCCATTTAAAAAAAAAGTTTTTTGAATTTTGTGAACTTCAACTTTACGTTCACGTAGAAATTACAATTATAAAACTCTTTTTACAGATTACAGAAATTCGTTTCCATTCTCGAGATATAGAGTGATAAAAAAGTGGCCGTTATTAGAGAAAAAATCAAAAAAAGTTAATTAAGCCGGAAGTGGTTGATCATATATAAAATTTTCTGCTGAATTCAATGGTAAAATAAAAAATATAGCACTCCATTCAAAATAAGCAAGTTAGGGTCTACTTCACGTTAAACCGAAAGTGCTACTGTTTTGAAAATATTTTAGCTGAAACGGGCATGTCGGAAAACCCCTAGACACCAAATATCGTAAAATAATATTGAATAGTTTTTAAAATAGCGGTAGCGTAAACTCGTTCTGGGACACCGATATAGATGTCCAGAATTTATCGTGCACAATCTTTATTCAAACGAATCAAAAAAGACAATTTCAGATATTCAAAGCGCATGCGCCAAGTGTAAGACTGCGACAAAATATAAGTGCCGTTTAGCCGTTTGCCGTATACACATTCTTGTTCATATGGCAGGTCTGTCTGTTTTACAGTTTTGTTTTTCAAATATTTATGATGAGTATTAAATTTCTGGTCCCCAAATACTGCCAATGGAAATGTTTCGTCTGGCTTGGAACATAAAAAGTTAGGTTAAGTATAGTAATACAATGAAGGATGTTCTAATAAAACACTGGATAGCTGACACGTTTAACATGTGAGGCAAGTGGTGGGGGTACGGCGCCAATTGCAGAAAAGGCAAAACGTCAAACATTCGTTGGTTGCATTATATGGTAGTTTTCTTCAATAAAGTGGTGTTTGTGTTGTGTTCATTGTATTCTCTATACGATTTGACTGCATTTTATACTTCATATTAAATGGATATAGTTATAGAATTATAAAGAAATTAAATTTCATAAATTAGCTAGCTATGCTAGAAACAGTTACTATATTAGGAAAATTCTGATTGAAAGATGTCAGTGTCAATTGACATATTCGTAGTATATTTGTGTTATAATTTTACTCGAAATATAGGATCTTTTTGCTCGATACTTTCTGTATAAAATACATACAACTGTCGAAAGGTAATGTACATACAAGAAATTTATAATCTTTTGCAAGAAACTCCCTATGGATTTTATAGAAAATTCATAGGCATTTACGAAAATTCTACCGGTAGATACCGCATTTACAGACTGTGTTCGTAAACACGAGTGGTAAAAAGTTACCGTGTTCGAAAATTGTACAATATCTACCAGATTCATCTACCGGATTCATGAAGTATCTAATCTCAAAAAAAGGTAGTGATGCAAAGCGAAACGCGCGCGCAGAGACAACTATCTAAAGAGAGATTGGAAACTCAATGCTTTTGTATCGTTATAAAGTTCGCCATCTATCATCATATGCAACTAACTAAACCACGGTAACTAGATCTTTAAAACGTAGCCCGGTGTTTTTAAAATTAGTTTTTTTAATATTTGAAAGAAAAAGAAAAGCCCATATTGATATGTATTATGAATATTTATTGAAAATATAGTGTACAAATTATAAATTGCAAAAGAACAATTAGTAGGTATATAAATAATATTAATAAGAGTTTAATATTTATCCAGATAATTATTTTGAGGAATAGTGAAAAATATGTTTGTGTAGACACATATTTGTTTTTTTGCAATATCCTCAGCTTTTTGCAAGATTCAATTTCTAATTTGTGTGCTATAATATCTGAGCTGTTTTTTTACATCTATGTATGTGATGTAAACTAAAACTTGTAAGCAACACAATCGGATATGTACATCTAGTCCAAGATCCCAGGGCCCTCAGACGTAACTTATTTTCTCAAAGATGAAATGTGTGGAATAGGGTAGTATTCCTATGTACATTGAACGCACGCATACCTGCTAAGTTGGGTAGACGGCCAATTTACAGGAACCAGGTGCGAAAGGTAAGCAAAAATTGGACTTACTTCACTTAAATTCTGAAAGCTGATTTTTATGTTAGGCTTATAGAATATTAGTACAAAATAATATTCAATACTCCCAGACACTTCCGCTCGGCCTTAACTTCCGACAGACGCTTTAAAGCTCACACAAAAATACATTAACTTTACTTATTTTCTGATGCTTGATTTTTATATATGTTACTTAGGGGACTATTTCAAACCTATATGTACACAGCCAGACAAATGCTAAGGGCCAAACATCCCCCCAGACACAAAAACATTCTGCTATGAGTATGAGCGCGGGGGACTATACACGCGTTTCAGAGCGAGCGAGATAGCCATGTAAACTGATTTCCTCCTCTTAAACTTACAGTCTGCTCTACTCTACTGTGTGTTTGCACTGTAGCATCCTAAGTGGAATTTTAGTCCACAATTTTTAATTTTTGACTTATTGTTCAATAAATTTTATCGAGAAGTCAACATTTTTTTGTGTCGCTTGGGATACAGTATTATATTGAGTTATTTCTTCTGAATTTACGTCTTTTTCTTCAAATAACTCGATATAATATCTATGAAGATATGTTAGAAAGAAACAACGTCGACATCATCAAGCTGCTTTTGACGAAATGTGTGCTTTTATTCAAGAAAACGTCATCGAAAAAGGACGTTGTTTCTTTCTAACATATCTTCATAGATATTATATAGAGTTATTTGAAGAAAAAGTCGTAAATTCAGAAGAAATAATAGGAAATTTTGCACCACATAATTTAGAAAATAAAATACTAAAAGCATTTGGTAAAGAAATAAAAATTTTAATTATTCAAAATAAGGTTATTTATTAATAAATAATTAACATGTCAATAGAAAGTTTATACTTAATTACCATCTGTTTTGTAATAAATAACTTCTCAGTAAATATTTTTTTGATTTAAAAAAAAAATAAATATCCAATAAATTTTTATTTAATGAAAAATATTACTTTTAAACAATATTTATTTCCTAAATTAACATCTATGCTCTTACAAACTCAATATAAAACTGTATCCCAAGCGACTCAAAAAAATGTTGACTTTTCGATAAAATTTATTGAACAATAAGTCAAAAATTGTGGACTAAAATTCCACTTAGGATGCTACAGTGCAAACACACAGTAGAGTAGAGCAGACTGTAAGTTTAAGACGAGGAAATCAGTTTACATAGCTATCTCGCTCGCTCTGAAACGCGTGTATAGTCCCCCGCGCTCATACTCATACCAGAATGTTTTTTGTGTCTGGGGGGATGTTTGGCCCTTAGCATTTGTCTGGCTGTGTACATATAGGTTTGAAATAGTCCCCTAAGTAACATATATAAAAATCAAGCATCAGAAAATAAGTAAAGTTCATGTATTTTTGTGTGAGCTTTAAAGCGTCTGTCGGAAGTTAAGGCCCAGCGGAAGTGTCTGGGAGTATTGAATATTATTTTGTACTAATATTCTATAAGCCATACATAAAAATCAGCTTTCAGAATTTAAGTGAAGTAAGTCCAATTTTTGCTTACCTTTCGCACCTGGTACCTGTAAATTGACCGTCTACCCAACTTAGCAGGTATGCGTGCGTTCAATGTACATAGGAATACTACCCTATTCCACACATTTCATCTTTGAGAAAATAAGTTACGTCTGAGGGCCCTGGGATCTTACTCTAATCGTTGTATTAGTATTATTTTCTTGAAAGAATTTTTAAATATTATTTAAATGTGTGTTGAAAAGAGACCTACGTAGGTGAAAAAAAAAAAAAGAAACGAAAATTGGGAGCTAAGGAATATCAACCTCCAACATCTTCATAGTTCTTCACATAACTCATATAGTCGTAACTTTTTGAACGATATTGTCAGCTTTTAAACTACTGTGGATTTCTAGTTCTTTTTGTGTTGGCTCCTTTCTTTTCTCATATAGAATTCTTCTGAAGAATTGCAAATGATCAAGGTCATTTGATGAGTGTTCAGGATATTTCTCTCCTAATTTGTAAGTTTCGGGAAGTTCTATATCATTCGATACACAAGCATTAAGAATTTGTTCTCCATGAAATTCTACAGAAACATATATAAGAAAAATTTATAAATATTATTATATAAAAAGTAATTAATGTTCAAAAGATACCTTACGAGTTCTCTGTATGTTTTAAACATTTAAAAATTCAAATAATGTGGAATCAAAAATTATGTATGTCATGTCAGCTTTTAAATTTTTCAGTTTGACGTTTCAATTTTCCATTATATTGTTTTGCATTGCCTTCTATGTTAAGTCTTCGTCATTTTTGTGATTTTGCTGCCCTCTGAAGAAATATACAAGGAACTATTTTCCCGGTGCTCCGTTTGCCCCTCATCGTCAAAATCTTTGTTACAAGGCCACCCATAAGTCTGTCCAATCTCTCTTTAGATAGTTGTCTCTACGCGCGCGCGTTAAATTTGGAAATGTGTTCAAAGTATGACTCTGCTCAGTTTGGTAACTACATTAATTTTCTAACCTGTTTCAAATTTTCAATTTTTTATAGGTTATGGATCTATCCCTGTTTACCACGTGCGTTCTTAAAATATCAATTCCGGTAGCTATAACCTGATAAACAGCTGTTTACCGGTAGAATTTTCGTAAATGCCTCATATAACTGACGGAAGGTAATGTGCTGGCCACATCAGATTTTTTCTTTTTAAGATTGCAATTTCATTTTCTTGTTGTATTATAATATTCATAGTATGTTCCGTAAATAAATCAGACTAATCGTAATCGGTGAGTAGTTGGTTACTGAAAGTGGTGAGTATTTTCGGAACAGTTTGATATTCAAGTTTCGTCATATAAGCATTCATGATTACCAACACTATTCAAATCATATTTACTCTTGTAAAAAGAAAAAAAAATATTAGCAATATTTATTTCAATAATTTAAACATAGTTACCATTATCATGAGTTTTTGATAGCACAACCTCACAAAGCAAACAATAAACTTCAAATCACCTTCAAATAGCGCCCATGCCATCTGTAAAATTGATGCAAATTGCAAATAACCGAAGTCTTCGTGCTTTGAGCGCGATGAGTTTGGTGACTAACCAGACTCACCAATTTCGGGTCACCGCGTTCCATAAATCAAATCTTTTCAGGAATTGAATATTTACGGAACAGAAAATTACAATTTGGTGACTTTCGGGTATTTACGGAACATACTATAATTCTTTGAATTTTTAGTTCATTTTCATTATTTAATTTCCTCTTTTTTGTAGTATCTAATTAAATAAATAGAAATGTAATAATTTTCAAAACGAGATTTAGTTTTTCTTAATGTTATTAAAATTGTTTTCTTATAAGATGTTTTTATTATTGTTATTACTGCTTCCTGTTTCTAAGTTTTCCGAATCTATATAAAATTAATATAATTATAATTTTTTTTGTAATTGTAAAAGCAATTAAAATTATTTATACCGTTTTTATCGTTACTAAAAATATTTTCATTTATATTATAATTTTCGTTTATTGCAGTATTTGAATTTGTAAAAAGTCATTAATTACCTATTTATTTTAAAAATATATTAAATTCATATTTTATTATTTATCCTCCTATCATTATTGTGTTCAGATTTTTGGCAAGAGTAATTAATTTCTTCAGTTCCATATCTTACAGTTTCCTGAATTATATTTCTTTGATCTAATAAAGAAAACATTTATTTTTACGATATATAATATTACCAGTAGATTTCTTGATATTTGAGGAAAATAGCACTGGTCCAGTAATCATTAAATGAGGCGCAATTTCACTTACATCGGGATCAATTTCTGTTGGTGTCTCCTCGGGACCACCACCAGTTGCCATTGTAACTTGCTTTTCCTTAGTAAGAGCATTTCGTTGACTTGTCTTTATGTTAAACCATAATTTTTTTAAATGTGTGATGGATCTCTAATATTAATAAGTATATAAAATAGAAGAGAATAAAATGAAAGTATGTAGATAATTATATATTTTAAAATTATACTTCTTGTGTGATATTTTGTGGATTATTGTAGTGTTCCACAATTTTATTCCATGCATCCACTTTTTCAGATAAAAAAACTGAATCACTCTTCTTTACTTCAATAATATTTTTATATACTTTTAGTATATTTAGAAATATCTTTTTCTCAAATAGGGAATAATGTCGATTTTTTGACATTTTAAAAATCACTTATGACAGACCATATACGCTTATAATGTACGTCAAAATGACTTAATTTGTCAATAAATTTATTTTCATTGTTTTGCCATAGACTACTACTAATTTATATTTTAATATTCTCCTTGTGAAATGTCAAATTTATTATTTGACATTAAATTGCATGTTGCCAAGTCAAAATTTAAAGAATAATAACAGATATCAAATAAGTAATGCCTCAAGCATCGGCTCCATGAAGTCAGTATTAAGTAAATACTTATTTCTGAAGATCTGCTTAAGTCACGACTATGAACGAGTAGTTACAACCAGTCGACGTTGATAAACAAGCCAGTCTCCATGAAGACGAACTTAAGTATTTGCATGAGAATGGACTATGAATACCGCCCTAAAACTAGGTATATTCCGGGGTCGCGTATAAATTTGAAATGCCGCCATTTAAGGGCACTAAGTGGTCGCTTAAATTTCTGAAATGGTCTATTGTGGTTTATGGATAAATGACAGTCAGGGCCGTAACTAGGGTTGGACGAGCGGGGTACTTGTCCCGGGCGCAGCTGTTTATAGGGCGTAGAAATAAATTCTTCATTTGTTAATTCTCAGAAAAATTCTAAAATATAAACCGAGCACAATCTTGGATTTCTTATTGCACACTTTGCATTCTATACATACATAACTTATTTTGGTACCTTTGCTGTTAAAGTATTATTTTATCTACTCGTTTGGTTAAAATGCTAATTTATACCTACACTATTATATTGAATAGATAAAAGCAAACATTAAAATCTTCTACACAAAAAAAATTATTTTAATAACATCAACCTGCAACACATTCTATTAAAGGTTTGTCCCAACTTCCTCTTGTACATCTGATTGTGGGAACTTGATATGTATTTGATGATACATAAAAATCTTTACATTCGCATCTTGCTATTGTTCCGTCTACTGCGGGATTACTGCAATTCACTGGTTCATTATTATATTTACACTTGATATTCACTGAAGATGATGTTAATGGTGGACAGGTCACTGAAAAAAAGACACTCAAATGAACAAACGGAAACCGGAAGTAATAGTTATAGTAACAGTTATCGTACGTCTACATACAGAATGTCCGCTGGGGAAACCGAAAACTTTTACCATGTATATTCTAGGGATCATTTTAAGTTAAAAATGTATGGATCAATTCTTCTCCGTTTTAAAGATATCGATAGAAACATATAAAATATTTAACCCTCGTGCCTCCAAAATAAAAATACAAACATGGACGACTATCTGTTTTTTCATGTAATTATTAAATAAATGATTTTGTTGCAAGTTCAATGGCGGTGCGTCAGATGAAGTGTATTGTAATAATATAAATCTACAATAGGTACATGAACTCACAAAGAATTATTGTTACTATAATATTACAAATAACTATTCATATAGTGTTATTTTCACGCGAATTTACACAAAGAGGCCAAATTATGCTGTCCTCATGGGGAATATATAAATGCGAGTGAGACTATTGCGAACTGATCGAACGGCAAGCGCTAACAATAGAAAATACTTGCTTTAAACAAGTATATATAAGTATATTACTTACAATTAGATTTTATAAAAACGATTTAATAATTACTATTTATTGTTATTGTTTAATAATAATAAATTTAATACGATTATTTATTTCTGTTTTAATTGTCACAGTATTTTAAACTAAACATTTATAAACAATGTATAGCTGTTAATAAATTATGAATTGTAGAATTGTATAAATATCAACAATCAAGAAGAGACAAACAACAGTACGAACTATTTACAACAATGGGAATAATTTAACTGAACCTATACATTTTAAGAAAAAGTTAAATAAATAAATTATTACAATAATTACTTTTGCAAGTAATATTTTCCTTATTAGTTCTTTTGAATTAAATAAATATAAAAAATATAATCTTACATGCGCAAAATAAAGGCATCGGAATAAGTATAATGTACCTAATAATATACGTGAGTAGTGATGGGTCAATTCCCGAAATTGAATGATGAGGAAAAAATACCCGGAAATTCCCAGGGAAATTTCCATTAATTTTTAAAAAATATTTCTCAGGTAATTTCAAATATTTTGTAGCACCACAATATTTATTGACGGAGTAAGAGTAGGTAACAGGCAGGCAGAAGGCACAAACATGTAAAGCAAAAGAACAGGCGTCAAGGTATAATATTATCTAAAATATAATATCAAAAAAAAAAGAAGTCAAGATATTTTTCCCCGCAAATCGTAATTGCAGGAATTTCCGGGAATTTTCCCGGGGAAAAACAAAATTCTTGCGGAAATTTTTTAGTGACACATCACTATACGTGAGGATGAGAATTTCTCGGCTTCGGTTGAGTGGTTGAGAGGATTTAGTATGTCTGGGCTACACACTGGCAGGCTGGCACGCTGCACTGTCTAGCGTATAGCCTGCCATTCGTGTTTCGTCTGACGTCAGCGTTATAATTTTTCGCTCTTCAACAGATTTACTAATATGAAAGAACTTTTGATTGATTTAATGTACAAATGAATAGTATATTTTTAGTTTCGTACATTTACAAAAAGTATAGTCCATGTAATTGTGTGTTGATTATTTAAGTAGCGTTCAAAAAAGTTTGGACTTGAACTGAAAAAGATTTTTTTAAATATTTGGCCTCACCTCATTCTAAGTTCACGGTCGCCACTGCAAGTAACGCATCTTCTAAAATAATTGTTATCATTTGTCCTGCACATCTAACATGTGTCACGTTTTGCTGTTTATTAAAAGTTTTTGTATTAATTTTGCCGAAATTATTGCAAATATTTTTAAAGGAGTATTGGCGATGCCATGTTAGATGTCAGCGCTTATGTGGAAAATTTTTGAACCTTAAGACAGGGTATTGTCACATATTGTTTTGTGTCATATGGTAGAATTTACGTTCTTGAAAGATTGTTTGATAGTGTTAAAGAGTATAAATTATTATTGTCTTAAGTCAAATAAGTCGCAACTACAAATTTAAATAATATCTAGTAACCACTTTAATAAAAAAAACTTCAAATCAAATAAATCAACTGCCCGAGCAATTAATTATTGCCGAATACTATTCGCCGAATATTTGGCTATTCGGCCAAGGAAACCGCCGAATATTCGGTATTCAGCTTAGAGCAGAATACACTATTCGTTGCAACTCTAATAGTGGCCCGTTTTCTTTACCCAATGAAAATTTTAAACTAATCTTTAGGTAATCCGAGAACTTCGCGTCGTGTTCCAAACTTCCTTCTCACAAAATAAAATGTCACTTTTAACACTTATATCATAAATAACTATTATTGTTTTACAATAAAAGTTATCATTATTATTATGCTATTAATTTATTTGTTTACAGTTTTGTGTATTACAGTGCAACAGAAATAGAAAAATGAAGCTGTACATACTTGGAACAAATAAGGGGAAAATTTATTAAAAAGGATGATAAACAATATAGTTTGGCTATAAAATTATAATAATTTTGGGTTGCTGTTTTAAAAAAGAAAAAAGTAGAACCGATTAGAGACGTCATAACTATAAGGGAAGAAAATTTCAAGATCATATTTTGTTGGGATATAGTGTAAACTTATACTTTTTGATTTGCAATTACTGCATTGTAGCACTGAGCAGTATCTTTGGCATTTACTGATCATTATTTAAACCTGAAAATGTAATATACACTATGTATCTCACTTTCTTTTACAACAAATATAAATTAAACCTGTTTAAGTTACATACGTTTCAATGTAAGCTATTAACGTTTCCTTATTCCTCTAGTTCACAAATTTGCCGCCAGACGTCACCCACTTTCAATTTTTTCGCCAATAAGTTAATAATTAAATACGATTTCTATAAGTATTTAATACTACGCTTCTCTTATTTCTAAGGTAACAGAAAAAATTTAGTAAATAAGCGAAAATCAATAAATTCTGTCAATTTTGCATTTTTGGTTTCAGAAAAATATACTTTTCATACCTTCGTCCAATGGACCTTTCTAATTTAAAGAGATAGAAGATATGCGCAATGGGTATCTGCGCATAGTAAGAACTGAGATCTATGGCGTTCGTTTCTAAAAAATTTAGACGTAAAATGTGAAAATATCTCACATAACTTTAAAAAATGTTATCGAAATAAGTTACAAAAGCATTTATTGAAGTTAAAATGTCTAACGATGCAAGCTTTCACTGAGAATACACGAATTTGCGCCATTTTCTTACTATTTGCAGCGATAGAAAGAGATAGCCGTTAAATTGAAAAGGTCCATTTGTCTATACTCTATCCGTTTTAACTATAGAGCGTTGGGTGAGATAGGGCTTAAGATTCTAGCTCTCTGATTGGTTCAAACGTGAACCGAGTTTACACAGTAAAATAATTGACGCGAAATTTAAATTTGCTTGACAACTGTATCAATTATTTTGGCGTCTGACATAAAATATATAAATGTCAACAAAGTTAATAGTACACAATTTATTACATATTATCAATTTCTGTTCAGTTCTGTTTGTTTGTTTTTTTCGTCTATATAATTTTCATAGCGTTTTGTCGTTGTATTTCATATTACATAGTTTTCATTGTGCGCGTTTTCTTAGTTTTTAGTTAGTAGTTTGTTAGTTTTATTATTGTTCTCTTCGTTAATATTATGGATAAAAATCCTGAACCTGGATCTGCCAATGTTTTAAAATATCCTAAAGGAAAGGCCAGCCGAAGCGGGCAAAAAAAGTGGCGTATAATTTATACTGCATATATCGTGCCACGAATGCATATTCCAAATTAGAAAGTGTCCAAATTGTGGCATCAGAACTGGGCATAGGACGATATAATATTTTGAAAGCTATAAAAGAACATGAGGAAAAAGGGTCATTCGGATCACCCCAGGAACAAAGAAATTTGTTCAGAACATTATTTTGTCCATATTTAACGGTGTATATAGTTTACACATATAATGTATATATTTTAGAGTGTAAATATTTATATTTCAAAGGTGAATTATATTTTTATTTTACGTTGTTTTCTTTAAAATTTATTTGAATAATGTGGTTTTTATTTATGCATGCCCCTTTCGCCGAAATGTAGAGAAAGTTACGAAGATTATAAGTAAATATATGCATGAAAACACAAAATAGATTAGCACATGTACGTACAAGACAAAATTACTAAAAATATGTCAATTAGAAAGAATTTTTTTAAATCCAGGAATGGCGCGAAAATTTGAATTTTTTATTTAATACATGTAAAAACGGCCGCGCTCGAAACGCCATCTAGTCTATAGTTAAAACGGATAGATTATGGTATTACAGAATTCAAAATCGTCCAGAAATGCGCTGTTGCTGACTTGGGTCGGCAAAAGGAGTTGGCATTACTGTTCTGGTGATATGTCAATTTAAGATTATTTTCAACAGAAAAATTAGTAAAATGTTCACAAATTTTAGGACTACATTTTTAATTATTGTAATTTAAATAACAAAATTTTGTCATAAAAATAATAATAATGCTGTCATCTCGTATAGATGAATTATAAGTCCTAACTTTAGGACTAGTTTGTTTTGTAACTACAAACTACAACTAACTTCATATGATATATGTTAGAGTTTATGACTTTCTAGATGTCTCAAGTAGTCCAAGAGTCAGTTACAAAGAAGAGCTTCATGTGATGTCATGCTATGCTGTTGTAAAAGATAAATTCATTTAAATAGAATCAGTGTTAATTAGTAAAACCAAGAGTTTATTACTAATCATAACCCAATTCCAATAAAATATGTATATATATAATTAAATGTTTGTATGATATATTTTCCAATGAATATAAAATAATTACGCATTATAAGCTCAAATGTAAGTAATTATAATTAAACTTGCAATGTAAAATTGATAAAAATTTGTTAATTTTTTTAGGTTATGTAAAATATAATAAAGTATAGAGAAATATACGAAGAATTTATGGAGAAGTATTACACGCCCAGAAACTGTTTTGCGAGAACTTGTATTTGCAGGCCTCGCTTTCTGCTCGGTCTGTCAAAATAAACTCGCTCTCGCAACTGTTCAGTTTCTGGCCTAGTGATACAATAGTTATTTGTATCACTAGTCCAGAAACTGAATATTTGCGACAACGAGTTTATTTTGACAGGCCGAGCTGTAAGCGAGGCCTGCAAATACGAGATCTCGCAAAACAGTTTCTGGGCGTGTGATACACAAGATTTTTTGTGCCGACATCTCCATCAATTCTTCGTATATTTTCAGCACTTTATTCTATTTTACATAACCTAAAAAAATGAACATACATTTTTAACGGTTTTGCATTGCAAGTTTAAATATAATTACTTACATTTGAGCTTAAAATGCGTAATTATTTTATATTTATTGAAAATATATCATACAAACATTAGTTATATATATATATATATATTTTATATACTTTAGCATATTTTCAATGACAGATAGCGGAAACTCAATTGTATCACGTGAAGTTAGTTGTAGTTACAAAACAAACGAAACAAATTAGTCCTAAAGTTGGAACTTATAATTAATCTATACGAGATGACAGCATATTATTATTTTTATGACAAAATTTATTTATCTAAGTTACAATAATTAAAGATTTAGCCCCAAAATTTATAAACATTTTGCTAATTCTTGTGTTGAAAATAATCTTAAATTGACATATCACCAGAACAGTAGTGCCAACTCCTTTTGCCGGCCTAGGTCAGCAACAGCGCATTTTTGGACGATTTTGAGTTCTGTAATACTAGTCAAAATGGACGGAGGTACGAAATAGTTATTTGTA
>OY720465.1:15951564-16276564 GCA_963082715.1 Harpalus rubripes
TTTATTGAGGGATGTGTGTTGAACATACCTTGTAAATATGGTTTTATTACAGTTAATATTACCGGGATTAAGGGTGAGTGAACTTGACGAATGATATAATTGACGTGTATTAAAAAGGGGTAAAAGTTACCCTCATCTGCTGATATTTTTTTAATTTTATTGTGGTTCTTTATTGAGGGATGTGTGTTGAACATACCTTGTAAATATGGTTTCTTTACAGTTAATATTTCCGGCATTAAAGGTTGGTGAACTTGACCAA
Organism: Harpalus rubripes; assembly: GCA_963082715.1. NCBI lineage: Eukaryota > Metazoa > Arthropoda > Insecta > Coleoptera > Carabidae > Harpalus > Harpalus rubripes. The sequence continues at coordinate 15,951,824 of OY720465.1, forward strand.
TGTTATAATTGTCGTGTATTGAGTAATTTAAAGGGGTAAAATTTAGCCTCATCCCCTGATCTTTTTTAATTTTGTTGTGGCTCTTTATTTAGGGATGTGTGTTGAACATCCGTTGTAAATATGGTTTTATTACAGTTATTATTACCGGCATTAAAGATGGGTGAACTTGACCAATGTTATAATTGACGTGTATTAAGTAATTTAAAGGGGTAAATGTTACCCTCATCCCCTGATATTTTTAAATTTTGCTGTGGTCTTTATTGAGGGATGTGTGTTGAGCATCCCTTGTAAATTTGGTTTTATTACAGTTATTATTACCGGCATTAAATGTAGGTGAACTTGACCAATGTTATAATTGTCGTGTATTAAGTAATTTAAAGGGGTAAAAGTTACCCCCGTCCCCTGATATTTTTTAATATTGTTGTGGTTCTTTATTGAGGGATGTGTGTTGACTATCCCTTGTAAATATGGTTTTATTACATTTAATATTACCGGCATTAAGGGTGGGTGAAATTGACTAATGTTATAATTGTCGTGTATTAAGTAATTTAAAGGGGTAAAAGTTACCCTCATCCCCCGATATTTTTAAATTTTGTTGTGGTCTTTATTGAGGGATGTGTGTTGAACATCCCTTGTAAATATGGTTTTATTACAGTTAATATTACCGGCATTAAGGGTGGGTGAACTTGGCCAATGTTATAATTGTCGTGTATTAAGTAATTTAAAGGGGTAAAAGTTACCCTCATCCCCCGATATTTTTAAATTTTGTTGTGGTCTTTATTGAGGGATGTGTGTTGAACATCCCTTGTAAATATGGTTTTATTACAGTTAATATTACTGGCATTAAAGGTGGGTGAACTTGACCAATGTTATAATTGTCGTGTATTAAGTAATTTAAAGGGGTAAAAAATACCCTCACCCCCTGATATTTACTAATTTTCTTGTGGCTCTTTACTGAGGGATGTGTGTTGAACATGCCTTGTAAATATGGTTTTATTACAGTTAATATTACCGGCATTAAAGGTGGGTGAACTTGACCAATGTTATAATTGTCGTGTATTAAGTAATTTAAAGGGGTAAAAGTTACCCTCATCCCCTGATATTTTTCAATTTTGTTGTGGTTCTTTATTGAGGGATGTGTGTTGAACATCCCTTGTAAATATGGTTTTATTACACTTATTATTAACGACATTAAAGGTGGGTGAACTTGACCAGTTATAATTGTCGTGTATTGAGTAATTTAAAGGGGTAAAAGTTACCCTCATCCCCTGATATTTTTAAATTTTGTTGTGGTTCTTTATTGAGGGATGTGTGTTGAACATCCCTTGTAAATATAGTTTTATTACAGTTAATATTACCGGCATTAAGGCTGGGTGAACTTGACCAATGTTATAATTGACGTGTATTAAGTAATTTAAAGGGGTAAAAATTACCCTCATCCCCTGATATTTTTTAATTTTGTTGTGGTTCTTTATTGAGGCATGTGTGTTGAACATCCCTTGTAAATATGGTTTTATTACAGTCAAAATTACCGGCATTAAAGGTGGTTGAATTTGACCAATGTTACAATTGTCGTGTATTAAGTAATTTAAAGGGGTAAAAGTTACCCTCAACCCCCGATATTTTTCAATTTTGTTGTGGTTCTTTATTGAGGGATGTTGTTGAACATCCCTTGTAAATATGGTTTTATTACAGTTAATATTACCGGCATTAAAGGCGGGTGAACTTGACCAATGTTATAATTGTCGTGTATTAAGTAATTTAAAGGGGTAAAAGTTACCCTCATCCCATGATATTTTTAAATTTTGTTGTTGTTCTTTATTGAGGGTTGTGTGTTGAATATCCCTTGTAAATATGGTTTTATTACAGTTAATATTACCGGCATTAAGGGTGGGTGAACTTGTCCAATGTTATAATTGCCGTGTATTAAGTAATATAAAGTGGTAAACATTACCCTCAACCCCTGATATTTTTAAATTTTGTTGTGGTTCTTTATTGACGGATGTTTGTTGAACACCCTTTGTAAATATGGTTTTATTACAGTTAATATTAGCGGCATTAAGGGTGGGTGAACTTGGCCAATGTTATAATTGTCGTGTATTAAGTAATTTAAAGGGGTAAAAGTTACCCTCGTCCCCTGATATTTTTTAATTTTGTTATGGTTCTTTATTGACGGATGTATGTCGAACAGCCCTTGTAAATTGGGTTATATTACAGTTAATATTACCGGGATTAACGGTGGATGAACTTGACCAATGTTATAATTGTCGTGTATTAAGTAATTTAAAGTGGTAAAAGTTACCCTTATCCCCTGATATTTTAAAATTATGTTGTGGTTTTTTATTGTGGGGTGTGCGTTGAACATTCGTTGTAAATATGGGTTTATTACAGTTATTATTACCAGCATGAATGGTGGGTGAATTTGGCCAATGTTATAATTGCCGTATATTAAGTAATTTAAAGGGGTAAAATTTATACTCATCCCCTGATATTTTTTCATTTTGTTGTGGTTCTTTATTGTGGGATGTGTGTTGAACGATTTTTAATATGTGGGACCAGCTTCACCGCAGCCCACCACCCCCTCATATTGTAATTTGTAACTTTTTTCGTCATTGTAGGTTTATGATTCGTTAGTGAACGATTGTACCACAAACCATTTCGTTTGTACCTTAATAGTTTGTAAAAAATGTGAATTTGAAATAATATTTTTATTAAAAATAATGAACTGATATTGAATAGCAAATAAATTAATTCGTAATTATTTTATGTAGACTTATGTTTATGGTTTTATAAATGCGAGTTAAATAGTGGTCCAGGATTATAATTATAATCCAAGATTATCTGTATATTATTAAATACAGGATGTTCATTTTATTTTGTCCACTATTGTTACCAAGAGAACTATAAAAGTTACGAGATTGGTAAAATTAGCAAACAATTTCTATTTTACAAGACTATTAAAATGAGCGAAATATTTTTTTAAAACCAGTGATTCTCAAAACACTAATACAACTTTCTTTTTTTAAATAGAACATTTATATATTTTCATATATTTGGAATCTACGTAAAATTACGAATGCAATGGTATGCTTGAAGTGAATTTTTGTTGAAGAAATTAATTACGAAAAGGTAAGAGAAAATTATGAATAATTAACCTGGTAAGCCGTATCAGGTAGACTGTGTTAACAAATTGATTGATTTTTTCACATAATATATAATTTTACAAAAATAACTTACTATTTAAACAATTAACTTTAATATTAGCTCAAGTGTCTTTACAGCCTTCGTGATATCATAGCTTAGCAGGCTAATTATTCATAATTTTTCTTGCGTTTTTGTAGTTTATTTCTTCAATAAAAATTCATTTCAAGTATATCGTTGAATTCGTAATGTTACGTAGATTGCAAATATATAAAAATATATAAGGTGTTCCATTTAAAATGTATCCTGTATTTTGAGAACCAACAGTTTTTTTTTAAAATATTTCATTTATTTTGATAGTCTTATGATATAGAGATTGTTTCTTAATTTAACCGAACTCGTAGCTCTTATAGTTCTTGAGATAGCAATAGTGAACAAAATAAAATGAACAACCTGTATACATAATATTCTGAAATCCGAGATTAAATTTTATTTATAAATATAGGGAAAAATAACGGAGCTGCAGTCAGTTCTTGTTGAAATTTTATTGAAAATTAAACATATACCAACGTTTCGATCACAATTTGATCATCATCAGGATGACGTTTAAGGATAAATTTAGAAAAACATGAAAATGAAAAAGTTTTTAAAGTCGAAACTTTCGTCAAAATTACAATAAATAAATAAAAGCTCCGTTATTTTTCCCTATATTAATAATTTCTACAGTCGAATCATTCCTAACTATTTATTTATTGAACTGGCCATTAAAGAATTAAATAAATAATAAGAAATATTTTAGGAATTTTAGAAAAATTATTTTTCATTGAGAATCAGCACATTGCAATTTTATCCTTTTTTAACACCCTGTATAACTATCAGGTATGGAATGTCAACTGAATTACCTAGTGTCCTGTTAAAAATTCGATTTGTATTTTTTTTTCAACGTAGCTTAACGTTTAAACCCCATATGACACGATCAAAATTTTGGGATCGTGTCAAACATATTTATAATGAAGATTATATGAAATATCTTAGGGCGGCGGCGGCGGAAGAGAACATCCTATTTATCAAAACATTCATTTCCAACGAAATCATTTATTACCAAATTTGATAATAATTTATGATCGTGTTACACAGGCTTAAGCCTTTCAAAACTTACGTTTGCACTCAGGTGGAGTATTAGACCAAGAACCTTCATCGCAAATGATAAATTTTCTTTTTGGGTATAAGTCGTAATTTTCTTTGCAGAAAAATTTCACTAACGCTGTATTTGGTACCGGTGATCCTTGTACATAATTGTCAACTAATACTTCAATTCTTCCATTTTTAATCGTCGAAGGCAGATGAGGACAACTATCAGTGTGACACAAAAGTGTAAGAAGCAAACTAACAGGCACAGGCTTATGACCGGTTTCATGAAAGCATGTTAAATCAATTATTAACTACTATCCATTTCAGAATTATAGTCAATTGAGATTGAAACATAATAAACTTGTTTAAAAAAGTTCAAAAATTATGAAACACTCTCTCAATTATGGACTATACATTTCTACGTAATTATTCTAATTTTCATATTTTTAAATTAATTAATAAAAAATCTGATGTGGCCAGCACATTACCTTCCGTCATTGTATGTATTTTGTATAAATGTCATACAGAAAGTTCCTTGCAAAAGATTCTATTTCTTGTACATTGCCTTAGGGCAGTTGTATGTATTTTATACAAATTCCATACAGAACAAATGATCCTATATTTCCAGTAAAATTTTAACAGAAACATACTGTCAACTGCACTATCAGAATTTTCTTAATATAGCTGCTGTTTCCAGATTTATACCATAACTGGCTAATATATATGATATTTAATTTTTTTATAATATTTTAACTCTATATCCATTTAATATGAAGTATACTATGCATTCAAATCGTAAAGAGAATAAAATATTCTTTAATATTTATAATAGCATTAAATGTGAAAAAATGATATTTAACATCGTTTTTCAAGAAAAACTGTTAAAATCTTCAAAAGAGGGTAATTCCGGTTGACGAATTATAACCAAAATCTAATCAGCTCGTCACATGGAGGTAACGAAGAGGAATACGAAAGCATTATTATTTTTGGAATTGTAGTATTAGAGATATCGCATTATAAATTTTGTGACACCAGACACACACGTACACACACACGCATGCACACACGCACGCACACACACACAGACACACGCGCACACGCACACACACACGCGCGCACACACACACACGCACGCACGCGCACACACACACGCATACACACACACACGCGCACACACACACGCACGCACACACACACACAGGCATCATCGTAAATATAGTAAAATCGTATTCTAGGGACCCTAAAACGTGCTTATTCATCAAAAACTCACCCCCGAATTTTTTGACCAAAGACAATACCTTCCTTACCTAAAGGTGCCGGAAGGTAAAAAATAATGATAACATATAGGTGACGTGCAGACTTATAGTCAGCGCCGCCACGCGGGCGAAACTTACAAACTTGTTATGAAAACAAACGATCAGCTCTTGCGTTACAGGAGATATTTTGTTGCTTTTTTGAACTTTTTTGTGCTTTTAAATAATATAAAAACATGCAGGCTGGTGTAAGAAGATCGTATATTATGTGTTGCGTTGTGGGATGCCATAATACTTTATAGTAACACTGATTCATGAATTAAATTTTATAGTTTCCCAGGAAAACGGTACGAGATAGAAAGGAGGAAAGTGTGGATTCAGAAAGTACAACAAATTTCGTAAGCATAAATTTAATAATTGTCCTTTTAATACTTTCATAATAATGACCCTTATTAAATATTGTTGCAGGACTTGGTAAAAAGCCCTGGGAACCGAAGAAACATATCAAAGTGTGTGGTGTACATTTCGTAGGAAATGAAAAATCTGATGATTCTAGGAGTCCTTTGTACTATCTTACTATTTTCCCAAAAGTATGTTTGTTTAAAAACGAAAAAAATATTAAACTTACGTACTTTTTTACCTTCCGTCACCTTTAGGTAAGGAAGGTATTGTCTTTGGTCAAAAAATCGGGCGGGCGGTCGGGCGGTCGGGCGTGCTTGCGTGCGTGCGTGTGTGCGCGCGCGCGCGCGCGTGTGTGTGTGTGTGTGTGTGTGTGTGTGTGTGTGTGTGTGTAACAAAAATTTCGTCTGCGATAACTCATACTGCAATTTCAAAAATTATAATTTTTTCGTATTCTTCTTAGTTACATTCATATGAAGAGCTGATTAGATTTTGGTTACAACTGGCCACCGGAAGTACAATCATTTGAAGATTTTAACAGTTTTTCTTGAAAAAACTATGTTACATATCATTTTTTCATATTTACAAATATTAAAGAATATTTTATTCTCTATACGATTTGACTGCATTTTATACTTAATATTAAATTGATATAGAGTTAAAAAACTATAAAGAAATTAAATTTAGGACATAGTGTGTTTGTCTTATAATTTTACAGGAAATATAGGACCTTTTGCTATAAATTTTCTGTATGAAATTTGAAGGTAATGTACAAGAAATAGAATCTTTAGCAAGGAACTTTCTGTATGAAATTTGTACAAAATACATAGAACTGACGGAAGGTAATGTGCTGGCCACATCAGATTTTTTATTTTAGGAATACCGTACAGCGGATTTAAGCAATCTTAGCTTAAAATCACAGAGATTCTTACGAAATACGAACAGATCCATCAAAAAAGCTGCTGCATTTTCGACAAGCATAAATAAGGAAGCATTAAAAAAAGAAGAGGCAAAGTTACTAAATATGGAATAGGAATCTGCTGATTTTAGTCATCAGGTAAACTTTGATAATAATTGTGAAGATTTTATTTTTCAATATATTTTTAACAAAGGTAATAACGAAATACCAACACAAACCAATATCTCTACGTTTTCGACATTGAAATCTACTAATGATAAATGTGTTGGAAATAGTGAAGTCATACATTGTGAATTTTGGACTTGTTACAACCGGGAGACATAGTTCTTGCGGACAAGAGATTTCCAGGTATTAAATGTGAAGAAAATATAGTTGTTGTTATGATTACATTTGTTCACAAAGGTATTCTTACGGTTGAAGAAGTCGAAGATACTTATAATGTGACAAGTATCCGCACTCATGTTGAAAGATCGAAACAAAGAATAAAAATTTTCAAAATTCTTGATAAAATACCTAAATCTCTTCTTTTCAACAAAATAATTATTTAAGAACAATTTTAGGAATTGCTCTGGCTTATCACTTTCAACAGACTTTGCCGGCTTTTTCAATTAAATCAATCACATGCCTCGCTTTTTGTAATCTTTTTCCTTTTTCTATATTCCCACTTATATGTTAGTAATAATATATATATATATATATATATATATATATATATATATATATATATATATATATATATATATATATATATATATATATATATATATATATATATATATATATATATACTATTATTCACGAAAGATGACAATTCAAGGTCATTTGTTCGAAGAAAGAATACACATCACTTTACAGCAGTACCTTGGCAACATTTTGTATTAGAAAGAGAAATATTATTTGACCTATGTCTATTTAATTTATGGGGTGGGACAGATATACGTAAATAGTAGCATTACTTTCTAACACATTATGAATAATAAGGACGTATGTCGTAGAATTACAGATACCTAATTATCTACTACAATGCCCTCTGTGCTAATATTTACCCAGTGGCGTTGCCGTTTAAATCAAATTATTATTACTTGGTTTATAGTTAACACTACGTTTTTGAATTTTGCAAAAACATAAGTGAAGAACATATATCTTTCAGGAAGCCATTATTTAGAATGAAACATAATTTTTAAATAACATACTCTTATTTTTTCAGTTAAAATGGGTCCATAAATATTTCATGTGACACGCCTATGCTTACGAAATGCAGTGAAGTTATCTGCGAGTAATATTATATCAGACGGCTCACAAATGACCTTGAATAGTCATCTTTCGTGAATAATAGTTTATATATATATATATATATATATATATATATATATATATATATATATATATATATATATATATATATATATATATATAAATGAATTTCTTTTTCCAATTCAAAAACAATAAAAAAAATCTTTCGTGATCCACTGGAGTTAAACACACATACACCTTACGTTTGTTTTCATAACAAGTATTACAGTTTTGCCGCTAGAGGCGCTGATGCTAAAAATATGCACGTCGCCTATATAAAAAATCTGATGTGGCCAACAAATTACCTTCCGTCAGTTCTACGTATTTTTTACAAATTTCATACAGAAAGTTTCTTGCAAAAGATTATATTTCTTGTACATTACATTCCGGCAGTTTTATGTACTTTATACAAATTCCATACATAAAATTTCTATCAAAAAATCCTATATATCCAGTAAAATTAAAAGACAAACATACTATGTCAATTGCACTTGACACTGACATCTTTCAATTAGAATGTTCTTAATATAGTAGCTGTTACAAAAGCTGGCTACTTTATGAAATTATTTTTTTTATTTTTTTTAACTATGTCCATTTATATGAATTATAAAATGCAGTCAAATCGTACAGAGAATAAAACATTCTTTAATATTCATAAATGCGAAAAAATGATATTTAGTTATCTGAGACGAAATTTTTGCTACACACATATTCTATTATTAACGAAAGATGACTATTCAAGGTCATTTGTTCGAAGAAAGAATACACATCACTTTACAGCAGTAGCTTAGCAACATTTTGTATTAGAAAGAGAAAGATTATTTGACCTATGTCTAATTAATTTATGTGGTGTGACAGATATTCGTAAATAGTGGCATTACTTTCTAACACTATAAATAATAACGACATATGTCGTAGAATTATATTTACCTAATTATCTACTACACTGCTCTCTGTGCTAATAATTACGCAGTGGCGTTGACGTTTAAATGAAATTATTATTCCTTGGTTTATAAGTTAAGTCTATATTTTTATATTTTGCAAAAACATAAGTGAAGAAAATAAGTCTTTCAGAAAGGTATTATTTAGAAAAAACATAATTTTCAAATGAATTACTCTTAGTTTTTCAGTTAAAATGTGTCCATAAATATTTCATGCTGCACGCCTATGCATATGAAATGCAATGAAGTTTACTACAAGTAATATTATATCAGACAGCTCACAAATGACCTTGAATAGTCATCTTTCGTGAATAAAAGTTTAGTAGCTGTAGTACATACGTTTAACATCGCCTACTTTTATTTATAAAAATAGCGAGTGTTGATCAAACTGTTCCCCTTTTGGCTATAAATGTCGTACTGTATGTACTCCGACGTCAAGAGGGGGGGGGGTTGTTTTTCATGAATATTTCACTCGAAAAAATTCTACCAATCACGTTACAGTATTTTTTGATTTTGGACCAATGACAATCGAATATCAGTGAATATTTACACTTGTGCGTATACCCGGGCGTTTGCACAAATGCAATACCTGAATATTTAAAATAACGGTGAACACAAGAAACGCATCAACAAGAAATTAGCTAATTATTAAAATTACAGTATTACATATCAGACAACTGTCGTTTATGTGGCATTAAAGTAAACATTAAATATTTATAAAAATAACTAAAAATATGGAATGTGAAGTTTTTCTCGGGAAATATTCTACCAGTCCCTCGTGAACGTATTTTTTTGCAATTAATTTTCCACATGATCTATACTTTGGCGATCAATTTTTCTAGCCACCAATTTTCTTAGCGGTCGATTTTCAGGCGATGAATATTCCCTCGATCAATTTTCTACGCGATCAGTTTATCGATGATCTATTAACCTCCCGATCAATTTTCCAGCGATTAATTTACCGGCGATCAACTTGCACCACAGGGGTGATTTTTGTGCCATTTTAAATTCGAAATAATTTTGTCGTCGGTCGGGATAAATTGAGGGAAAAATCTAAGATTAATTAATTAATTGTAAAATATCAAATGGATATTTTCAAATTTAAGGCTATAAAAAACATAATTTTTTAAAATTTAATACTTAAGACATATAAAAATTCTTACAACAGCCTCTATTGTACCATAAACATTTGCTTCTTCGGAAAATGCAAGTATATTGAATTCATTCTTGTAATCAATATTCTTGGGCTATAATCAAAATATCATTTGTTGTAATCAACACGTTTATAGTTATTTTTACAAATACTCGACAGTTAACAGTTGCACGTCAGTGAAAGGGATTATTATTTTCTTTTTGTATTATGATGTTTGTCATTTTATATTATTAAATTAATAATTAGAGTGTGATTTTAGTCAATACCTATACCTACATATATTTAATGAAGATGTATATTTATAAATAAATTAAAATATAATAAAATTTCTATTTGTACTTGAGTTATTCATATATACATAATACAATTTTATACCTACAGAAACTCAGAAATTTTTGTAACAATGTAGTAAGCCCCTCTTGCGTCGTTCCCCACTTGATCGAAGTGATGGTAACTTGTAAACATTACGAAAAATCGTACTTTTCTAATAACTCTTCTATGCGTTGGATTTTTGTTCCGAAAAAAATCATATGTATTCTTACATGTAATCTCAACATTGAACTGTTCATATTTTTTTCGAGAATGTTTCGGAATTTGAATAGAAAAATAAAAACCAAAATTCGAATCTTAATTTTTTGAGAAAATCAAAATTTCAAAAACAGTTCAATGTTAACAATATTATTTTAAAAACTTTTTTCGAATAACATTTTTCTCTAAAGTGCACCAAAAAAAAGATATTAGAACAATACGAACGACACTTTTGCGGTAGGTATACGAGTCCCTTAATGTTTGATGTTTATTTACATTTCTGGACGTTTCCAAGGCCCAATGGCGTTCATCTTCAGCATCTAAATTATTTATTTCCACAGGCTGTGGATTTTACATTTTTATTTTGCTTTTTTTGTTGGGTCATGGGCAAACATACTACATACAAAACAATTTAGATGCTGAAGATGAAGGCCACACCAAACAATAAATTCTTCCCAAAAAGACCAAAAAAAAGTACATTTACCAAATATATTTCGTTTATAACAATTAAAAAAGTAAAAGTGTTAGATCTCAGCTTCTATTAATAATTAAGAATTGAAATTTGGCATATTGATTCAAAATGCAGTTTTTATATAAAATATTAATAAATTTTTATTTGAAATTGAAATATTCGTTTTCCGGGAATGGACTGTGTCATATTTTGAGTCAGAGCTCAACGTTTCGCCCGCCGTCGTATGGGGCATCTTCAGGAGCAAGGGGGATAGTGCTGTCTTAAACAAGGTTACCCGACGTGTCAACCACGCTAGAGGCCGAGTTTAAGCAAACACTTGGTTTATTTGGCATCTAGCGTGGTTGACAAGACGGGTAACCTTGTTTAAGACAGTACTATCCCCCTTGCTCCTGAAGATGCCCCATACGATTGCGGGCGAAACGTTGAGCTCTGACTCAAAATATGACACAGTCCATTCCCGGAAAACGAATATTTCTCATGACTCAGACTGTGGAAGCCTACGCAATGAAATTGAATTGTTTAATTTTAATATTTTTTACTGTAAAAGCGCACCATGCGTTTACCTGCGAAAACAGTAAAAAATATCTAAATTAAACAAACCAATTTCAAATAAAAATCGAAAAAAATTAACGTTCAAAATATTCACAAAGTTTATGGTTACAATATATTAAAATTTAAATTTTTCCATTCATACATATTGACATTAGAAATCAATGAATTTGAGCATTTCTTCAAACGCGCCAAAAATGGATGTCATTTTTACCTCCCTCCATACCGTAGGTAAGGGAGGTAATGTTATCGGTCCAAAAATTCGATGGTAAGTTTTCAATAAATAGGCACGAATTAGGGTCCCCACAACACGTTTTTTTTTTTATTTTTACGATGTTGTGTGTGCGCGTGCGTGCGCGCGCGCGCGCGCGCGAGCGTGTGTGTGTGCGTGTGTATGTGTGTGTGTGTGCGTGTGTATGTGTGTGTGCGTGTGTATGTGTGTGTATGTGTGTGTGCGTGTGTATGTGTGTGTGGGTGTGCGGGAGCGCGCGCGTTTGCGTGCGTGCGTGTGTGGGCAAAATTGGATGACCGGAAGTGACATAACAGTTATTAATGAAAAACTATATTAAAATATTATCAAAAACTTTTCAATTTTAGTATTTAGTATTTTAAAATTAATAAATCAGAAGTGATACTTTACTTAAGAAGCTCTGAACAGATTTTCTTGAAAAATATACTATGGTATACTCCAAATCTTGTCAAATTTAGTATTTAAGACTTTTATATAAAGGCAAGCAACATATTAGATTTTGCCTAAAATTGATAAACTGGAAGTGATACTTTATTTGAAGCTCTGAACAGATTTTCGTGAAAAATAAATTCATACAATCCAAATCTTTGAGAATTTGGTTTTTAAGACTTTTATATTAATGAGAACGACATACTAGATGTTTTCTAAAATTGATAAACCGGAAGTACTACCTTACAGGAAGCTATAAACAGATTTTCTTGAAAAAATATATTAAAACATGATTCAAAACTTCTCAAATTTGGTATTTAAAACTCCTGTATAATTTGAAACATTATATTTTGACTATACTTATGATAAACCGGAAGTGGTACTTAATTTGAAGCTTTAACAGATTTTCGAAAAAAAAAACAATATAATTTAATCTAAAATTTGGTATTACATACTTTTCTTTTATTGGAACAGCAAATTAGATTTTGTTTATAAACGACCAGCCGGAAGTGATGCTTTACTTAGAGCTCATTGCTATTTCAAACATGGAATTGTGTTGGCCACATCAGTTTTTTTATATACATATTGTCATTATTTTTATATTAATATAAATATATGAAAATTAATACAATTTGTAAAAATGTATAGTCCATAATTGAAAGTGTTTCATAATTTTAATTTTTTTTAAAATAATTTATAGACTGTAATCAATGATTAAAGTACTTGTGCATTTCATGAAATTAATCCATTTGTTAACTTGAATTGATTTTCGAGATATTATTTACCATTATAGCATTTATTAAAAAATCTAATATATGTAACAATAACAATTCATTAAATTTGAAATTTACAAATTAAATGATATATGTAGATACTTCAAAGTGTAATTAATTAACTTGTCAAAATATAAGCATCCAAATTTTACTGATAAAATTAACCGACGTTTTAACACTCCGATTAAGCTAGCCATGAAATAAAATAACGTATTTAACAAGGCGATTAAAATTTAATCATTGATTAATTCTTTAATCAACTTTCATGAAACCGGACATTAATCTGTAAAAATATCGTTATATAACAACTATCGTTATTTATAAATATACCTAACAATGTGATACTGAACGACATTTTATAAAAATCGTACCTATTCACTAAGTAATATCGTTATAAACGTCCTCATACTGTGTCACAATGACATTAGCAATTTTTTAGGAAAGATATATCTTTCCTATAGCAACTATTACTGAAAATTAAATTAGGTAATATTGTATTGTCATTTTCCAAAAAATATTGAAATTATTGTTTTAATTATTAATTCTTTATTGAGTAAAAAACGTTTATCAAATAGATTATTATTATCCCATAAAAGACTTTGACGACCACAAACATTTCTTCTAAAATGTAATTATTGTTAGTATTTATATATCTGATGCATGAATAAATGTTTTGTTACGTACCTACCTATTTTCAATTTCTTCGTGCTCAAATATAAATAATTAATTTATTAACTGTTTCATTTTCTAACATTTAACATTAACGGATTGAATTACAAGTAAATACTTATCGGTCACGAACTAATGAAAATAACGACAATACGATTTCAATATAAAGACATTGGTTTTACAGAATACGCTTTTTCAAAATTATCGTAAATTAACAACTTTTTCATCATAACGATAGATTTGGTATAACGAAATTCTTACAGAATAAGTGTGTAATAAATATGGTTATTCTTACCTTAACGATTGTCTTGTACTACGAGGATGAAATGAATTATCGTACTCCGAACTTACGACAATTAAAAAGTAAATATATATTTCATATGTTACACTTGCAAACCTTGCCATTATTTTGTGGATGTCAATATATTATATTAATACATAGATAAAATTATTGTAGCACTATTATGAATATACCTATCAATATGTAAACTTAATAGGTACAACACAACGACTGACGAATTCTATTTGTTGTACTCGTACACATAGTTTTGAAACATTTTTGAAATACGTAGTACAGCTTGACCGCTGGTGAGTCGTGACGACCAGCTTAGATGCAATAGCCTTGCCTTCAAATTGTGGTGGGGACTTCAATCCCTTGCCAGTGCTAGCAGTGGGTTCCCTCTCTGCGTACTCGTATTATTCATCTGCACAGCGCCACAGCTTATGACTTACGACCTTAGACCAGGAATAGAGAGGGAGACAAGGCATAGTCACGCGTATATTTCCAAATTATCTGAGCGATTTTGAACCTTATTGAAATGTCAAAATCAGCCGCAAAAGGCTAGTCGACGAATTAAATACTGTTATGTTACAGTTGGCCAAATCTAAATAAATACTTGATTATCCATAACTACAAATTATCTTGATTTTGTTTTATTAAACTAAAGTAAATACGAAAGAATATTCATAAAAAAAAAACGTAATGTAAATAACGGACAAGTTAAAACGGTAGGTGACGCTTGTTGACATTGAAAACTTATTCGTTCGACTGCACACGTATGTAACACATCTGGCCGACTAGCCTTTTGCGGCTGATTCTGACAGTTCAATAAGGTCGAAAATCGCTAGGATGATTTGGAAAGTCGTCTTATGGCGAAATACATAGCATGCCCTGTCTCCCCCTCTATTCCTGGTCGAAGCTTACGACTCAGCAGCGGTCAAGCTGTAGCTGTATGATGATGTGCAGAATCAAGGACAACAACTATTAAGAAAGGAGCGTAAATTAGACATAATTATGTAGGTATGTGGGGACTTTTTAATCCAAACACAATAATTGAAAAAGTCGACTTATGACCTTTTATTTTTTCATCTCGGCAATAATAAATTCATAATCAAACAAACGTAAACTGGTATTTTCGTTAGACCTCCAAATATAAAAATTTGAGCCGCTTTCATAATAAAATTTATTTATTTATTTTATTTAGGAGAACCAATAGCGAATTTATAAAAATGTATACAACGCATGCATATGCATAAAAAACATAGTTATTTGCAGATAAGAAATTCACAATAATATAATACAGTTAAACATAAATGCATATAGGACAAAGTATTTATCTCAAATAAAGAAATTTACAACAATATAGTAAAGTTAAACGTGAGATTCGGTTATGTAAACATTTAACATTTTTTTAAAATGTATAAAGCTAACATTAAATATGTCAATTAAGATTATTGTGTGCAATAGTAATCCGATGCAATGGCGAGTTTATATAACTATTTGTGGCACAGTTTTCGACTTGATTGAGATCTAATACATCTAGATGGTACAAATAATTTTACATATTGTAATAACTCACTGATAACAATTTTATTGTGTATTATTTTGTATAAAAATATTTGATCATAAATTTTTCTTGGCTTTACTAGAGATGTCATATTAAGAACTTGTAATCTGGATGTATATGACATATGAAATCTGTATAGTCAGTAATAGAATATTCTTGTGAATATTTTTTGAATTTTTTCTATAGTATTTATATTGAAATTGTAAAATGGGTTCCAAATAAGAAAATTGTATTCTAAATATGGTCTAAAGGCGGATTCATGCAGCCGTTTACATTTATGTATCATTTACATTTAATTTATTTTAAAAGCTAAATGTATATAAACCAATGTAGGCATGCATGCACCATTTTAATTTATGTTCTCATTTATCTTTCATTTTCATTTAATTTATAAGATAACCAACTTTTAACTTTTAAATATAAATGAAAATTCACTGCACCTCCGATGTTTTAAAACGTCAAAATTTTTGAGTGGAATTTTGTCAAAAACAAATTAACAAAAATGAATTTTGACGACGGTAAATTAGTTGTTGGTTGATTTAATGAGACTAAATGCACTAATTTATGACAAAACGCCAATACTTCATCCTCGTTATCGCTTTCATTAAACATTTTTTAAAATTAACTTTACAAACAGAACTTGTCAATGTCAATAATGTCAATAGCTATATTTTTTTGGACCAAATCTCAGCTCATCTCAGATAAACTCAGGAAATCCTTGTTCTTTTTTATACAACTGATCTGAGTTATGAGTAAACTCACTTCCCTCCTTTCCGGTGCTACACTACCAGATTTCAGAATGATTCGAAACACTCAGTTTGCGTTTTAAGGTTATATAATACAGCAAGTTTTATATTCACATATACTTACGTGATACTTACAGTAATATAATTTCAACATTATCCATTTTTTGTTTATAAACAGTATCATAGATCAGAAAATAAGTCAATAATTTTGACAGCTGCTACAGCAAATACTATCGGTAAAGAAGGAAGTGACAAAATGGAATTAAACTTGTTCTTTTTGCACACATCATAACTCACTGCATCTCAACTCAGTTGTGTACTGAGCTGAGTTACAGTTGGGTCAAATAGAATACAGCTAATACGCACATGCATTCATTTTTCATTTAATTTATGTTTATATGTCTGCCTGAATGACACATTTAAAAAAAGATAAATGAGAATTAAATGAAAATTAAAGTAATTAAATATAAATGTAAATGGCTGCATGAATTCGCCATAACTAAGGTATTGTGTAACAGATTGTATGATTTGATATGGGTGAAAGACTTTGTTGTTCTTACTATGAATTCCAGCATTTTTGAAGATTTTTTGATCATAGAGTCAAAATGTTCATTGAATAATAATTTATGATCAAATATTATTCCAAGATCTCGCACAGATGATTTCGATTCTAATGATTCATAGTTAACAGAATAATTAAAAATAATTTTACCATGTTTTTTAGTGAAGCTTACAGAATGACATTTTTTAACGTGTAAGGAGAGGTAATTTTCTTTACAATAGTTATAAAGGTTGACTAATAACACACGTCTCTCGAACAGATATTGTCTTTATTTTTACAAAAAATATACTACACGACATTTCGATTAATAATATCTCCAATCGTTATCAAGTGTAAACTGATTTTATATATATATATATATATATATATATATATATATATATATATATATATATATATATATATATACTAGCACCTGCACTCACTCCTGAGCACCGCTACACACTGATTCCATCCAAGCATTATAGCCTAGAAAGCTTGACGTTTCGATTACGACAATACAATTAAAAGATTATAAGTGATTCATGTAATACTTGATTCATTAAATGATCGTTACGACATGCTTTGATATTACAATCTCCGACACGGCCATTCTGACGTTTCACACGTCCTCGTGTGAACTATCTGAAAACAAAGAATTTATCCACAGTATTTTCGCTCGGCTATCTCTGACCAATAAGTGCTCAAATAGTTACAACTTTGTTCACATGTATATTAAGCTCAAAATTTAGCTATAGTACACTAAATTATTTAATGGACGCCTTTTTTACAAGACGTCAAACAAAACATAATTCTCTGACAATACATTTCACCAGTAAATACATGACTACCAATATCAGTATTCAAGCATTGTTATAGCTTGTCCAACAGCGACAGACCATCATTGCTTAACCAGCAATCGATCGCTATTCCATCTTCGCTTAACCAGCGCAAGAAAACCATACCTTCATTGCTTACCCAGCAATGGAACACCCTTCCGTCATCGCTTAACCAGCTCGGAAAACCACACCGTCATTGCTTACCCAGCAATGGAACACTATTCCGTCATCGCTTAACCAGCTCGGAAAACCACAGCGTGATTGCTTACCCAGCAATGGAACACTATTCCGTCATCGCTTAACCAGCTCGGAAAACCACATGACAGAGGCACCTAGTTAGCATGTTACCTTCGGCAGAGATATCACAGTAGCATACCAAAACACCATGACAGAGGCATCCAGTAGCATGTCATCTTCCATCACGGTTAATAATTCTAAAGAATTCAACGAAAATGTCTAATGTCCAGACCAACGCCTCAATTACTCATTAGCCACTTTTGTTATAAAAGTTTGTCGGCTCTTCAAAGTTTTAGTCACCCCTGTGGATTTTCAACGATCCACTCGATTAGCCTAACTAAATTGTGGTCTCAACCTCCAGAAGGTTCATTATTGCACGCATGAACCGCTCTGCTTAAAAATTAGAACATGGGTTCATGTGTTATGTAAAAAATACGTAAAGCTATCAAAATGTTCTAAATTTGTTAAATAATTCAAACAGATAGTTCTTCTTTTCGTTTTCCTAACTGTATTTTGGCTTAGTGTTTTTTAGTTTAATTTTTTGATAAGTTGGTTTTTGCTCTTATTGGAGGTTAGTAAGTTTTAGTCAGTTGATCTTACACTGTCACAGGTGATGCTGTCCTTTATAACGTTTCTCGTTTGGCCTACATATCTCACAGGTATTTTATAAAAAAAAGTTGTTTATTTAAACTTATTGTTTATTATTACTTGATTATACTCTGGAAAACGATTAGTGTTGTTGATTTGTGTCAAATATTTTTATTGTAGCACTTGATGAAGGTAAAATAATATACCGAAACCTTTGCAAGAGGAGATGTAGTAACAATTTTTTTTATCTTCCTTTATATCCATCATCCGATGAACTTTCTTCAATTAAATTTATCCTTGGATACGATCAAAATATTTTAAAGCAATTTGTTCCAGCGTCCATCACACTGCACTTAGGCGTCCCAAACATTAAGACAAACATTTGAAAAGCAAGTCCCGTCTTGTCAGACTTCTCTGCTTCCAATGGCTGACAGATTTCTGTTGCTCAATTGTTTTTCAGGTAAAACAGTCGGCTTCGCAACCATGGCAGGCTCCAGTCCGGGCACCAGCTGTCCTGTGCAACTCCTCTGCGGATGATCTAGCTTGCCACAATTTAAACATTTAACAAATTCACAATTTGACAAAACTGGCATGGTCACCCCGAAAACGGTCACGAGAAGCCTGATCGGCCACAGCCCCTTCAAAACCAAAACGGCAAGTTTTATAGCTACGACCATGCTCACCGGAAATTTAATAAAGTCATATAGTATGTTCTGGGAATAGACTCAGGGACTATTTCAAACCACTACCATATTTGTACCTAAATTTAAATATTCATGAAAGTTCCATCCGTAACGACTCAGGGTTTTGGAACATGGACGTGCAGGAACTTGAATAAATTCATACAAATTATACCATGAACAAATGATAAAAGTTCACTCAGATTTGAACTGTCTGCACAGCGCTATATTATTCACGCTAACACGGTACATCCAATACATTCTCTCACTATCAGTGCTACACATCGCCTCATTCGTAGATCTTGGGCAGGATGCTCGCCCATTCTGGCTTATTATTTCGAGACAGACTGGTACAGACTTCGTCCATAATTACAGCTCTCCCGCCACTGTCAACAATATTTTTCCCAAATAGCATCATCGTACGGTAACTGATCGAATGCATCGATCTCTCACTTCAATCACATTACCCTTAATGTCAACGCAGATACCTGAAACCTGAATACTCAAAAGTCCACATGCAATTTATACAATAACAAAATCATCAAAACAAATCCCGTAGCAGCCTCGGACACAAGCCGCTGTCCTTCTAGCAAAAACTAGAGATTGCAGGCAGAAACTAACCACTGGCCATACATCACCGTATTTGGATCAATGATCACTCATGCATCGTTAGTATGGCGGCCAAAATGTAACAAAACACAACACAAGCGTCTTTGCGGAAGCGCAACGATAGTTTTTCTTTGTATCACATACCACAGGCGCTATGAATACCTGTCCAAGTGCAGTACTGGAATTGATTCTGGGGCCAACGTCTTTGCACTCTGCAAGACAAAACACTTCAAGCTTGGAGATCTCGTAGGCTACTCATAATTTCTAAAACAAAAGCTACACAAGAGAGTTTTTGGTAATCGCCTTCGGTGGACAGTAGTACGGCCACTCTTCCAAATAGACTCTCTGTCCTGGTTTACGGATATTTCTAAACTAGAGTCAGCAGAAACTGGATCGATTTTATTTGGTCCGTGCTACCAAATAAAGGAATCCATACACAACGGTTTCATTATATCTCAAGCAATAAATCTGTGTGCTCAATAAACTTAAACAAGCTCTCATGCTGAATTTATACAGCGTAAGCCGTAACGTAACATATCGTGCCGTAACGTAACGTAAAGAATAAATCAATGCATACTTATGTGATAATTTATACAGATGTAAGCCGTAACGTGACGTACCGTGCCGTAACGTGTCAAAAACCCAAAGATCACGAACTTTTATCTTTCTACGTTACGGCACGTTGCGATATTATGAAAATTATTGCTTGCCTGCGCTATAGTCTGTTTTTGTGTGGCTAATTATGTCAAAGTTGGAATTAATAAATTAAATGGATATAAATATAAAAAAATACTACATTACAAATAGTCTGTCTTGTGTGACTTTGACTGACATAAGTGACATGTATCATGTGTCAAAGTTTAGATTAATATATTAAATGGAAATATATATGAAATATAGTGCATTGCGAATAAACTAACGAACCTGATAAATACAAATCTGATGTACACTACATTTGTATCGACAGAGCATTAGTATACTTTTTACGGAAATGTACCGTAAAAGTTCTGTATAAAATAGCCTAGAAAAATCACGCGTTACGATACGTTACAGTACGCCACGGCACGGTACGTTACGTTACGGCTTACGCTGTATAAATCCAGCATCAAAGGAGAAGCAATCTACATAACGTCAGATAACCAGGCTGCTTTCACTTGTGAATCAAAGCTAAAATGGGTACCATAGTATAAGTGAGTCTTAGGCACTTCCTGTGGATACTTGAAAAGCCATAATTCATAGCCTGGAGATATTCATTTCACCCTCGACGATAAACGTTAAACTGATATTAGCTCTCAACAAAAGGGACTTTGAATTATGACAAGTATCTTTACTACTCATTGTTCTATAAAATACCAAATTTCAGTTCATCAAAACTTTGGAGTGGCTTCCAAACATTCAGTCAAAACACGCTACAGCAGATCTTACTGGTAGCGGTGACAAAAGTCACCAGCGCTTAAAGCCCTCAACCTAATAATGATAATAACAATATCATCTTTCTACAATTTGTAGCTCAGTAAACTTTATCTGCAGTTAATAAAATATTAATCTTTAGCATAGTTTTCCAACATATTTCCACCATTAACTATCTTCCCTGAAGATCTCCCGATCTGTGACTACTTGACCTACATTCAGTTTAATAATATTGTCACGTCGCAGACGATGTAAAGGAGTAGAATCAAGCTACCAAAAATGAAATACTTATTACGTCATACAAGCTCAATGACAAAACATCAATCAAAATATAACAACTGCCATGAACACCTACTGTAATGAATAATATCTTAAATAACATATATGGAGATCGGTAATCCGGATCATCGGCCATCACAATATCATAAACAACAAACTCGACTTCGTCTCTCGTTTCTCAGCAAGCAACTGACCGAATTGCTTTTATTACAACAGCAACCCAATTGCCACCAACATAGCTCACAACGATATCTTGAGCTTTGTAATAAAATCTCTTACCACTATTGGAAGACCGCTTAACATAAATTCAGTACTCATTACTCACGGTTCTACTTAACAAGCTCTTGTAATTGCGTCACCACTCTCTGGGTGGGACACAGACGGAATCCTTGTTACTGGTCAATGCCCTATGATGAAAACTGGCAAAAATTTCTAGACGGCCTTTCCATCGTAATCTGCTTGGCCCTACACTTCACTTTATAATTCACCAACAGAACACAAATCCACATACAATATTGTGGATCGCAGGCGAATCCCACTTCTGATGTCGCGGGGTAGTGTCACTGGCAAACTCTATGTCGACCAACACTATTTCAGAACCACAGCGATAATATAAACGTGATGATCTCAGCGAGGCGGACCTGCACTCACTCCTGAGCACCGCTACACACTGATTCCATCCAAGCATTATAGCCTAGAATGCTTGACGTTTCGATTACGACAATACAATTAAAAGATTATAAGTGATTCATGTAATACTTGATTCATTAAATGATCGTTACGACATGCTTTGATATTACAATCTCCGACATATATATATATATATATATATATATATATATATATATATATATATATATATATATATATATATATATATATATATATATATATATATATATATGTAAGCGGAAATATTTAAAATATTCAAAAATTTCAGTATGGACATCATGCTATTATTGTTTGTGTCGTTATACAACGTTCATATTATATTGTATTAAATACTATAAAAAGCGACAGTAACGGTAAACGGGGGGCAGTGTTTTGTTGGGCAGTGATCGGGTTACTGTCAGTATCGGTGTATCAGGGTTGCTCTTTCATAAAATGGATTAGAGTGTTATATTTTGTATGTGGTTCGTACTATTTCTAACATCAGGAGTGGGATTCGCCTGCGACCCGCAATATTGTTTGTGGGCTTGTATTTTGTTGGGTTCCGTATGTGTCCCACCTGGAGAGTGGTGACGTAATTACAACAGTTGGTTAAGTAGAACCGTGAGTAATGAGTTGAATTTATGATAAGCGGTCTTCCAATACTGGTAAGAGATTTTATTACAAAACGCAAGATATCGTTGTGAGCGATGTTGGTTTCAATCAGGTTACTGTTTGTAATAAAGGCAATGTGGTCAGTTGCTTGCTAAAAAACGAGAGATCAAGGCGAGTTTAATGTTCTTGATTCTTGATATTGTAATGACCGATGTCCCGCATTACCGATTTCTACATATTTCATTCGAGATATTAATTATTATAGTAATGTTCATAGCAGTTGTTATATTTTGATTGATGTGTTGTCATTGAATTTGTATGAAAGTATTTCATTTTGGAAACTTGATTCTACTCTTTTACATTGTCTGCGACACGACAATATTATCGAAGGGAATGTGGATTAAGTAGTAACAGATCGAGAGTATCAACCAGTTTGCGATTTAGTTCGTTACTTGTAAAATAACAAACGAACTAATATAAATATCTTAAAACGTGTAGAAAAATTGCAGAATGTCATCATCGGACATGCCACAAGTTTGTGCAAAGTAACAGGCACGTTGAGTACATTACCACCTAGAAGTAGTGATAAGGCGATTACTAAAAACTATCTTGTGTAGCTCTCTTTTAGAAATTGTGAATGGCCTTCGAGATCTCCAAGCTTGAAGTGTTTTGTCTTTCAGAGTGCAAAGACGCTGGCCCCATAATCAATTCCAGTACTCCACTTGGACAGGTATTCATGGCTCCTGTGGTCTGTGATACAAAGACAGACTGTCGTGCTTCTGTAACGACACTTTTGCCGTGTTCTATTAACTTTTGGCCGCCATACTAATGCATGAGTGATCATTGGTCCAAATACGGTGATGTATGGCCAGTGGTTCGTTTTTGCCTGCTGTCGCCAGTTTTTCTAGAAGGACGGCGGCTTCTGTCCGAGGCTGCTGCGGGATTTGTTTTGATAATTTTGTTAATGTATAAGTTCCAATTAAGCTTTTGAGTGTTCATGTTTCAGGTTACCTGCATTGACATTAAGGATTATGTGATTGAAATGAGAGCTTTGTACAGAAAAGTTTCTACTACTAATAATAAGAGTTGAAGCTGTGCCAGGAATTAAAGGATTTGTGCTGGGCGTACCAAATGTGAGATCGATGCTTTCGATTAGTTACCGTACGATGGTGATATTTAGAAAAAAATATTGATGACAGCGGCGGGAGAGCTATAATTATGAACGAAGTCTCTACAAGTCTGTCTCGAAATATAAAGTCAGAATGGGCGAGCGTCTTGCCCAACATAATTGTCTGCGAATGGAGCGATGTGGAGCGCTGATGGTGAAAGAATGTATCGAATGAACCATGTTAGCGTATATAATATAGCGCTGTGCAGACAGTTCAAACATGAGGAGCTCTTATCAGTTAGTCATAACATAATCTGGAGGAAGTTATTTAGGTTCCTGTACGTCCATGTTCCAAAATCTCTGAGTCGTTGCGAATGGAACTTTAATGAAAAATGAAATTTAGGTGCAAATATGGTGGTGGTAAGCTAAAACCACCATATGAAGGCCCATACATAGTCAAAAAGGTAGCAGCACATGAACAGCTACGGGCATGGCCCAATGCAACAGAAAATGAGAGTATAAAACAGTGGCAATCCCACTTACACATAAAATAAGATCAAAACCGGCTATGGCAATCCCATAGTGCAGGAATAAGTGGTAATCCCACTTACACATAAAATACGATCAAAACCGGCTATGGCAATCCCATAGTGCAGGAATAAGTGGCAATCTCACTTACACATAAAATAAGATCAAAACCGCCTATGGCAATCCCATAGTGCAGGAATAAGTGGCAATCCCACTTACACATAAAATAAGATCAAAACCGGCTATGGCAATCCCATAGTGCAGGAATAAGTGGCAATCCCACTTACACATAAAATAAAATCAAAACTGGCTTTGGCAATCCCATAGTGCGGGAATAAGTGGCAATCCCACTTACAAATAAAATAAAATCAAAACTGGCTTTGGCAATCCCATAGTGCAGGAGTGAGTGGCAATCCCACTTATGCAGAATTAAAACGACAACAATGATATTCTCACTGATTAAAATATTAAACTTTTACATATTTAAATTTGCATTTATTTACAGTAAGAATGGTGCGAGACGCCCCAAGATGCAGAATGGCCGTGTAAGCGGAAATATTTAAAATATTCAAAAATTTCAGTATGGATGACATCATGCTATTATTGTTTGTGTCGTTATACAACGTTCATATTATATTGTATTAAATACTATAAAAAGCGACAGTAACGGTAAACGGGGGGCAGTGTTTTGTTGGGCAGTGATCGGGTTACTGTCAGTATCGGTGTATCAGGGTTGCTCTTTCATAAAATGGATTAGAGTGTTATATTTTGTATGTGGTTCGTACTATTTCTAACATATATATATATATATATATATATATATATATATATATATATATATATATATATATATATATATATATATATATATATATATATATAAAGGTTGTTCAGATCTGTTTGTAATTTTTGGCAGTCATCAATATTTTCTATAGGCCTAAAGAACTTTAAGTCATCCGCGAATAGAAGGCATTTGCTATTTTGAAAACAATCTGATATGGAATTAACATATAGATTAAAGAGTAAAGGGCCTAGATGACAACCTTGCGGCACCCCGAAGAAACATCAATTTCTCTAGAACAATGACCTCCCAATACAACAATTTGTGACCGATTTCTTAAATAAGAATCTATCCATCGTATTAAGGATCCATGTATACCATATTTACTTCAACACTTTAAATTAAAATTAAAGTTGTTTTCGTTTTCATTATAAAACTTTAGAACTTTAGCGAGCACTGTAGCGTTACTTTAAAATAAATATAGTCTTAAAGTAATTTTAATTAAAATCTTAATGTGAGCCTGATTATGAAAACGGCCCTTAACTCTAATAAAACTAAAAAGAAAAATTAAGATAAATATATGGATTAAATAAATAAAAAATCTGTCGCGATTTTTAGCATGATTCCAATTCTTACCTACGGTGGCGAGATGTAAAAAAATCTGATGTGGCCACCATAATATCTCCCGCCATTTAATTTTTATTACTTTAAATTCATACCTACATGCAGGATTGTTCGTCTACGCGTAATCTATGATAGATTACATTACATACATGCATAAGCAATGTAAAGAATGATGTCAAATGTAGACAATACGTAGAGAATATAAATTATGTAAACTTTGTATTAGTGAAATACACCTGATTTCTTACTTAACCTGACAGTCCAGTAAAATTCTATGAAAATGAGACGTAGAAAAGCGAACAAAAGAATTAAAAAATTAAATTTTAATTAGAGGTTAAAGAACAATACAAAGCACTGTGCAATGTTATTAAATATTAGTGCATCTCGACTTAAATCCTACAGGTAAATAAACTAATTGTCTTTACTGAACAAGTAAATCTACCAAATAAACTAAGTAGAGAATTTCATGCTATTAAATTTAAGTAACGATTTTTATTGACGTATTTTCAAATATTTATAAAACTAAAACGATATTATAAGAGCAAAATAATATATAATATATGTTTACATATTTTACAATATTATTAATTTATTTTATTTTAAAATTAGTAGCTAGGTACTCACCTGTGGAAAATTAGCTAATTTTACAGACGGGTAATAATAAAACGCAAATCGATATTGTTTATACTTTGTCATAAAATATGGTTGCAGTGATTAATTAATTAATTAATTTACTTATTGTAAAAATAACAGTTTTGTGCTTCGCGTACCTACTATAAAAATGTCTGACGTGAGTGATGTATCGTCAGTTTCATTCAAATCTACGAGTATATCAAGCGTATCAAGTAATGACGAATTTGAAAACGAGGAACTCCGATAAAAAATATCAAGAATATTTAGAGATACGTAGAATTCACCCTTTTGAAATATATAACGATGAAGAGAACTTAATATCAGACCATTAACTTTTAGAAATAGTTCAATAAGTATAAGTGCATTGGATAAATTTTTAATAACTTTGCGCTTCTTTGCATCAGCATCATTTCAAATTATAATAAGGAGATAATTTTAATATACCTAAAGAAAACATCACATTTTTCCCTATCAATAAAATTTTTGTCCCGTTCCTGTCTTCTGTCCATATTTCACCCGATTTCACCATATTTTACTTTCTGTCACACGTCTGTTAAACGATCAAAAACAGAAAACAAAACCATAAATACTGTTATAAGAATAATCAAGCAAATCATAAATTTAAAAAACCCAACATGTATTTACTGAACAAGTAAATTTATTATTCACATTATTGTTAGATTGAGGAATCCGTAGTTAAAAATGTCTTAAGTCTTATAGTATTTGAGAAATCGTGGATCCAACATACACACACACACACACACGCACGCACGCACGCTCACACACACACATACACGCACGCTCGCACACACATAACACGCGCGCACGCACGTGTGTGTGTGTGCGTGCGTGTGTGTGTGTGTGCGTGCGTGCGTGTGCGTGCGTGCGTGCGTGCGCGTGTGTGTGTGTGTGGATGTTGGATCCACGATTTC
The DNA here is from genome assembly GCA_963082715.1 of Harpalus rubripes. Taxonomy (NCBI): domain Eukaryota; kingdom Metazoa; phylum Arthropoda; class Insecta; order Coleoptera; family Carabidae; genus Harpalus; species Harpalus rubripes. Next base: position 15,979,369 of record OY720465.1, read on the forward strand.
TCAAATACTATAAGACTTAAGACATTTTTAACTACGGATTCCTCAATCTAACAATAATGGGAAGAGTTGATTAAGTTTTGGTAACAATTGGACAACCGGAAGTAGTACTTACAACTACAAGATAAAAAATCATCTAAATATTATTTATTATTTATGTAAATACTTATATTAAAGAACGTTAAATTCTTTATTCGATAAATATAAATTCATTATTATATCTTCTATAGACTAATGGGTCTATTCTGTAAAGCACTGTAAGCGATGTAGCACTGTAACCTTGAAAAGTTACAGCGATTTAGTCAAAATGCGATTCGGTTAAATTTTTAACATACTGTAAGCCCTACATCAGCGCTATAACTTTACACCGAGAATTTTTTCACTGTAGCCGCTATAAGCAAGCAACCATCAGTTTCTTATAGACAGGAATAATAACAAAACATACAATATGAACGATTCACAGATAATGCTGTTTGTGTTTGATTTCTATAACGAAGATTATAGAAGGTACGTATATTGTAAAGAAATGTTATTAATTTAAAAAGATTATTTTTTAGATGTTTTTAAAATTTTCAGACATTACATACAATTAGAAAGACGAAAACTCAGAGATAGACAAAACGCATTTGATATACCTAAAATGGAATTCATGAACACCTTTCATTTAAATAAACAACTTGTAAATGAAATTATTCAGACATTAAAAGAACATGTTGAAGAAGGCAAACGAAATACAAGAATACCATTTCATTTAAGGGTACTGTTTTTACAATTATATTCAGTGGCGTAACTAGAACTCATAGGCCCCTATGCAAAAACTTTCCTTGGCCCTCCTAATTTACAGCACTCCAAGAAAAAGAAATAAAAGCAAAAATTTGTAATTTTTACAATATACGGCGACAATAATTATAATCAGCTTTTCCGTTATTAGTCATTTTGATTATAGTCAAATTTTCTTTGTTGTAATCAAACATGTATTTGTTGCAATGAAGGGATACAATCAGTTTTTTCATATTATAGGTCCTTGCACACTCAATTTTTTTGGTAGTGGATCATACCAAAGAAAAACTGGAGAGCATATTTTAAATTGTATGAGCCAAAGTGTAGTGAGCCGGTCAGTATCAGAAATATCTAAATTAATTTCAAGATTTATGATGCCTAACAAAATAAAATTTAAAAGTGTTGTTAATTCTTGCCACTTATTGTCTATATAATTTTCGTCAATACTTGGATTGACATCCCAGTGCGAAATATTTCGTCATTTTCCATGAAATGGATGTATATTTCATACTGCTCTTTACAGGTATTGATACTTCTTTTTCGTTTCTTTTCTCCATGAAAATATTGTTCTTTTATTTATTATTATATTAAATATGTTGCAGTATACTTACTTGGTTATATTTGCCATTTTTATATTATTGTTTGAGTATACCACTCGTCAATATCAAATAAAAATGAGGATATAGGAATAATGTGAAGTTAGACACGCTGTTAGAATGTAACTCACCGGCCAAGGTTATAGATTTCGTTACAGAATCGCTGTTTATAAAAAATGTAAACTGTCATCTTACATCGCTCTATAAGCTACATCTCCTACATTTTTACATTCTTACATCTTAAATTTACAGAATAGACCCATTAGAGATAAAGAAATGCATATAAAAATATTTGATGTAAAAATTCTCAGATCAAACTACTTCAAGGCAAGAAATTCAAATGTTTATTTACACATAAATGTCACTGTCAAAAATATTTGTATGCCACTGTCAAAAATATTTGTACATCATTATGAAGATTATGAAAATAAAAAAATCTGATGTGGACACCACACGACTTCCTTGTACGCAAGACTAATATGAAGTATAGACTCAATTATAAAATTGCACGTATTTGACGTAATTTGACATTAACATCTATTCTTTATTTTTTTGTTATTTTTTGTCCTAATCCATAGGAAGCTTCATTACAAAAACCAAAAATTAAATAAGTTTTAAATTTACATATTTCGCTTATAAAAAGGGTTAATTTAATGATACTTGATGTGCTAGACGCAGAATATAGTTCTCTAAAACTCTTATTTGAAGCATTTATTTCTAAAATCAAAATGAAACCATTTTATTCAAGAAAAACTGTTAACAACTTCAGGTAATATATCACTTCCGGTTAGCATGTTTTAACCAAAATCTGCTGTTATTCCAATTGATATAAAAGTCTATATACCAAATTTGAAAAGTTTTGGATTATATTTTAATATAGTTTTTCATTAAAATCTATTATAGGCTTCAAATAAAGTACCATTTCTGGAAATTATGTAATGACCAAAAAGGGAGGTGCACAACTAGATGTTATAGAAGTCCTAAATACAAAATTTCAACTTTCCACGGCTTACCGTTTTTAAGTTATGCGAGATACGTACGTACGTACGTACAGACGTCTCAACGAAATTAGTCAGAATGGATTCAGGGATGGGCAAAATGGATATTTTTGTTGAAAACCGAAATTTTTCGCGAATACAATACTTCCTTTACTTTGTACTAGGAAATAAAAATCTGATGTGGCCAACACCAAACCTCCCGCTATTTAATTTTTATTAATTTAAATATATATATATATATATATATATATATATATATATATATATATATATATATATATATATATATATATATATATATATACATATTTAGTTATTGCGGAAACTGTATTAAGATCCATTCCATATAACTAGGGTTCTATTTACTATTTTCTTTTTAAAACGTTACTGTTATTAATTTGAAATGATTAGTTGTTTGACAGTGACATTTATCTGTCAGTTACATACATTTAAGATATGAACTGCGTAACCAAGGAAATTTGCTTGTTTAAAGCGTAGGCTTCGGGATTAAATATATAGATAATTTTATAAATTTATCCATAAAATATATAGAAAAAGTATTAATGCAAATCTGTAGAAAATTTAATAATCTTTAATTTTTATAATAACATTAATCCCGAAAAAATAACATTTAAAGGTATTTTTGGAAAAAAAAAACTATTTTGAGCTTGTAGTAAAGTGCTATTTCCGGTTATCCGATTTACGCCAAAATCTAATGGGCTCTTTCCATTACAGAAAAAGTTCGAAATACAAGGTTTCTAAATCATAGTATTTGAGTTAGAGTAAAGGATCCACACACACATACACACATACATACACACATACATAGGTACACACAGACATCATCGTGAAAATGTTAAAATTGGATTCTAGGGACCTTAAAACGTGGTCATTTAGCAAAATCTCGATATGCGATTTTTAGCACTATCCCTATACCTCCCTTATCAAGGGTAGCGGGAGGTAAAAAGGTCAACAACGCAAAATAATATATGTAAAAAAGAATATAAAAGGAATTTGCGAAAAAATGACGAATATAAAGAAAAGGAAAGTAGGAAAAGAAAATTTCAGGATATTGTATGTATTGTACATAATTTATATTAAAATATCCCATAGATTTTGCAAATATATGTGAGAATTATTTTGCAGTGATACATGAATATATGTATTTGTATTTAAAAATATTTTTCGTTCTATGTGTACAACCAGGTAAAATATCTGGCGAGAGGTTATGTGCTGGCCACATCAGATTTTTTACGTAGAATTAGAATGCTATAAATGAAATTAGTGAATATTTTGTTTTGTCACTTGATCATACTTTTTATTAAAATGTCAGCACATATAAAATACTCATACAACAAAAAGTAAAGTTGCCGGCCCTGGCATTCTCTAATAATTATTGTGGTCGGTAGATTATTGAAATTATTAATTATGTGAGGAGAGTATAAATGCATAATTTGAAAACAAGTCACGCTTGTTTTTGTAATTAAAATCTCTACATTATGTAAAGTACAAGTTATGAGAGAAATTAAATTGTCACAAAAAATTGCAAAGGTGACTTTAATGGAAGAGTGGGAATACGTGTTGAAAACACAATATTATTGAAATACATGGTGAAAAGAAAAGATAACGGATGAAGGTTATTAGATATTTGCGCATTGAATGATATAATAATAACAAATACTTTTTTTCTATATAAGGATATTTATGTCGAATCCAGAAGATGTAATTATACATTTCACGAAAGGGACATTATCCACTTCATGAATCGGCTCCACATAGTGTTATTTGAAAGTTGTCCGCCACCTGGACAAAAATCCCATCCATTTCATGTAACAACTATTTTATTACTTTTACAAAAAAATACGAACAATAACGTCACCTAACCAGGGCCGGCTCGTGGCGCAAGCACATTAGGTACAGGCCTAGGACGGCAAAATTTTAGGGGCGCATGTCAGCGCCTAGGCCTTAAGTGGTCAAATCAGTCAATCAGCGATAGCCTGTCACTTTTTTTACATTAATGCAAAAAGTGACAGCTAACCTATATATGACAATAATTCATTATTTTTACCTCCCGCTATTCTTAATAAGGGAGGTATAGGAATCGTGCTAAAAATCGCATATCGAGATTTTGGTAAATGACCACGATTTAAGGTCTCAAGAATCCGATTTTAACATTTTTACGATGATGTCTGAGTGCGCGCGCGCGCGCGCTTGTGTGTATGTGTGTGTGTGTGTGTGTGTGTGTGTGTGTGTGTGTGTGTGTGTGTGTGTGTGCGCGCGCGTGCGTGCGTGCGTGCGTGCGTGCGCGTGTGTGTGTGTGTGCGCGCGCGTCTGTGCGTGTGTGTATGTGTGTGCGTGTGTGTGTATGTGTGTGCGTCTGTGCGTTTGGATCATGTTTTAATATATTTTACCTCCCGTCACACCGTAGGTAAGGGAGATAACGTAATCGTGCCAAAAAGTCGATGGTGAGTTTTTAGTAAATAAGCACGAATTATGGTGCCCGCGACACGTTTTTGCTATTTTTACGATGATGTCTCTCTCTCTTTCTCTCTCTCTCTCTCTCTCTCTCTCTCTCTGTGTGTGTGTGTGTGTGTGTGTGTGTGTGTGTGTGTGTGTGTGTGTGTGTGTGTGTGTGTGTGTGTGTGTGAGTATGTGTGTGAGCGCGTGCGTGCGTGTGTGTGTGTGTGCGCGTGCGTGCGTGTGTGTGTGTGCGCGTGCGTGCGTGTGTGTGTGCGTGTGCATGTGCGTGTACGGGTGTGTCTGTAACGATTTTTTCGTCCACGATAACTCTGGTAACAAACTGTCAAATATTTCTATTTTACGTATTTAAGCCTTCTGCATTCATATAAAGAGTTGATTAGATTTGACTGTTTACTTGAAGCTCATAACAGTTTCTAATGAAAAACTATATTAAAATATAACCCAAAACTTTTCAATTTTAGTATTTAAAACTTCTATATCAAGGGGAACAATATATTAGATTTTGGCTAAAATTAATAAACCAGAAGTGACACTTTACTTGTAGCTCTGAACAGATTTTCGTGAAATATATTTTATGATATACTCCACAACTTGTCAAATTTTGTAATTAAGACTTTCATACGAAGAAGAACAACATAGTAAATTTTGGCTAAAATTGATAATCCGGAAATGATACTTTACTTGAAGTTCTCAACAGATTTTCGTGGAAAATATATTATATATTCCAAAACTTTTCAAATTTGGTATTTAACATTTTTATATTAATGAGAACGACATGTTAGATTTTTTCTAAAATTGATAAACCGGAAGTGATATTTTACTTCAAGCACTGTACAGATTTTCGTGAAAAATATAATAGGATATATTCCAAAACATGTCGAATTTAGTATTTAAGACTTTTATATAAAGGGAAGCAACATATTAGATTTTGGCTAAAATTTATAAACCGAAAGTGATACTTTATTTGAAGCTCTGAACAGATTTTCGTGAAAAATAAATTGATACAATCGAAAACTTTTCAAATTTGGTATTTAAGACTTTTATATTAATGACAACGACATACTAGATGTTTTCTAAACTACTACAACAAATTAGATTTTGTTTACAAACGATCAACTGGAAGTGATCTTTACTTAAAGCTCAATACTATTTCATACATGGCATTGACGGGAGGTCATGTGTTGGCCACATCAGATTTTTTCAAGATAATTTGTTTATAGCTTTCTGTAAAGTACTACTTCCGGCTAATCAATCTGAAAAAAAATATAATATGTCGTTCTCATTAATATAAAAGTCTTAAATACCATATTTGGCAAATCTTGGAATGTATCAATATATTTTTCACGAAATTATGTTCAGAGCTTCAAATAAAGTATCACTTCCGGTTTATCAGTTTTAGACAAAATCTCCAATATCATAATATATTTTTCACGAAATTCTGTTCAGAGCTTCTAGTAAAGTATCACTTCCGATTTATCAATTTTAGCCAAAATGTAATATGCTGTTCCCTTTCATATAGAAGTGTTAAATACTGAATTAAAAAAGTTTTTGAATATATGATAATATATTTTTCACGAAAATCTGTTCAGAGCTTCAAGTAAACTAACACTTCCGGTTTATTAATTTTAGCCAAAATCTAATATGTTATTCCCCTTGATATAAAAATCTTAAATGCTAATATTGAAAAGTTTTGTATTATATTTTAATATAATTTTTCATAAAAAACTGTTATGGGCTTCAAGTAAAGTATCACTTCCGGTTTTTTAATTTTACCCAAAATCTAATCAACTCGTTATATGAATGTAGAAAGCTTAAATACGGAAAATAGAAATTTTCGGAAGTTTGTTGTAAGCATTATCGTGGACGAAAAATCGTCACACACACACGCACACACACACACACACACACACACATACACACAGACATCAATGTAAAAATAGTAAAAACGTATTGTAGGGACCCTAATTCGTGCTTCTTTACTGAAAACTCACCATCGAATTTTTGGACCGCTAACATTACCTCCTTTACCTTCGGTATGACGATACGTAAAAAGGAGGGAATCTAAATTGTAATTCTGGACGAGGGGATTATAGCATGGTAGGAACGGACGCATATTTTCTGTATTAGAGTGGGGATACAGAGAGGCAAATTCAAATTGTAACTTGGAGTAGTATTGAAATTAAACTTGTATAATACAAAAAAGAACTGGAAGCAAATTTTAACATTCCCTAATATAAAATATATTAAACAAAAATTGTTTTTATTATTGTTTTGAAATGTAGTGAATTGATATTAAATTTCGAACGTTTTATGAGTATAATATAAAGGACTCATTTTATAAGACTTTTTTCGCACTTTTTCGCCAGGGCTCGTTTTCTAAATTTTGACGCGTGCGAAAAAAAAAGTATTATAAAACTCGTTCTTTAATATACTATTATAGAGCGTATTAAGAATAAAGTTTATTACAAGTAGGAAAATAAATTGAAATGCTTTATTTACGTTTGCATTTAGGTACTTTAGTGCCCCAAGTACCGTTAATACAGACCAGCAGTTTAGTTGGAAGGAGGAGAAGGAGAAGAATAATTACTATTACACGAAATTTTCACTACAGAATAATTTGGTATAAAATATACAGAATGCTGGCCTAACACTTCATATTTTCCATTTTCTATTACTGGTGAGGGACAAGAACTTATACTACAACATACATATTATTGTAATGTGCAGTACCCGCTGTCGCCGCCACTGTCACGCCCGCTGTCCCCGTCGCTGTCGCCGTCGCTGTCGCAGGGACGAGCGAGTGTCTATTTTTAGCGATGACGCAACGGACCTGTCTGAGCCCGCTTAATTACGCGGTTGATATAACCTATTGTTTTAACTAGAATAATACTCTAGAATTCTCTGGAATAAAAATGCCAGGGTATATAAGCACCGTTAGCGAAGGCATTGGACAGTCTGATATAAATAAGCGTTGCGTGTTAAACGGTGGGTGATATAAACAGATAGTAGACAAGTGGTGAATATAAATTAATACAGTTGTATAAATAAATAAGTGATCTATATATTGTTTAAATAAATAATCTTGGTGTTTAAGTGTTTTATAATATTCTTAGTCTTAATTACTGTTTAATATTTGTTTAATGGTAGTGTTCGTTATATTTATTATCTTTTAATATCTATTTATCGTTATAATAAACTTTTATTTTAATTAATAACAACTGTTTAATAATTACACTTCACCCAAATAAATAAAAACGTTACAATTGGTGTCGTCAGGTGTGGGGTTAATAAACTGTGAAGTGTTAAATAAAAATAAATAAAATGGCAACTAAACAAGTAAAACTAAATGAATTAAAAGTAAGTGATCTCAAGACCGAATTGGAAGAAAGAGATTTGGACACAACAGGAAAGAAGTCAGTCCTTCAAGAAAGACTGAGAGAAGCATTAATCGATGCTGGTGAAAATACTGATGATTACTTATTCGAAATTAAGTGTGACATTCGTAAACTTATAGAAGAGTTAACAGAAAGTAATTCTAAAACATTACAACAAAAATTCGATCAAAAATTTGAGGAAAGTTCTAGAAAATCAGAAGAAAATTCTAGAACATTAAAAGAAGAATTATTGGGACAGTCTAGAACATTAGAAGAAAAATTAATGGAATGTTCTAGAAAATCAGAAGAAAACTCCAGAATATTAAAGAAGAATTAATGGAACATTCTAGAAATTTGGAACAAAAGTTAGAAGAAAATTCTAGCAGTTTAGAACAAAAATTAGAAGAAAATTCTAGGAGTTTGGAACATAAATTAGAAGAAGACCTGAAGAACTTAGAAGATAAGTATGACAAGCAGATTGAAGAATTACAAGAAAAGGTCACTAGAATTACATTGTCACCAATGCCAAATTTCGATGTAGCGAAGGCAAGTTTACAAGAAGAAAGGAAAGTAGTAAAACCTGAAACTACTACAAAAATGCTTATCAAAACACCAGAATTTGATGGAAAGTCTTCGTGGCTGAATTATTTAAAACAATTTGAAGCATAACTGGACGTCCAAAAAGAAGGCTACAGCGTTGACTGTTTCATTGCGTGGGGAAGCCATCGACATCCTACAAACGCTGAAGGAAGAAAAACAAGAGGACTACGACCAACTAGTCAAGCGGCTGGACATGCGGTACGGTAATGCGCACCTGGAGCAGGTGTACCAGACGCAACTGAGGAACCGCTATCAGAGTTCTAAAGAAAGCCTTCAAGAATTTGAAGTCGACGTAGCTCGTTTGGTTCGTCTGGCATATCCTGCAGCTCCTGACAGCGTTTTGGAGTGCTTGGCCGTTCAAGCATTTATCTACGGAGTTCGAGACAGCGAAACACAGCAAGCACTGCGATTGGCCCGCCCAAAAACATTAATTGACGCACTCTCATATGCACTAGAACATGAAGCTGCTAAACAAGCTTCACATACCCAATCTCGAGTGCGAAATATTGATGCCGAGAGAAAAGAAGACACGGAAGACCTAGAAGAGAAGATGCGACGAATTGTAAATGAAGTGGTTGCTGAAAGAAAGAAACTTAGTTTTTCGAAAAATGCAAAAGCATATGGAATCGACAAAAGAAGAAAAAGAGTTGGAAAACTAAGTCGGGTTGATGCGCAGGGGCAATCGTCTACTCGTAAACTGACAGCCCCACAATCCATCAGTTACGTCGCATCCCTTCATCATCAAGCCAGTAGCATCTACGTGAATGGCTATGTTAATGGAAGGCCACAGAAAATGTTACTAGATACGGGTGCGACAAAGACTATAATCAGACCGGACTTAGTAAAGAACACAGGCAAGACGCATCTTCAACCAACCAAGTGGCGATTACGTACAGCAACGGGAGAACAAGCTACCACATTAGGAGAAATAGATCTGACCATCACTATTGGAAACACATCCTTTAAACATCGTGCGCTGGTAGCTGACGTTGAAGATGAATTAATACTCGGTATGGACGTAATGAAAAAGCACGGTTTGAAACTTGATCTGAAGAATGGTGTGATGATGGTCAATGAAGAAGAACTTGTTTTAAACCCACGAGAAGACAAGCCCGTGCGCGTACTAATGGCCGAAGATGTTACCCTTCCAGAACGAAGTGAATCTATCGTGCAAGCACAATTAGATGGTAGTTTCTGTGAGGAGAATATTGTTATGCTCGAGCCCAAGAATGATGATGTGAAGACTGGTACTGGAGTCATTGTAGGAAAATCACTGATTAAAGCCAAGCAAGTAATACCAGTTCGAATAATGAACGTAAATTGTTATCCAGTTGTTCTTAAGAGAGGAACAATTGTAGGAGAATGTTTGGCAGTATCCTCGATTATTCAAACTGTTAAGGCCAAAGGGAACATATCTCAGGAAGCTCCGGACACATTAATTAACCAATTATCAACCTCCTTCCAAGAACTGACCGCCGACCAGAGAACCAAGGCGAAGAAATTAATTGGAAGATATCAAGATGTGTTTCAAGTTGACAAGAAGACCAACGGGAGAACAAATGTGGTTCACCATAAGATAGACACCGGCGACGCAAGACCCATCCGCCAACCAGCAAGAAGACTACCATTGGCGAAGCGCGAGGAAGCGGAAAGAATTATCGAGGACATGAAAAAGGAAGGTGTGATTGAACCTTCAAGCAGTCCATGGGCTTCACCAGTGGTGTTAGTGAAGAAGAAGGATAGCTCTACACCATTTTGCGTCGATTACCGTCAACTTAACAACGTGACTAAGAAAGATAGCTACCCGCTACCTCGAATAGACGATACACTAGACACTTTGGCTGGCGCAAAGATTTTCTCTACTCTGGATCTAAAGAGCGGATACTGGCAAGTGGATTTGGATTCAAAAGATAAGGAAAAGACAGCCTTCACCATTGGTACCGGACTCTGGCAATTTACTGTAATGCCATTTGGGCTCTGCATTGCCCCTGCAACGTTTGAAAGACTCATGAAAACAGTATTGGCTGGGCTATCATGGAAAACTTGTTTAGTCTATCTCGACGACATTATTGTGGTAGCTAAGACATTCGAGGACCACATGAAAAATTTGGAAGAGGTTTTTCAGAGATTACGGAAGGCTAACCTGAAGCTCAGCCCCAAGAAGTGCCACCTGTTTCAAAAGGAAGTTCATTACCTTGGACACGTGGTTTCAGATAAGGGTATTGCAGTTGACCCGGAAAAGATAAAGGCTGTGAGAGATTGGCCAGCGCCTAGAGACAGACACGAACTTAGAAGTTTTCTTGGTTTGTGTACTTATTATCGGCGATATGTACCTGGATTTGCCAACATAGTCAAGCCACTGACAAAGCTTACTGAAGAAAGTCGAAGATTTATCTGGGAAATGGACTGCAAAGTTGCGATTAAAGAACTGAAACATGCTTTGACAAGCGCACCTGTCCTGAGTTATCCTTTACCTGAAGGAGAGTTCATACTAGACACAGATGCCAGCAACGTGGGAATTGGTAGCGTTCTTTCCCAGATACAAGACGGGCATGAGAAGGTTATTGCCTATTTTAGTAAGACCTTGTTTAAACCAGAGAGGAATTATTGTGTTACCAGAAAATAACTCTTGGCAGTCGTGAAATCCGTGGAACATTTCTACAAATCTTTGTACGGAAGGAAATTTTTGATAAGAACTGACCATGCTGCATTAAAATGGCTGCTACAATTTAGGAATCCTGAAGGTCAGGTAGCTAGATGGATTGAAAGGCTACAGGAATACAATTTCAAAATCGAGCATAGGACAGGTACCAGCCATCGTAATGCCGACGCATTGTCCAGAAGGCCGTGCCAAGATGATTGTAAGCATTGTAGTCGACTAGAAGAGAAATTTTCCATCGTCGCCAGAACAACAGTTGTCGACAATAATTGGCAGCCCGATGGACTACGCGAAGATTAAAAAAAAGACCCAACTTTGAAAATTATACTCGAATGGAAAGCAGAGGAGAGCAAACCAGTATGGGAAGATGTTGCACCACACTCACCAAGTGTAAAATCGTACTGGGCGCAATGGGACTCCATGGTGATTGAGGATGGCATGTTAAAGCGTGTGGTAGAAAATACTGATGGAACTGAGAAGAGAACTCAGTTAGTTATTCCTAAGAGTAGAGTACCAGACGTGTTGAAAGAGATCCATGACGGATCTGGAGGCCATTTCGGAGTCATCAAAACGCTAGAAAGATCGCGCCAGCGGTTTTACTGGGTTAACTTTACGGAAGATGGTAAAGATTGGTGCAAGAAATGTGTGGTTTGCGCTGGAAGTAACGGTCCGCATAAACGACGAAAAGCTGCAATGCGCCAATACAACGTTGGCAGCCCATTTGAGCGTATTGCGATTGATGTAGCTGGACCATTCCCAGAAAGTGACGAAGGATATAAATACATCGTGGTTGTTATGGACTACTTCACCAAGTGGGTTGAAGCATATCCATTACCGAACCAGGAAGCCACCACGGTCGCTGAAACTTTAGTTAAGGAATGTATATGCCGATTCGGAGTACCGCGTGAACTCCACTCCGACCAGGGAAGAAATTTTGAGTCTGCCGTTTTCCAAAATGTCTGTAAGATATTAGGAATTAATAAAACTAGAACAACTGCATTACATCCGCAGTCTGATGGCATGGTTGAACGAATGAACAGAACGATCAACCGATATTTGTCGAAGGTTGTCTCCAACCACCAAAGAGACTGGGACCGACACCTCCATCTGTTCCTGTTGGCTTATTGTTCATCCGTGCATGAAACAACAGGGCAAACTCCTGCACACATCTTATTCGGGCGTGAGTTGCGCTTACCATGTGACTTGGTGTTCGGCAGTAAACCTGGGGAAGATCTGGCCGGGAAAGATTACGTTACGGACTTACGGAGAAGAATGGATGACAGTCACAACAAGAAGGACCGGTATGACATCAAGGCCGAAAAGGATGGATATCAACCTGGGGATTTAGTGTGGCTTTACAACCCACAAAGACGTCTTGGATTATCACCAAAGCTGCAATATAATTGGGAAGGCCCCTATGAGGTAGTCAAAAGGATAAACGACGTGGTATACAGAATTAAGAAACAACCTAGCGGGAAGCCGAGAGTAGTACACTTTAATCGGCTAGCCCCTTTCGCCGGAGACAAGCACGAAGTCCATAACGGAGCAACGGTTCGTCGGATCATAACACAAGAACCAACTTTTGAAGACTTCATGGAGAACTATTCCTTTGGCCGCAAGGCGCGGTTCGGCGTGACGAAAGAAGAACACCATGATCTATTCACCGTGTCTTCAAATTATTCCCTCGGTCACTGCGTATCAGAAGACATAAAGATGTCCCGTGGCATAGCTTCAGCCTTTAAGGCAAAATTTGGGCGATAACAAGAACTGGCCAACCAACGCCCAACTGTTGGGAAAACGCTGCGCCTGCGGGATAGCAATGCAGACCATCAGCGGTACATCTATTATCTGGTTACAAAACCACGCTCGTACCAGAAGCCGTCGTACCGCAAACTGTGGAACTCGCTGTGCGATTTGAGGGATCATCAGCTTGAGAATGACATTTTGAAGCTAGCCGTACCGAAGTTAGGCTGTGGTCTAGATGGTTTAGATTGGAGGATTGTTAGGAACATGATAGAAATCCTCTTCCGTTTTACCGGTGTTGAAATTCTCGTTTGCAGCTTTAACCCTAACGGACATAAAGAAGAAGTCGAGCGGACCATCGACTGTCATTTCTTCAAAACTTCGAAATGCACCAAGGGTAATGCATGCAGATTTCATCATCACGAACTGTTCCGGGACGAAACAGTCTTAAGGAGGGGGCAGTGTAATGTGCAGTACCCGCTGTCGCCGTTACTGTCACGCCCGCTGTCCCCGTCGCTGTCGCAGGGACGAGCGAGTGTCTATATTTAGCGATGACGCAACGGACCTGTCTGAGCCCGCTTAATTACGCGGTTGATGTAACCTATTGTGTTTTATCTAGAATAATACTCTAGAATTCTCTGGAATAAAAATGCCAGGGTATATAAGCACCGTTAGCGAAGGCATTGGACAGTCTGATATAAATAAGCGTTGCGTGTTAAACGGTGGGTGATATAAACAGATAGTAGACAAGTGGTGAATATAAATAAATACAGTTGTATAAATAAATAAGTGATCTATATATTGTTTAAATAAATAATCTTAGTGTTTAAGTGTTTTATAATATTCTTAGTCTTAATTACTGTTTAATATTTGTTTAATCGTAGTGTTCGTTATATTTATTATCTTTTAATATCTATTTATCGTTATAATAAACTTTTATTTTAATTAATAACAATTGTTTAATAATTACACTTCACCCAAATAAATAAAAACGTTACATTATGTACAGTTGTCCACTTAAATTTGGGATACAAGATTTATTACCTACTCTAGTGGAGGTCCGGCAGTTGTATTACAATATGCCGGATTTTCTTTCGAACATTCCATCGATTCTACAATATGTCTTATAATCTTTTAGCAAATGTACTGTTTACATTATATCAGTAGTATAATTACCTACTAGTTCTACGCTGGAATGCAGACGGTAATTAAGATAATGATCGATTGGTAATTAAGATATCAGTAATTGATATCATTTTAATTTATTTTTCATTAATTAACATAATGACCTCTGAAATAGTAATTTCAAAATGTCATTAGAATTGATTTTGTCTAATTCCAATAAGGACCTATTAAATTGTAATTTCAAAATGTCATTTTAATTGATTTGGTGGATATCTTGATGTGAAGTTATGATATGAAAATGGGAAATACATATGCATATATTGGCTAGTTTAGTTTCGAAATTCCCAAATCACTAATGAGTATATTACTGCCATTATCTGTCATTTAAAATAGTATTGTGAAAATATTTTTGGGTAAACGATGATGTTTGAATATTTGCTAATGACTGATAATTATTTTCGAATGGATTTTAAAAATGTCTAGTATCTGATGAAATATTAACTTTCCCGTTATCTATCACTTAAATTCTAATGGGAATATTTTGTGGTAACGATAATTGTTTTTATGACCTGATGCTTGAATGCTAATTGAAAAACTAATGATACTTTGAGTAATATAGAAATTCTGTGTAATGATATACTAATGTTAAGAAAATTTGTATAATTATATACAAGAATCAATTTTAAATTTGTAGAATAATTTACTAATGATCTTTGAATGTAAGTAAAGTAGACATATTTGGTTATGACAATTAGGTGTATTGACGAGATATTTTAGAGCAAGAAATATTTTGAAGCCATATAAAAAGAATTCAAAATTATATTTCGATAGTATACAGTAACTCGTATTGTACAATATCATCGCTATGACTTCATCCGTTTCCGACTTGGACTTGGACCTTCTGCCACCATCTGGAACCGTCACCCACAAGATCAGCATTCATTCAAACGTCCAAATTCAGGAACCGCGACATAAAGGAACGTTATCGTCAGATGTCGAAATTATGAGAGAAATGGTGGCTAATGACCTCGAGATCATAGCCCTTGAAGAAGAGGACCAGAGACTAACGAGAGAAATCAACTCCATATCGTCAGCACTGGCATCGACATCATCATCGTCGCAAAATAAGAGGCGATTAAGGGTACGTTCCACTAAGCGACCACAACGTTCGTGACCACGACTGCAAATTTTGCCGTTCCACTTGCTTGAAAACGCGCGGTCGCAAACGTAAGTGGAACGGTTTGTGGTCGTTGGTGAACAAGATGGCTGCTGCTCTCATTGGCGCATTGATGTTTCGGTAGAAATAGATATAAAATTTAAAAATCTGATATGATTAACATGATTACCTTCCGTCAATTCTATGTAATTTATTGTCTTTTATCATTATAATTTTTTTATCTCTAAATACATTGAATATAAAGTATAAAATGAAGTCAAATCGCATAGAGAGTAAAATATTCTTTAATATTTATAATGTAAACTATCAAAAAAAATTATATTTAACTGCGTTTTTCCAAGAAAAATTGGTAAGAGCTTCAATGAGGGAATTTCCCCGGGTGACTAAAATCTAATCAAATCTTCATAATGATGTAAAGACGAGAAATATGAAAAAAATGTAATTTTTGGAATTGTATAACTGGAAATATCGAATCTGAAAGGATCGTCATATACAGACGAAGGTAAAAATGAAACTTTTATGTAAACATTTTTAAAAATTGCGCTCAAAATGCCAAGCGACCGCTCCGACATGCTGTTGGGATGAGCGTGGCGGTCGCCGTACAGTCGTTGTTAATGGCGTCATCCGTGACGTTCGACGATACCGACGATGAGCGATCTTCAAAAAAGATTTGTAGCGATATGAGTGAACTACAAGGTCAGCCCATATGTGAATTTGAAGACTCAACTGGAAGGTTGCTACGAGGAGGACGAGGAGGAACTTGTTATTTCTGAGGCCGAGCTGAAGAAATTAGATTTAATTTCAGGAACGGCTGAAATAGTAAGTTTCGCATTTCCTCATAAGAAAAGCATGAGGGATAACAATGATCGGCTCCTTGATGTCTACCCGATTCCTCTGGACCGCGACAGACAGGTATTTATCACTATCGGGATTAATCCCTTGACAGTGCCGCAAGTAACGGTGCGACTTGTGGGATCGGTAGTGAACAAAAAATTTATAGACATTAGAGACTTTAAGGATGTAATTAGCTATTTAAAAAATAAGGGGCTTAAAGTTAAGTGCAGTGAGATGGACTTGAAAAGAGCGCACCGAGTAAAAGATGTAGAGTTTAGTCTACTGCCCAAGGAAAAGATGAGATGCAGAACAAGCTGCGAGTACATAGTGCTGAACAAAGAGCATATTTCTAATTTAATAAAATTTGAAAAACATATTTTAAAACTAGTTGAACAATATGCTAAAAAATATGCAAATTTGTTCATTTGTTATAAACAAATATTACATACTGTCATTTTTAATAGTCTTAAATATAAGGTAGATTTAAGTACTAGTTTACATAATTTTATTTATTTAGAAAACAGAAATTTTGCAAAGAAATGTATCTTTATTATAATATTAAGGTCAACAAAGAATTAGAATGTGTGTCTGCATTTATAATACGAGAAGGAAAATATATAATATAATTTATTTTTAAAAATACTCATTTTATTATTTCTATTTACCTAAACAATAACTTTTATATGTACTATAATTTTAAGTTCAACAAAGATTTAGAATGTGTCTATATAATACGAGAAGGAAAATATATAATATAAATTTCAAGAAAAATACATAAATCATTATTTCTATCTACCTAAACAATAACTTTTACAGGTGTTTCAAATATTTTCGAATGAACAATAGATAGGATTATTCCGGTAGTTTTTTGCTACCTATATAATAGTGGTGAAACTCGAGTTATGAATCGAAAATAATTTCTTAATATTTGTAATTTCAATACAAGAATATGAATACTTAAGGCTCATTCATAGCACTGACATTATACTTAGAAATTATAATTAAAAATTATACTTAAAAATGACAGTCTTAAATATGTTAAATAAATGTTCACTTAAAAATACAATTTATAATTAATGTATTATACCATACTTAAAAGTACATACTTACTGTCGCCTGATAAACAAGTAATGCAATTAAATGTCGTTTTAATATAATTCTTTCTAATAAATTTATATTATTATATCTATATTGAGCAAATTATGACAAATTTGACATGCCGTGACATATTCTGTCATTTTTTTGGTTCAATCTGATTGGCCTACTTATATTAATACTTATAAATTATAATTATAGGGGAGAGTGGGGCAAGAGTGAACGGTTTTTTGATAATATGTAATAAATTTCATATATGAAATATTTCAGCAGTTTTATTGAACTCTATAGTTCATACATTTGCTTACATATAAAAAAATTAAAATAATTCTTTTCTATTATAGTAAATAAACTGTATGTTTTTTATTTAAAAAAATAAGTGTTCACTCTTGCCACGCATGGCGAGGCAAAAGTGAACGACTGCAAAAATGTTGCCTAAGCACGACAAAAATCACATTTAGTTTAACGTTAGTGTATCCTTCGTGTACCCTCTGATGACATTTTCCGCAAATAATTCGGTCTTCAACAGATGTACTGTATTTTTCTTTACAACAAATACAAATACAGTCGTCTTCATTAACAGTTGTCGTGTTATTACTATTGTTTTGCTTGACTATTTCTGTAATCCAGAAGTAGATGCCTGCGATAGATCCCTTTTAGTCTTTTTTGCTTCCTTTAATCGGTTTCCTTTTAAAATTTGCTCTAATTCTTCTTTATATGGGGAAATTGTTATAATTTCAGGCAAGAGTAAACACTATGTTTACTCTTACCCCGTTTAATATTATCACAAAAATTGTTTTTATCCCGTGTTCTACGCCACTGTTTAAACTTTCTGTCGGCAAACTTTGTAGAGGATGGTACACACTTTAATGCAATATTCACTATTTTATTGGCTCTTTTTTATTTCACGTGCAATATAATAATACTTTGACTTTAATCTTGTATCAAAATGATGCAATATACAAACTTACCTGTAATTTTGTTTTCATAAACTTAACAATGTTCTTCTATTTCACGTATAAATGACAGTATAGTACCATGTTTTACCGCTAGGGTTGGTAAGCCGAACTGTATAAATTAGCGGGATATTTGAATTGTTTACTCTTGCCTCGCGTACACTCTTGCCCCACTCTCCCGTAACTAAAATATATGAAGTTTGCATAAAATTCTTAATTTAAGTTAATTTAAATTAATTTCATTACTAATTTGAAGCTTTCGAACGCTGACACTTGAATGTATTGACATAAACCTAAATTTATAAGTACTAATTATAATTTCGCTTAATTTCGGTACTGTGAATAAGCCTTTACAAAAATTGTGTATGTTACTTTGTCGATATTATGAAAAAGAAAAACATTTTTCGCCTATAATGCGGATAACATTAAGACTAGTGGGAGATGTAACTAATAAAATGGACATTGAAATTAACAATTTGATGAATTTTTGAAATATTTAAAATGAAAACAATAAAAAAAAGTGCGCACCTTAAAAGAAATGGACAAAATAACAAAAGTGAGTGGTGCAGTGTTAAACTTATTACCTAGGAAACAAATAAAGTTAAGAAGGATGTACAAATTTGTTGTTATTTGTATATTATGAAAAATTTAATTAATTTGGAAACACAATTTTTTTTTAAATAACTATGAAAAATGTTATAAATTTTTTTAACAATATTTACAAAAAACTTATTCAAATTGCTGCATTATATGGCCTTAGGTTTAATGTATATATAATTACTAGTTTGTATTATATTTAGTACGACAAACTACAACATACAATTTAAAAATATTTACAATGAAATATTTACCTACGTATTATAAAAATAAGACGGTTTAGAATATACAGTGTGTAATATAATCTCTTACCCATATTTCATTTCCTTTCTATTTGGTAATATTTTAAATATTACTTCCATACATACATAATTTTTTGAAAAATACACTTTTAATTTCAAATAAGGTTTGAAAATTACAAGTTTTAATTTAGTAACGCGTACATTTTACGAAATATTAGGTCGTACTCTTTTGAGAGTACACAGTTTACTTTTATTTATTCGATGTCATGCTCGTATAATGTCAAATACGTCTGCAAAATTCACTATTCAATTTTAAATATTGGAAACAGAAATTAATGAAATTTCATGTCTTTATAATATTAGTGTTTGTGTATAATACTAATAATAACATAGTGTTTATTATATTAAAGATTAAAAGAGGATATCTTATAGTTAACGTGATTTAATTTAAAGTATAAATATTATTTATTAATGATAATTATTAATTTTGCCAATACAACAGGCAATATTTGAAAAAATATACCGTGTGTCTATCTTAAAGGTGTACATAGGAGATTAACATGGGAAATCAGTTTTTTGCAATTTCCTGCTCGCCTAATTATTTTAAATAAAAATGCGTCAAATAAAAGTTTTAGGGCATAAAATTCTGCATCTAAATCAATAAACAGAATTACCTTTACATTCTTTGTAAGGACAGAAATTAAATATGAAAATATCGAAAATTACGTTGAAAATATCAACAGCCATGGAATTGAACAAAAAATAAATAAATGCTTGACGTTTTATCAAATTGTCAGGAACGTCAAATAAGTTAACTTACGTTGTGACAGATAAAACGTCAAGCATTTATTTATTTTTTGTTCAATTCCATGGATGTCGATATTTTCAAAGTATTTTTCGAGATTTTCATAATTAATTTCTGTCGTTACAGAGCATGTAAAGGTAATTCTGTTTATTTATTTAGATGCAGAATTTTATGCCCTAAAACTTTTATTTGACGCGTTTGTGCTTAAAATAATTAGGCGAGCAGGAAATTGTAAAAAACTGATTTCCCATGTTAATCTCCTATGTACACCTTTAAGACAGACACACGGTTTAAATAATTCAATATGATAGAAAGAAGAGACGATTGCAAAAGTAAAAAAAAAATACAATAAACATTTACACTAAATAATCCACAGTGATTTCTTTAGACTGCTTTGAATGACTGTAAATATTTTTATAAATTGTACGCAAACGTTGTTTTCTCTAAAAATATTTGAAGCTACAACTTCAACAGTATCCATGATGTAACTAAAAATATAATATATTGGCAATTTTGGTGAAAAATTTATAAAGATATTTACAGTTTTGCTAACACCAATAACTTTTAAATAACTTCATTGATGAATAAATGTAATATTTATAAGTGAATAAAGAATAGACAATTCAATAAGATAGTTTTATTGTTATAAGAACAGATCTGGATTTGGTTAAATCAGCCGAGATGAAACTTTATGTTTCTAGAAGTTGTTTTTCGCTAGAATAATGAATCATTTTTACTCTTAAAATATTTTTAATTATGTCTATAATAATTCAATAGTGTAAATTGCATTTGGGCTATATTTCATTTCAAAATCTAATAATTGCCCTTTTTGGCATTAATAATATCATTAATTAGCATAATTAAACTTGTATTAATCATTATTCACAAATTAAATAATATATTAAAATTTATTGTTTTCGTAACAAGTAGCTGAGTTCCTTGTTCTGATTACAATATTAGAAAACGATTATTGTTTTCTATACAATGTAATTTTGGTCATCTGAATATCAAAAATTGTATAGTTTACAATAAATTTTTGACAATTCAATTATTGTTTTGTACCTATACAATATTGTATCAGAATCAATGTTCACTTGAATTTCAATATTATAATTTATAGTATTGAAAACAATAATTGTTTTGTATACAATATTGTTTTAGAAACAAGTGTCACGAGAATCAGGCCGATTATCTAATATATTTTTAGAATATTATTACTTTTTAAAAAAATTCTTAGAAATATTTGACAGTTACTGAAATTTATTAATATATTTGTAGATGAATAAAAAATTGACTTCGGCAATAATTAAAATACTTACAATAAACATTTACACTAAATAATCCACAGTGATTTCTTTAGACTGCTTTGAATGACATAACTTTCCAAATTTTAACTATTCCTTACAGAAAACATGAATGGCGTTTCTATTGGAAACTTGTGTTAATTTGTTTAAATTTTATTTTAATAATTTCATATAAATTAACCCTATTTAATATTGAAATGACAAAATAAATTTACCAAAGAAACAAACGATAAGAATTATTATTATTATTAATGTGCGTTAGTAACTAATTTTGGTGCAAAAATTATAAAGATATTTACAGTTTTGTTACACTAGAGTACATAGTTAAATATTATGCATTGACTTCTTCGGCTGACAATTTCGTTTTGCCAGTTAAAATTCAAAATAGAATATTTTTCTTAAGAACATTTACAAAATTCTTTCTGCAAAAGTATTTACGTATGTAACTCAACTAATAATAAATTATTAGTGTTGGTCAACAGATTATTAAATTTATTTACGAAATAATACACAGATACATTTTATGTTAAATGTTTATTTTAATAATATTCATTTCACTTTTTATATGTAGTTACTAACGCACATTAATAATAATAATTCTTATCGTTTGTTTCTTTGGTAAATTTATTTTGTCATTTCTATATTAAATAGGGTTAATTTTTATGAAATTATTAAAATAAAATTTAAACAAATTAACACAAGTTTCCAATAGAAACACCATTCATATTTTCTGTAAGTAGTTAAAATTTGGAAAGTTATGTAGTAATGATTAATGCGGAATGTCTTTTGCGGAATGCCTTTGTATTGCTAATATATACATTTTGGTCCTCATATATTAACAAGGTCCTATGTCCGGGAAAGATTTGAATTTTGCAGGCTCTAATATTTAATCTGTATAAAATAAAAACTATCATAGGTGAATAATGTGTATTTATTATTATCAACAATTTCATTTTATTAAGTACCGATTTGAAATATTACAAATTTCAAAGAACT
The DNA here is from genome assembly GCA_963082715.1 of Harpalus rubripes. NCBI lineage: Eukaryota > Metazoa > Arthropoda > Insecta > Coleoptera > Carabidae > Harpalus > Harpalus rubripes. Next base: position 16,001,728 of record OY720465.1, read on the forward strand.
TTAATATTTCGAAAATATATTTTTAGAATATTATTACTTTTTAATAATTTTTCTGAAATATTTGACAGTGACATAGAAATTTATAAATATATTTGTAGATGAATATTAAGTTATAATTTCGGAAATATTTTTTGAAGAAACTCACTCACCTGAATGAAATTCGATGTCATAGTCGTATAATATTAAAAATGGCTGCAAAATTAAATTGGTTTCTGGTTTCATATAAATCTTATTTAGAAATATATTTTAAGAGTATTCTTATTACTTACTAATATTTTTTTTGAAATATCTATTTAACAATGTCTTTTTCTCAAACAAGTTCATATGTGTTGACAAAATATACTTAGAATTTTAAAAATATATTTGTATTTCACATATTTTTGATTGGCACCTGCGACGATTAAATTTTAAATATTTGACAACAGAAATTTATTAGAGACAAATCAGTCAAACCCAGTGTCAGTATAATCAATATGAAAATGATGAATTTGTAAGGTAGGTACATGTTTTATTATTATTTCAATATAAGTCAGTAATTGTTAATAAATATTTTATTTTGTAAATATAACAATGAATAAATATATTTTATACAATATACATAATTAATTTTATTTACATTCCTCCGTCTGTTTATCGCTTTGTGGGCATGTCACGGTGTTTAAATTCTGCCATCTTCTCCTTTCCTCCATACGGAAAGTTCTCTTTGCAGTTTTCGACAGGCGGTAGTCACTTGGATGTAGAATAACGGCTTGTAAGTGGGAGAATCTTCATCATCCCAACACTCAGATGATTGTGCGACGTAATTTTTGGAAACTTCTACCTCCGCCATGCTTGAAAATATTGCTGGTCTACGTAAATAGCATAAGCTTGGATTGTAAAGTGATAGTTAAACATTTCAGACATATTTATATGTATACACAAGTTAATTAATTAAAATGTTATTAAAAATAAATTAGTAATGTAACAAACCCCTCGGAAAAAATTTTGAACTCGCCCTACTCCACGCATGCCCAGCCGCCAGCATGAGTCGAGTCCGCTGCCCTGCCCTAACGACAACGGCAGTCAAGCCAAGACTGCCGAGCTAGACAGAAGTCGTGTCAATCAATACAAGTATTATTATTATTGTAATTCACTTTATTTTGTTAATAAATATTATTAAAAAGAACCCCACTATTTACTCTTGCTCTTACAAGTGACGCCCAACATAGTGGCCCGAAAACTCGGTAAATAAAGTGTTAACAAATAAAAGTGCAGAACAATAGTGCTGTTGTGTATTGCCGCATTGCTTCATTGCTACGCAGTTCGCCTCGCCGGTCCGTCGTCGGGCGTGTCTTCTCTGTACCACGTGGTACCGCACCCCTTCGCACTGTCGTAACTGTTGCTCGCTTCGGAAGGTAGTTTTGATAACCTTCTCACACAATTTCTGTGCAGCGAAACGTAACTTTCATAACTTTAGAAGTTAAAGAGTTTAGTGACTTAACAAGTGTTAATTCACCGTATCTCAAGAATGCCACCAAAGAAGGACGAATCTCCTAAAGCTAAGGAAAGTGCTGCTGACTCTACATCTTCTCCAATCATGTTCACACCGGAACAATTCAGCCAACTATTGCAACAAATTACAAGAAGTGGAAGTCCAACCCCCTCGACTCCTGCAGTCGCACCAGTCCAAACATCTGGTAACTTTCTTAATTGTACTTCGCGATTTAGTGGAAAAATTGATGAAGATATTGACGTGTTTTTGGATGCCGTTCAAACATTCAAAGAGTGTGCAAATGTGTCTGATGACAATGCTTATCGTGGATTATCATTATTACTTGAAGGTCTTGCAGCCACCTGGTGGAAAGGTGTCAAGTCTGAAATCAATGATTGGAAAACAGCGATAGAAACTTTACGTAAAAACTACTCACGTAAGTTACCACCATATCTTATTCTTCGTGAAATTTTCGCGCATGAACAAGAAGAAAACGAACTTACTGAACATTTCGTGTGTCGCATTCGGTCATTAATTGCTCAACTTCCGTATGCAGTGACTGAACAAATGCAAATTGACATGGTGTACGATCTTCTAACACGAACAATTCGACAACGTCTTACCGCTACAGACATTACTACGTTTGAAACTTTATTAACGCGTACGCGAGATATAGAACATTATCTTCGTGAACTTAAACAAAGTGATGAACGGAAATCGTCGTCTTCGGAGAAGAATTCGGATAAATACGATAAGAAACCTAGACCTAAGTGCAATTTTTGCAAAAATTTGGGACATGTTGAGAGCGATTGCCGGAAAGCACAAAAGAAGAAAAGTACTCAATTAATTAGCCAAAAAACTACAGCAAAAGTTGCAGAGTCAAATGAGAATTCACCATTAAAATGTTTTGGTTGTCAAACTCCAGGTTATATCAAAAGTAATTGTCCAAAATGTAACCCGAGAACAGAACACGTTGAATTTAATCTGGCAACGATTGCTGATGAATTCCAATCCAGTAATCAAGATGTTCGACCAATTATTAAAGTTAAAATTGAAGGACATACTGGCCTTGCTTGCATAGACACAGGTGCAAAAAGAAGTCTAGCAGGTACTAAATTACATCAAATACTAGATGAAGATCAAGTACCATTTCACACAGAACGTTTGAAGATGAAGTTCGCAAACGGAAAAGAACAATTAGTAGATACTAAAATATTCAAAACGACTATTACTGTTGGAAATAGAACATTTGCGTTAAACCTATTGGCCGTTCCAGAACATGTGAACAGTAATATGCTTTTGGGTTCTGATTTTATCAAATCAGCTGGTATTGTCATTAATATTCCACAACAAAATGGGTATTTTGCTGATGAGCCAAATGAAAAGTACCATTTTTTCCAAGAAGACTGTTCAGAAATAATGACATTTGAAACCTTGAATATACCTGATGTCACAGTAAAGAATCATTTACCACCTGAACAGAAAACTCAACTCAATACCCTCTTGAGTAAATATTCTGATTTGTTTTCAGCAAGCGCTGAACCAACACCATATGCTGAACACAGTATCAAATTAACTGACGATACACCGATAGCTTCGCCACCATATAGATTGTCTGAGCCAAAGAGGAAATTTTTAGAAAAGGAAATAGAACTAATGATCAAGAATGACGTAATTGAAGAATGTGATTCTGCTTACGCATCTCCAGTAGTATTGGTGCCAAAACCTAACAAGAAAGAAGAATATCGAGTATGTATTGATTATCGCCAATTAAACGCGCGTACTGTTCCTGATCGGTACCCACTTCCCAGATTGGATGACCTCTTGCATGAAGCCAAAAGAAAAGCGTTTATGACAACATTAGACCTACGTTCCGGATATTGGCAAGTGGCTGTAAAATCCGAAGATCGTGATAAAACAGGATTTGTTACCCCATTTGGTAATTACCGATTCAAGCGAATGCCATTCGGACTGCGAAATGCACCCGCCACATTCCAACGGCTAATTGATCGTTTTAAAACAACCCTGCCCGAGGTAACAATTCTAACATATTTAGATGATATCATCATATTATCAGCAAGTTTTGAAGAACACATCAGTGATCTACAGAAAGTTTTTGAGAAGCTTAGAACATTTAAACTGCGCATGAACAAGGGAAAATGTGTTTTTATGGCCTCCGAAGTCAAATACCTTGGTCATATCATCACTAATAAGGGGATACAACCTAATCCAGAAAAAGTTTCTGCAATCCCAAAAATTCCAAATCCAGAGAATGTGCGAGAACTTTTAACCTTTTTGCAAACCGTTTCGTGGTTCCGCAAATTCATTCCGGATTGCGCAGGAATCATGCAACCACTGACGCAACTTACGAAGAAAAATTCAACTTGGACTTGGAGCTCTAAACAAGATGAAGCGTTTCAGAAACTCTAAATCCTATTGACAAGTGCTCCTGTCTTACGTCAAGCCGATCATACGCAACCCTACGTACTACGATGTGATGCCAGTGCGTATGCAATTGGTGCAGCTTTACTCCAGGGGGAGCCTCCAAACGATCAACCGGTGGAATATGCTAGTCGCTTACTGACCGACTCAGAAAGAAATTACAGTACCACAGAGCGGGAAGCTCTAGCCGTGGTCTGGGCAACTGAAAAGTTTAGAAGTTACTTGGAGTCATCACCAGTTAAAATCATTAGTGACCATCAACCACTCAAATGGCTAATGTCTATAAAATCACCCAGTGGACGCTTAGCTCGATGGGCGTTAAAGTTACAAAGCTTTGACCTACAAATTGAATACACACCTGGTAAGTCAAATTCATTAGCTGATACTCTTTCAAGGTTACCGTATGCACACGAACCTGTTGTTGAAACATATTTGATGACCACTGTTGACTTACCAAGAACCAATTATAATGAATTACGTCGTCAACAACTGTCTGATCCAGAGATTGCCAAAATAATTAATAATCTCGAAAACAAGGATGATCCAATTAGCACAAAACAAGCAGTAGAACGTGGATACCTATTGCTAAATGGAGTGTTGTATCGATACCCACCTGATTCCGATGAAGAAGACGCAGTACAAGTTGTGCCAGTTACAGAAGTACCCAAGATACTCCACGAATACCATGATGCCCCGATTGCTGGACATTACGGTTTTGATAAAACCTACCAGAAAATCAAACGACGATATTATTGGACAGGTATGAGACGTGCAATACAAGAGCATGTTAGAAGTTGTATCGAATGCCAACGATTCAAACCAAGTAATCAGAAGATAGCAGGATTATTGCAAACCCCTGTACAGAACCGACGGTTTGAAGTTTTGTCTATCGATCTTTTTGGTCCGCTACCGAAAACCATAAACAATGAACAATGGATTCTCGTTATTGAGGACACCAGTTCTCGTTGGGTAGAACTCTTTCCTTTGGAACAAGCTACAGCAGAGGCTTGTGCACGATGTCTCATCAATGAAGTATTTCTCCGTTACGGGATTCCACGACGAGTGATAAGCGACAATGCACCACAGTTTGTCGGTGAAGTAATGCAACTAGTAGCCCACACACTAGGATTCAAGCAAAATCTCACTCCAGCCTATCACCCAGAAGCAAATCCAGTAGAAAGGAAGAATCGCGATCTAAAAACGCAGTTGGCTATATTAACAGCAAAACGTCACACTGCCTGGGCTACTCATTTGCCTAGCATACGTTTCGCAATGAATTCTACTATTTGCGCTGCAACTGAAACTTCGCCAGCTTTCCTAACTTTTGGTAGAGAGCTGAGGACGATGTTGGACAAGATCTGCGAGCGACAGTACAAGATGCACCATTCGTGAGTCAAATTACTCCTTATCTTTTAAATCTTGCCGAAGTTTCATCAGAGGCCAGAGAAGTAGCTGAACGTCGCCAAGACGCTTCTAAAGCCAATGCTGATGACCACCGAAGACCAGGTCCTAGTTATTCTGTTGGAGATAAAGTCCTTGTAGACATTCATGCTTTAAGTAAGGGTAAACAATCCTATACTAACAAATTTGCACCCAGACGTGATGGTCCTTATATCATAACCAAAAAAATATCTCCCACCAGCTACCAAATTGCATCTCCAGGTGAACAGAATATTTTCCTTGGTACCTATCATTCCTCTTCTCTAACCCCATACAAAACTCAACCAGCTGTTGCAGACCCACCGCCGCTGCGACCTCTCCGAAAACGAGGCCGACCCCGCAAACACCAATAAATTGGACAACACGCGAGACGCCAGTGTCGTCCAAAGGGGGAGGTTGTAACAAACCCCTCGGAAAAAATTTTGAACTCGCCCTACTCCACGCATGCCCAGCCGCCAGCATGAGTCGAGTCCACTGCCCTGCCCTAACGACAACGGCAGTCAAGCAAAGACTGCCGAGCTAGACAGAAGTCGTGTCAATCATATACAAGTATTATTATTATTGTAATTCACTTTATTTTGTTAATAAATATTATTAAAAAGAACCCCACTATTTACTCTTGCTCTTACAGTAATATTTATATGTATATATATATATATATATATATATATATATATATATATATATATATATATATATATATATATATATATTTGGAATGTATTTACGGGTACATATACACAAAATTACTGAAATTTAAAATATATTTTTTTTTATAAATAAAATATGATTTTCCACTACCAGAAGGACCAGGAACTATGGCCGTAAAAGGATGTTTGAAAGGTACAATTATACTGATCAGTCAAAAGTTAATATAAAACTAACATTTATTAAATAAAGTAAACAAATATGTTATTTTTATAAATATCAAAACAATTTTTTCTTTAAAGAATAGCAACATAAGAAGACAATATTACAAACATTTAAAGAAATAATTTTTACTATACACATATGTATAAAAAAATAAACAAATTATTTTACACAAAAATTGACGGTTTGAAAGTTTTTGATTTATAAATTGTATTTATCTTTCGGCATATTTTAATATACATTTATTTTCAAAACTTAGGACTATGATAGAAATAAAAAAATACTCCCATCATGTTTTTGATTCTGTTATAACTTGCTAAGAAAACAAAAAAGATAACAGTTTGTCAAAAGCTTATGTTTCATAATAAAAAAAAGTATTTTTTTTCATTTTTCAATCGTATAAAAATAAAAAATACACATTATTCACCTATACGTATATCGATAAAGTGACAGACTCAATTTTTCTGCAAGCATTCAAATTATTGTGTCGTTAAAAATTATAAATATTATGTAACTTCTCAAGTGATTCATATCAAAACCAATAATACTATGAACATATTATATTGTTTTTTTGTCTAGATCCCTTAATCATTTTAACCGAAGCAAAATACACATTAATCGCCTTACTAGATAAGATATCTTATAAAATATAATTTTCTAGCTAATAAGTTCTCTCATTAAATATTGAAAATTGACTTCTGTAGTAATTACATAAAAGTATTTTATGTGTGTTAGAAATTCTTTAACAAAATAAGATTTTCTACTGCTTGATAGGTACACTATAGACGAAAACTGTTATTGAAATTTGCAAACGACGTTAGCTGGTAAAACAAAATTATCAACTGATAAAACCTTTGTCTAATTTCAAAACTGTGTACTCTCAAAACAGTATGAACGAACATTACTAATTAAAATTATAGTATTCCAACCTTATTTGAAATTATAAAATATATTTTCGAAAAAATGTGTGTATGTATGGTATTAATATTTAAAGTATTACCAAATGTTATATTGAAATGCTCTAATCACTAATTGGTTTTAAATGAGTGAAATATTTTTAAAGAAAGTTAAATATTCATGTGTTTGAAGTTTATGTTTCACTGAAGTATATTTTGTGTCACTTTTCTATTGTTTTTCATTGAAATGTAATTGTTGAATTTATTTTAACTAAATATGCATTAGTTGTCAGAAAAAGTTCAATGTTCCTTACTCGTATTTTTGTAGTTATACAAAATCTATACCTCAATACATATTCACAAACTAATTATCATAAGGGAATTTTACAAGCAACATGTCAGCTGTATTGTACCAATTGACAACCTTATTGACCTCACATCGTTCCTAAGAATTTCGCTAATGACCCAGTCATTACCAAAACAATAGTATATATATATATATATATATATATATATATATATATATATATATATATGTATATTTACAAAAGTATGGAACGTTAACAAGTAGTTATAAAATTATCATGGGACCGTCAAAATTAGGTAGTTGCAAGATTCTTATACTTCTGTTCGTGGTCATTATTAGGTTTGTTCGAACCGTCAGTTCTAGTCAGTTCGGAACTGTTCCAGAATTAGAAGTTCTGCGCATGGCATGTAGAAAAACAAATTCTGAACTGTTCTCACTTGGCCAGGTTCGAACGCTCGCATAGATTTAAATTTGGCGGTGCATATGTAATTTGGCACATGCATTTGTTTTGACTTTTGAATAACCTAAAATTATTTTTAAAAATGAGTGGTCATGAAGAAGGTATGCATAATGAAATAATAAATTGTTATTAAGTAATTATATATTATATTTTCAGGTGTAATTATTGTGCATACCCCACAAAAGGAGTATAAAGAATGGACAACAAATTTAATTTGTTCTTGTGTAACTTATAAGCTTATTTTTTTTATAGAATTTTTTGTTTTTTATATTTATCTAGCGTACAATACAATTTCATTTTTTGTTTCATAATAAAAAGAGTTTAATTTTATTTCAACAAAATCTAATTTTATTTTAAATATTTAAAATTCCTTAACATACTAGCTTAAAATAATAATAATAATAATCATAATAATTAATAATAATAATAAATAAATAAATAAAATATATCATCACGGCTTATTACCCATTATAATAATAATAATAATAATAATAATAATAATAATAATAATAATAATAATAATAATAATGATAATAATAATAATGATAATAATAATATTGTGATACAAAAACACAAACAAAAGTTAATTATCTCTTCTATTAAACAACAGTTCTGCTATATAATTTCTTCTGGCTGCACCATCCCTATCATCATTTATTTTATTATAGTTTTTCGAGTGTAAATCCTAATAAAATATCATTCAACATTGATAATAAATTAATGACATTACACAAAAAACTTACCTTAAGAAAAATAAATAACAATAAAAAATGAAGGAAACTAGTACATTAATCTAGCTATTATTTCCTAGCATTCAAGCTTCGGCTTCTAAATCTCAACAAAATTCCTATACTTTTCATTGCGCATACTCAGAATTTGAAATACCTGCTCTCTAGCAAGAACTGGTAGAACCGTTCCATGAGAATTTGAATTTAAAATTCAACACGTCCGAACGCTGAACTGATAGTTCTCAGAATTTCGAATTTAAGAACTACGGGGTACGAACGCTGTTAAGTGAAATGCGCAGGCTCACTAGTTCGCGAACTGCTTAGAACTGACGGTTCGAACAAACCTATTGTTTAGTTTATTTTTTACATGGAATTAATGTATATACACTTTGAAATTTTAAGTGCTTAGCTAATGAATTGTTTTTAAAAATAATTTTACTAATGTCATCGTGTTTAACATAACAATACAAAATAATTTTATAAACAGTATCTTATTTAAATATTAATTTTTTATGCATTATGCTATATGAAATAAAATAACAAATCGTTGATCTGCTTCAGACATCAAATCCAGAATTATTATTATTAATGAGGATCATTTCCATCGATTTTGTCAATTTTCTTGTGATAATTAGTTTGTATTGTTAACATGAGTGGTACTTTATAATAATTTTGGAAAAATTTCTTGGCATTGTGGAAAATTTATTTAGTACAATAAGAGGAGTAGAGTTTGTTGAAAGTTTACCGAAAATAATCGATGGAAATGTTCCTCATTAATAATAATTGTGGATTTGGTATCTGAAGCAGATCAACGATTTGTTATTTTATTTCATATAGCATAATGTGTAAAAATTTAATACTTAAATAAGATACTGTTTATAAAATTATTTTGTTTTGTTATGTTTAATACGATATGATATTAGAATATTATAAAAATTATAATCATATGTAGCATGTAAACTTATAATAATTAAATAAAATTTATAAATATTCACATTTAATTTCTTTAATTGTGTCAGCTCTTACATGGTGAAACTTATTATTCATTTTAATTATTGAAAATACTTGGTTTTGTTTCACAATTATTTTATTTTGATAACCAGTTTCGCTACATTAGCATCATCAGATCATTCTTAACGTATAATTATAAATATGTCTAAATTATATTAAATAAATATAAACGAAATGTCAATATGTCAATAAATGTTTTTTTTTAAATAATTGTTTTTTTTAAAACTATTTTAAAAAAATTACAAAGTTCAAAAATATTAATATAAACACATAAATTATCACACAAATTTTATAGTGTTTCTAGAAACTTCATTAATGGTGAATTATTAAGACTTGTCTGTTCATTTAGAATATTTTCGTTATTTTTTATTGCTTTACCAATTTCTATAGCTTGCCAAAAATCTAATCTTGGTCCTTTAGTTTTTATATGTAATATTTCGGGACTAAAACTGCTAGTATGATTTTCTTCTATAAAATGATTGGAAAATGTTGAGTCAGACTTTTTGTTTAAATATGATTTTTTGTGTTCATTTACCCTTATATTAAAATTTCTTCCTGATTGACCTACGTACACAGCATTACATTTTTCGCAATTTAATTTATATAAACCTGATTTTGTTAGAATATTCATTTGTTCTTTAACATTTCTTATATGTTTTCCTAAATTATTATATGTTTTGAAAGCAATTTTATACTTATCATTAGTATTTTTTATAATGTTTGCTATTTTATTGGATATTGTACCTATGTATGATAATTTTATAAATATTATATTATTACATTTAAAAATAAATTATCAAATCAAAGACTAACCCTGTACTCTGATGCAAAAAAAATTCCATTCTTGACTATAAATAACATTTATATTAATAAACAAAATTCCACAACAACAAATTGCCAAAAGGCCAGTCTGAACTGGCGCCAGTTAATGAGTTTTTAATTACGAAGCATAAAGTCTTGAAACCTATACAAGCTAATATCCCGTAATGAATTTTTTAATACCGTCGTCTAGACGACACTTCAATATAACAATAGCTCTACATTGAAATCTAACTAGGTACCTGTTTCTTTCAAATTTCACAAGTCCATCGTCTAGACTGCAAGATAAACTCAGAAATGAAATCTGATTACCTGGTTTAGAATTTAAATTATTACCACAAATAATTTCTGTTGTAGAAGAAACCCATTATTCGCAAGTAAAAGAATAATTAACATATATACTATACAAATTTTCTTAACATTAGTATATCATTACCCAAATTTTTATATTACTCAAAGTATCATTAGTTTTGCAAATAGTATTCAAGTATCACGTCATTAAAGCAATTATCATTTCCACATAATATTCCCATTAGAATTTAAGTGATAGATAATAGGACAGTTAACATTTCATCAGATACTGGACATTTTTAAAATCCATTCGAAAATAATTATCTGTCATTAGCAAATATTCAAATATCATCGTTTACCCAAAAATATTTTCACAATACTATTTTAAATGACAGATAATGGCAGTAATAAACTCATTAGTGATTTGTGAATTTTGAAACTAAACTAGCCAATATATGCATATGTATTTCCCATTTTCATATAATAACGTCACATCAAGATATCCACCAAATCAATGAAAATGACATTTTGAAATTACAATTTAATAGGTCCTTATTAGAATTAGACAAAATCAATTATAATGACATTTTGAAAATACTATTTAAGAGGTCATGATGTTAATTGATAAAAAATCAATTAAAATGACATCAATTACTGATATCTTAATTACCGTCTGCATTCCAGCGCGAAACTATTATGTAATTATACTACTTATATATATATATATACTATAGAATAAAGTTGTAGGAGACCAAGGGGGGTATCCCATTACAGAATAAAATATTTTTTAAACCAGTGGTTCTCAAGTTAAAACACTAAGTTATATTTGCTTAAATGGTATGGCATATATTTTTTAGGCCCATTCGATACAGTTTTTTTTTTTCTGAAATTGTTGAAACAATGTAATCATTTTATATCCTTACATATTTACATATTTTTCAGTAGGCCTTGTATGAAAAACAAAACCTGATATTTGTCAATTTGAATTATTTAGTGCATAATAATTCCTATTGTTGCGGATAGAACACTATTTATAAGATAATTAACAAATATTTGTTTTATTTTAATTTAAGCTTAATTGTTTTTCATACATAGCCTCACACGTTGCAGTATAGTAGTATTCACGAAAGATGACATGAATAATTGTATACACTTTCAAGCCCACTAACTTCATGGGCAAGATTTGTACAATAGGGAAATGTACACGGAAAAAGCTGAAAAAGCAAGGAAATAAGTATCATTTTGGACACTCGTTTCAAGGAAACTGTGCCCAACTAGTGTAATTTAAATCGTGACGTTACGTGTGATTAAAAAAATCATCCTCATCATTAAAAAGATACTTTAGTATTGAGAGCTTATTAAAGTGCAAGAAAAGTTGATATTTTTGTAATAAAAATATGTAAAAATAAACCTTGTTCGCATTTCTTAAAAGAATCCTTCTCACTTTAAATACACCTTGGAGCCATACTTGCAGGTGATCTCTGCTACTGTACCCTCTACTACCTGATATTAACGACGGACATGTCTCTGCTAGAAGAACTACGTATTTAATAATTTTGTTTAGAAAGTTTACAAAGAAAATTGTACAATACTTTTACACTTGGATACAGGGACATGCCACATGGTGTTGATATAGTTCATAAGGCATTTCGAGGTATAATACAAATTTCTCATTCCAAAAAATTCGTAGGAATAAATAATTTGGGATACCCTCAGTGGCGTCTTGTCAGGGTAGGCAGGTGAGGCAGTGCCACACCAGAAAAGAAATAAAGCTGTAAATAATGTCAATTAGTATGTAAATTAAGTTTCAACTTATTCCGTTATTGCTTGTTTTTATAAATATTAAAAGAATAATTTAAGCCACCCCCATAACTAATCTGTAATGCAGTTCACCTAATTTACACCCTGTGAAGTGCTCCTCGAAATGAATAGTATAATTCCCAATGTTTTTGATTCATTCATACGTGCGCTAGACAAAGAGCTGTTTGAGGCAGTCCGTCAAATTCAAAATGCAATGAGTGCGAAAAAGATGAAAGATAGTTACTTTACTTTCCACACGGCCCTATAAAAGCCGAGACCGTACATGAATACAATGTAACGCCGTGTACCGACAAATTTTGTAAGTTCACATCTACTGTACATTGTTGCAAGCCAGATTAAATAATATTAACTGCATTCGACAATTCCGACATAAGCATAACATAACCTGTCTAGCATTTTTATTATAATAGGCTCTTGTTTGCCTCACCAAAGTTTTGGCGTACGAGCCGCTACTGGATACCTTGTACTCCATGTCTATATATAAAAACTTTCCGTTTTCCAAAACTGGTATTCGACATGAACCAATACTATTGGCTATGTACGCCTCTGTCTTCACTTCAGAGTTGTTGGTTATTACTTCTTGAATGTAATCACTGTAATGCGTAATAAGAATATAAACTCCATATTGATGATTATCACACGTACCATCCATTTGTATGGGTCCCACGCTGACTATTCCTCGTAAGTAAGTAATATTTTAACTAGCTGTTCCATAATATTTCGACTTGTTTACATTTTCAACAAACAAATTAAAAAACCTACGCAAATGGTGAGAAATTTATACAAATATGTTATTCAAGTATTCCGCTATTTAATATTGGGTTACATCTCCTTTATTATTGTTCTATTAGGCATTGTAAGCCTTGCAAATTTTTCTGTGAGTACATATTGTCCCATATGTCTTACAAGGTAGGTTTTTCTGTACTAAGTCTGGACTAGGAAATGATCCTTAAAATGCTAGTTGAACTATTATCACACATCATTTGGCCTTCAGTTTTTTAAAAGTTTTAAGTCTATACATGTATTTAAAGTAACTGAAAGAATTTTGTAGAAATTTATAACCATTTGTATAGGTTAATGGTGTCCGGTACTAAAAAAAAGTTGCGTATACATATTTTGTCATATTATGAAAATATGACTAAGTTTAAATTATTTTGTACCAAAATATTTTTAAAATATAAAACTATTAGCGATATAACGATATGACGGCACGACTTCAATTTTGTTATAGTCTACTAAGCGAAAAGAATATAATTTTATATTATTCAAAGCTTGTGAAAATAAAATCCATATATAGACTAACGTGCATAGAAATCGACCACTTTGCAATTTTGAATTTAATTATTTTCTTATTTTAGAAACTAGCCCTCCTTTCGTGTTCTCAAACGAAAAGTTCTAAAATGAAAAGCATGAAACAAAGTAACATAACTTCAATATTAACTTAGAACACTGAAAAATGAATTATGTGCAATCTGTCAAAACTATGAGCCACACCACAGCAACCGCGTAAATATGCGCTGCTTTTGATATCGGGTTCTGCATTACTGTTAGTGCTCTTGATAAAAGATGAGAACTATGCACGTAAGTGTATTTACGAGTATATGTAGTTCTGTTACGTGAAAATGTATGAAACAGTTATCATTTTAAATAAAATAAATAGTTATTTATGTATTAAGAGCGCAAAATAGGTCATTGTCGATTGAGACGTTGTTGCATTCTCTCGAAATCGACAATGTCCATTTGCGCTCGAAACACACACATGATTTTTTCTGCAGTCGCCACAATGGCGTCCTGCACTATAACAAACATTTATTTGTTTCAAGGAAATCAAAATATTGCAGTGATTCAAAATCTTTATAACAATAGATTTTTCCTTTAACAAGGTACAACTATAGTTTTTTCAAAGTGACAGCTGTCACTAGTTATTTTTTAAAAAACTAACAATGTTTAAATTTTAAGCGAATCTTAAACAAAAAAAAAATGCATATCGAAATTGTGACAGCAATGCATAATAATTCATTTTCTATTTTGGTGACATCCAAATGAGTTTCATAAAGTACATATTAAATACACAAAATAGAAATTCTTAAAAAGGAAATAACGTACATTTTTAAAAAAATTGTGACAAAAGAACCAAAATAGTAAAAATTGTATAAAATACACGTTTCATAAGACACTTTAGCGCACTTATTCTATTAGACATAGTCACGTGCGCTAAAATCATGTCTTATGAAACTTGTATTTTAATGCATTAATCAGACCTTTGTTATTTTTAAACAATTGGACAGAAGCAATGTGTTATTCTACTTCTAAATTTCCAAACTGATTGATTTTATTATTCTGTTACTACTACATACTTCCCTCTCATAACAATATGCTGCATTTTATAGGACATGCCACTCTCTCTTGAACTGTCACCAACTAACCCACGTCGACATTATTTTTTCAAAAATATATATTTCAAAAACTATACACATTTGGAAAGTTTGACAAACGCTAAAGTTCATCATTTTATTAAAATTTTCAATAAATACATAATATAAACCGGCTGAAATATAATAAGTTTGGCCTCGTATGTTCTCTACGTGGTATAATACGGAAATACGCTTCCCGGGCTATTGTACAGCCGCCTACAACCCAATGTGTTGTTTCGTATCATTTGTGAAACCAACACAGAACTTGTCTGACGTAACCCATCTAGTAAAATCGTCAAGTACAACTGCTAAATATCTTAAAATTTCAATGAAAGGCGCAGTTCTTCACTAATTTCAGTTCAATTTGGATCTACATAGCCCCATCCTATCATCTATAAAAAATAATGATAGTAATTAGATTACCTATGGTGTCGGGAAGTAGAAATCTTTATTTTAAATCTTATAATTCATTAAGGACTTTAATGGCTATATGTCACATCTGTATGATTCTGTGCGCTGTGCGATAAAATATCGGAATACTCGTGTCACACTTGTATGACAAAAATCATATGAAAAATATCTATGTTGCTCATTTTACATCGATGTAGAATAATAATAATAATAAATAATATGTAATAGTAAATAATAATAAATAATAATAATAAATAATAATAAATAATAATAAATAATAATAAATAATAATAAATAATAATAAATAATAATAAATAATAATAAATAATAATAAATAATACTAAATAATAATAAATAATAATAAATAATAATAAACAATAATAAACAACAATAAATAATAATTGTAAGATTAACCGACTTACCTGTAAGGAAGGTTGATCGTAATTTTCCGAGTTTGTCCTCCGATATAATTACGCTGCTATACAAATGTCAAACATAATTAGCAGTTAACTATGAAGATAGATGCACCATAGAATGTTTTTTATATTTTTTATTAAAATTTTAACATAATGTAAACATTGTAACTAATTAGTTACCTAAATCAATATTATTGTTTATCTTATTATTATTATTTATTATTAGCTATTATTATTTATTTTCCTTCGCTTGTC
The DNA here is from genome assembly GCA_963082715.1 of Harpalus rubripes. Lineage (NCBI taxonomy): Eukaryota > Metazoa > Arthropoda > Insecta > Coleoptera > Carabidae > Harpalus > Harpalus rubripes. The sequence continues at coordinate 16,017,780 of OY720465.1, forward strand.
CTCCGATATAATAACAATGTAGTGTTGCTTTATGTCATACCTATCGGTACATTTGAAAGTATGTAATCAAAAAACACCCGACGTAACACCTCATTACAGCTCATTTAGTTACTCATTTCGTTATTTGTGATACGCATTTCGCAGTTGGGTTCTTCGGGTGAGGTGGGGGTTTTGTAATTATATCGGAGGACAAGCTCGGAAAATTACGATCAACCTTCCTTACAGGTAATCCGGTTAATCTGACAATTTTCTTTCGCTTGTCCTCCGATATAATTACAATGTAGATGTTTAAAGTGATAGGTGCGAAATCGTGTTGAATCTTATCGTATTTAAAACAGTTTTCGTACATTATGATATACATAGCCCATACAAGCACCAACCCGGTTTGCAATAGCCTATGCATAATAGCCCCTTATAAATTCTAAAAATTTAAACTAATTCTCTATACTTATTTGCAAAAGTTGACTATTAGGTAATTACAGGTTTATTACAAAAGTTGATTGAATATTGAGAATTCGGTGTTCAACATGTGTCTATATTAACCCTGTTCTATTTGCTACATAGATGGAAGCGTGTCTTATACTGTAGCCTGGAAAAATATTAGTAACTATACGGCTCTTTTTTAATACTAGCTTTATCCATCTATTAATAGTTTGAGAGCATACTGGATGACTCGGTTTTTGGTATGTTATAATTAAATATCTTTGGTCATTTTAACGATATTCAAATGTGATACGAATGTAGAGAATAATTGTTGACGCAGTATAAAATTCTGGTTTTTCGCGGAAAAATGGAAAAACAAGTAAAGATTGTTGTCTAATAGGACCTGATGTCTTTATTTGTTCACTATTTTCTATCTCGTATTCTTGTAGTAAGGTTTACATTTATTGATGATAGAGTCTGAACCTTATGTACACTGCTAAAAGCCATTAAGGTAACTAGTTTGATAGTGGTCCTTGTAAGGGAAATTATGTTTCCGATATATTTTAGAATTCGAACTCGATTCTATTTTTCATATTTTCGATTTGCTGATCTTGTAATGTAAATTTCTCTAATTTGTCTTTTAATTACAAATTCATCTTCGCTTTTTTACCGATAGTATTAGATTGAGAGCTGTTCGATAAGAATTTCCTGTGTAGTAGGAACTCTCTACATGGACGGAGTTAGTTATAAAATTGGTCATAAAATTTATATTACATTCTAAACAATATGAATATGGTTCTACATTTTTTGAGCAACAAAATTACTTGGTTTTTTTCTTTTGTGACAGCACCCATAATGTTCCATCGGACAACAATGATAGTATGAAAGGCAGAACAGCTTGAGGAATGATTTTATTTATAAACACTCTCCGGATAATATCCCTTCTGTTAGGGCAAGATCCTTGGACAACGAATGTGTGTCTCTGAAACGTGATAAGAGCAAGGAATTTTTGATTCAACAAAATTTTGAGTTTCTGTGAGCAATGTTTGAAATAATGAATACCAACTATTAAAATACCGATTGCTTTTTCAAGTATTATTATTTCTAACTAACTAGTTATTGAAAAAAAAGGCGGAAAAAGCCTAAAAGTAATACGTGTAATTAATTGTAAAGGTATCTACTGAGAAGGCGTCTGAAGTGCGTAATTTTTACATTTTGTGTTAATTATTCTGGCATATAGGTCAATTTGCAGTTTCCCGAATTTTGTAACTATACAAGGTGTTCATGATAACTATTCCAACATGGGAAACCCAAGAAAAATAAGAGATACGAAGCGTGTTAAATTAGATAAAAGTTGCCCCTTTAGAACACCATGTTAATGGTGATTTATTATTTGCGAAAAAGGCAAAGGTCACTAAATATAGGCGAAAAAATAAATTTTGCCGTTTTTTATTTTGCAAATACTTATAAGTGTTAAATAATACTGGATTTTTGGTTTGCACATCTTTAGGGAACTTTTTATATTTTTTCGAAGCTCAGCTTTTCTTTATACTGTATATTTTCGAGTTATGATGCGAAAGTTTTAATTTGTATATGGACGCCATATTGAAAAGTTACACCAGTTTTTTTTTCCAACGATATATAACATGTCTCTGTTTATTTATTTTTTAATTCAAAAATAAATTACTAATTTTATGGATTAAAAGCAATGGTTGTTGCCATGTGATAGAAAGCTGCTAGAAATCCAGACAATTTATACGATAATTTCGTTCCTGCGTGTTGCATTACCCGCGTTCTAAATTAAATTCATGACTGGGAGCTCTCCAGCCAGAGGTTGAGGCACTAGAAAAAACATTTCAAGTTTAAACCTTTTGTTTTATGTGACACATAGTAAGTGAAAAATGACTGCATCACTAATTATGATGATTTTTGCGGTAGTTCAAAATGGTCATTTTTCTGTTAAGTTTTGCTATAAGTTATGTGGAGCTAAGAGAAATTTTCCTTTTTCCAAATCCCAGAAACTTTAGTTCTTGCATTCGATTGATGTTAGTTTCTCTGTTAAAAAAGAATTACAGTGATTCAAGGAGTTTTACTGTAGATGCACATTGATACTAAATTCTAGTTTTGTTTTTTCTCATTATTAGCATGTATGATATATATTTTTACCTAAATGGCAAACAATTAATTTCATATCTCTGATATTTTAAAACAACTAAATCTAAGGTATTTTCTAACTTTGCTTTCTATTAAAAGTAAAAAACAAGCGTGTTTGAAAACTATATTTGCTAGGTAACAATTATCAGTAATAGTTTAGATACTATTTTAGAATCCTCTAATTTTAAAAAAGGGTGTAATATGAACATTTTAGTTCAACTAAATTTTAAATGAAGCCAAATTTTCCATTAGGGTTTTTTTGCTAAAAAATAACTTCATATGAACTCATTTGGAGTACCTAGCACTTAGATACATATAGTACCTATAAAGAGTAAGTTAGAAAACAGCCTATTCTTGTTTTAAGTTGACTGTTTCCAATAACTGTTTTTGATATAGGATTTTGAAAGGAATATTTTTGAAAGGTATAGCGAATCCGTTTACCCAGATTAGAACAACTTTGTCTTGCGTAAGAGCCTGCCACTTACACCATTACACCAGCAATTAGGTAGGGAACCAGCATAGTTTCTCATGTATCTCTTGTCCTTTTATTGCCCTGCGTTTAACGCCTCTCTCCTCTCTTTTAACCTGGTGAAGTTCCGATGCCGCTGTTAGTTTACACGGTTTTGAATGAAGAAGTGTTCGTTTTTACGTCTTCATAAAGATTTTTGTTAAAGAAATAATCGTCCATACCTGTAGTCTTTCACCATTTTACTGCACTCTGTATTTTGATCAGGTGAGAAAATGTATTTTCTGTAACGCGAGATTGCGTTATGTACAATTGCGGCATTATCCATAAACTGAGAAGCGCCTGCCAATTTTGGCAAAGAATATGCTACACCAGTTAGAGTTAGATCAAAGCTAAAAAGGCTCTGAGTAATCTATTCATTCGACTTCCGACTCTCGTAGAGAACGGACGTATAATCACCACAGTGCTCCTGGCAGTTCGATAATTAATACCTCAAAATTTTACATCATCGTAAACCTATTAATTTAATTTAATTAAATTAATTATTAAAACACAAATAAAATAAATAAGTGTAAATCAAAGTGTTACGTGCTCTGCACAAAGGCCTATGGCCGAAGTGCTTGCACAAAATGAGTACATCTCAATCTCAAACACCAGAATGGCAAACCGTAAGTCCAACTAGGAAAACTAGAAGAAATAACACCGATACACATGAAACAAGAAGAGTAAGACCAAAAATCACTCCAAATGCCACCCAACAAACTCAGCAAATACTGACGCAGAATCGCTTTCAAACTCTCAGCAATAATACTGAAAATGAACAGCAAAACACCGAAAATACAAAAACTCCAAAGTCACCACCAATATTTATACCAGACATCCAGAATATTTACCCTCTAAAAAACCTTGTAGATGAGGTAGCGAAAGATAATTTATTAAAACACGTTAAAGGTAATGTGTACGAAACAACCATAAAAGAACAAATGAAATTCAAAGTTTTACTAGTTTATTTATTCAACCCTCCGACTTCACGATTTCACAAAGACTGCCCAAATATTTTGTTATTTACTGTTTATACCATAGTACAATTTTACAATTATTTAACAACTTCCGTATTATATGACCTCAAACTAATTGCTTTCTTAATTTCAAGATAATTTAATAACATTATATAACACGTTAACACACACACCCAATGATTATATGAATCCGTCTTCAACATTCGGCCATCCTGACCTATTCGCGCCCTCGCGAATTTATTTTGCTAAACCTGCAACAGTTAAAAAAATTTAATTAATTAAAGAATCATAATTCCTTTGCAAATAAACCTAAAAAAGGAAATGATTAACTCTCAAATTGTATTTATTTTGCAAATCATATAAGTTCTACCAGGTCCCTACTGCCGTCAAGCAGATCACCTTAAAACATATATCCGGGTCCCTACTGTCCTCTCTCGACAGATCACCCCCAAAAGATATATCCGGGTCCCTACTGTCCTCCGACAGATCACCACCAAAAGATATATCCGGGTCCCTACTGTCCTCTCTCGACAGATCACCCCCAAAAGATGTATCCGGGTCCCTATTGTCCTCTCTCGACAGATCACCCCCAAAAGATATATCCGGGTCCCTACTGTCCTCTCTCGACCGATCACCCCCAAAAGATATATCCGGGTCCCTACTGTCCTCTCTCGACAGATCACCCCCAAAAGATATATCCGGGTCCCTACTGTCCTCTCTCGACAGATCACCCCCAAAAGATATTTGTATTCTTAAGCCTCCAGTAAGTCGATCAGTTCCTCGGTACCGTCGACTTCACTCTCACTACTGTCAGACTCATTAAAAACTCCACCAGTCCATCTCCTCAATGATTAAATGTTAGCCCTGAAAATAAAGGTATTAAAACACATTTATCACCCACTAGATAAATTCTAAAGCGTTTAACGGTTTCTACGACCGCCAAAGTTTCTAAATCAAAACTGTGATATAAGGACTCCTCTTTACTTGTAGTTCTGCTAAAATAAGCTACAGGTCTTAAGTCATTGTCGTGGTATTGTAGAAGTATACCAGCGATACCTTTACTGCTCGCATCACAATGTATTTCCGTAACCAATTTCGAGTTATATATTGCAGGCAAAGGCCTTTGTGTTAAAGTATTCTTAAGTTCATGAAAGGCACTTGTTTGTTCGTTTCTCCACACCCAATCTACATTTTTCCTTAATAATTTACTTAAAGGTTCGGCTTTAGATGCAAAATTGTTGATAAATTTACGAAAGTAACTACAGAGTCCTAAAAATTGACGGAGTTCATGGATATTTTTGGGTTCTTTGAATTCCATTCCTGCTCTTATCTTGTGATTTCCAGGTCTAATACCGTCTGTACTAATTTCATACCCTAGGTAATTAATGTGTGTTGAAAAAAAATGACACTTATCTATATTTAACTTCAAAATCTCCTTTTCAAAGATCTTAAGCAAGGTTTCTAGATTTTCTAGTCCTTCTTCTACACTTAAGGATGGTATTAACAGGTCATCCAAATACGCAAGTACCTTTTCAAATCTAAGGCTTCCTAGAATTCTATCTATAAGCCTTTGAAAGGTAGAAGGAGAGTTTGCTAGCCCAAATGGGGTTCTAGTGAACTCGTAATGACCTTCTGGTGTTACAAAAGCTGTTTTATGTATTGAATCTGCAGCTACTGGAATATGATAATATGCTTGCGTCATATCTAGACATGAAAAATAATTTTTTCCCGCTAATTTACCAATCTGTTCCTCAATATTAGGCAATGGATACCTGTCTCTAACAGTAAAAGAATTTAATTTTCTCTAATCGATGCAAAGTCGGAAATCGTTATTTTTTACGAACTAGAATGGCGGGACTAGCAAAATTTGAATTTGACTCCTGAATGATATCGTTATTTAAAAGATCCGCCACCTTTTCTCTAACTTTATGTTTCTCAACTTCTGATAACCGATATGGTTTATAATATACCTGATTATCATTTATTAAATTAATATGCATTTCTATTTTGTCCGTGCATCCTATATCACGTGTGTTTTTCGCAAAACAGTTATGATACTTCATTAGAAGTTTCACAAGTTTATAACGAGAGCATTTATTAATAGGCCCAACAACAATATTAGTAAAATTTACCTTTCTGACATTTAAAACTTCGTTCTCGACTGGTGCATGAGTTAATGTCTCTTTTACCTTACTTACCTCGTCCTGTACGAGTAACTTAACTATTTTACCTCGGGCAATGATTTTATCTCTCCCCAATAGAACTGGCTCTTCTCCTATATTAATTACTTCCAAACATCCTTTTCCGTTTGAAGTAATATTCTTGGTATACAATATTCCATTCTGCCTATCGGTCTTCTCCTTGGCGCTACTAGTACTGTACGGTTGTGTCCCTCAAAATAGACCGGGATTAATTGAGTCGATGATGTGGGAATAGTAACATCTTCAGCTGTAAAATTTTTAATTTTTATGTTATCCTCTATACAATTAATATCATTCAAAAAATGTGGTTTCTTCAAAGCCTCGGTAAACCGTACTACTTGCCCATGAACGGTGAGTGATAAATTTAAATTGTTAATGATAGGTTGGCCTAGTAAGATATCCATTTGGCTCAATGGTGTATCAAAAATTATAACATCCGTTTGAACGGAAATATTGTCTATAGTAATACAAACAATTGCTCTTCCCTTGGGATGCATTATTTGACCAGAGAAGCACCTAACTACTGAATCTACAGGAATTAATTTTAGTTTTAATTTTTCAGCAAAATTTCTACATAATATGTTAATTTCACTACCAGTGTCTAAGTAACTTACCGCCTTTATATTATTTACTAGAATATCTTTAAAATAATAAGATTGTAATACTCTCCTGTTAATATTGTTATGTTCGTTCCTCCAGCAGTTAGCTACTGTGTGACCTCTGCGCTGGCAGTTTTCACATGTCGGAACGTCATGTTTTCTTGTTTCTTGCTTCAGAGTTGATTGGGTTGCCTCGCTGTTGAATGCCGTAACCTCTTTGTTATCTCGGTCTTCTCTGCGACTTGTATTTTTATTTGGACAATTCCTGGCTTTATGTCCAATGTGATTACATATTAAACATTTTATTAAACTTGATCTATTCTTGTTTCGCGGACAATACTTTGCATTGTGACCAATTCTTTTACACGTATAACACCCTATACTTTGTTTCTTTAATCCACTTGGTCCTGGTTCTGAAAGCCACTGATAGAAACTTCTTAAATAAGTCTTCTGGCTTTTCATAGGCTCCAGCTTTTGCATTATCATGTAAATGTCCTGGTAGCCCATCTATAATCAATGACACTGCCTTTGTTCCAGTTATTTCGCATCTTGCGAGTAACGCCTTTTTTTGATAATAGTAAGTTGCCATTGACTCGTTACGCAACTTGTGGCGGTTGATTGCTTCCTTAATTAGGGTCGCATAGTCTTGTGGTGGTGGAAAGGCATCCTTTAATTCAGTTTTCCACTCGTTCCATGATTTTTCACAAGAATCTAACTCACTATGCCAGATTTTAGCTAATCCTTCCAACTTAGACTGCATCAAGTATGATTTAGTTGCGTCATCCCAACCGTGTATATTCGACAATTGTTCAATCTTACTAATCCAATTTTCCACCGTGAAGCTCGATCTTTCCGGATTTAAAAACTGGTATTATATAACCGCGATCGCTATGATTATCGCTGTATTTGGTCTCATCTATCTTTTTCCTTTTCACTGTCTCACTTATCATATTGTTTAGATGATTTTCAATAAATGCTTGTAACAATGGCGCCTCATTATCACTACTTGATACATCACTATCTTTCTGAACAGGCTGCTGAGCGTATTTCCTTTTAGGCATATTTGCCACCTTATTTTTCTTTACTTGTAGTACGTAGATTGAATCCCACTTCTGAATTGTTAAAACACGTTAAAGGTAATGTGTACGAAACAACCATAAAAGAACAAACGAAATTCAAAGTTTTACTAGTTTATTTATTCAACCCTCCGACTTCACGATTTCACAAAGACTGCCCAAATATTTTGTTATTTACTTTTTATACCATAGTACAATTTTACAATTATTTAACAACTTCCGTATTATATGACCTCAAATTAATTGCTTTCTTAATTTCAAGATAATTTAATAACATTATATAACACGTTAACACACACCCAATGATTATATGAATCCGTCTTCAACAAATTATTTTCTAAAAACATTAGCAAACAACCAAATAAAAATTCAACCAAAAAACAGTGAAAGTTATAATTTTTTTTTGACAAATTAACAGAAAACAATGTACAACTTCATACATACCAGTTGAAAGAACAACGCTCATTTCGCGTGTTTATTAAAAATCTTCATCCTACAACAAATGTAAGCGAACTAAGCAATGAAATTGAAGCAAAAGGACATAAAGTTAAAAATATCCATAACATAAAACAGAATTGGAAAATATCCTTTGCCAATTTTTATAGTAGAACTGGAGCAAAATCCAAATAATAAATCAATATATGACATTGAATTCCTACATTATACTAAAGTTACTATAGAACCACCAAGATCGAAAGAAGAAATTCCTCAGTGCGCCAGATGCCAGAGATACGGGCATACCAAAACGTATTGCAGAAGGCAAGGACGCTGTGTCAAATGTGGTGAAAACCATATAACAAAAGACTGTAATAAAGACGAAAACGCACCTATAAAATGCGTATTATGCGACGGAAATCACCCAGCAAACTACAAAGGTTGTACTGTGTATAAAGAAATATACAAGAGGAAATATCCGCAACAACGAGAAAGGACTAAACTAGAAAAAACAGCTACAATGCATAAAGAAATAAATCCAGACATCACCTTTTCACAAACACTTCAACAACAAATCCCGACGAATTCAACACAACAATCAACAAATAAACTCGAACAGATGATGGTTCAATTAATGGGAAGAATGGATACCATTCTCAACCTTCTTACAACGCTAATCGCCAAACTTCCATAATGCAGCAAAACTTAAAAATAGTATTATGGAATGCTAATGGCTTAGCCAAACATAGCCAAGAGTTGAAACTATTTCTTAAAGAAAACAACATTGACATCATGCTAATCTCAGAAACACACTTCACAAACAAAACATATTTAAAAATACCACAATACACAATATACGATTCACAACACCCCGATGGCACAGCACATGGGGGAACAGCAATTATTATAAAAAACAATTTAAAAAACTACCCACTTCCAGAATATACAATGGATCACCTTCAGGCAACTACTGTGCTAATTGAAGGATGGATAGGTCCATTCACCTTGTCCGCAATATATTGTCCAGACACAACATCAAAATAGAACATTTTCAAGACTTCCTAAATACACTTGGCAATAAATACATATTAGGTGGTGACTATAATGCTAAGCACACTATGTGGGGTTCTCGACTAATTACACCTCGAGGACGAGATCTACTAAAAACAATACAAAGCAATAACCTCTCATTTCAGTCCACCGGAGAACCAACTCATTGGCCACTGATGTAAACAAAATACCAGACCTGTTAGATTTCTACATCACTAAAAATATCCCATCAAATAAACTACAGGTCAAATCTAGCCTGGACCTATCATCCGACCACACACCTGTCTTATTAGAATTCAACGTCAATATAATTACAAAACCAAAACCCCCGACACTTCATAATAAACGCACAGATTGGATCTATTTCAGAGAACTAATTGATAAGAATATAAACCTCAATTTACCACTAAAACAACAAAAAGACATTGATGATGGGATCGAACACCTAAACCAAGTCATCCAACGAGCAGCTTGGGAAGCAACACCAACCCAGATGAAAAGAATAAAGAAACATTCGTAGCAAACTCAATCAGAGAAGCTATAAAAGAAAAACGGCACCTACGAAAAAGATGGCAACATACTCATTGTCCATTAGATAAAAACAGACTCAACAGAGCCGAAAGGGAGTTGAAAAATTTACTAAGGGAATGGAGAAACTCTAATATCAAAGAATACCTTAGTAACCTATCAAATACTCAATCCACAGACTACTCATTATGGAAAACAACCAAACACTTAAAACGACCAGTACAAAAAATTCCCCCATTAAGGAAGCAAGATAATAGTTGGGCAAGAAATGACAAGGAAAAATGCGAATTATTTGCAAAACACCTAAAAGAAGTATTTAAACCATTCCAAATAAATATTAACACACCCGAAGAACAAGAAGTACAACAATTCCTGGAAAGTGTTGACCAATTGTCACTACCTATTAAAAAAATTGAAACTCATGAAATTGAACAAACCATAAAAACCCTACATCCAAGAAAAGCTCCAGGCTATGAACTCATTACTGGTAAAATTCTTAAAGAATTACCAGAGAAAGCAATAAAACTAATAAAATTTATATTCAACGCAATAATTACTTTGAATTACTTTCCATCACAATGGAAAGTCGCCCAAATCATACTGATACTGAAGCCGGGAAAACCACCAGAAAATACTACATCGTACCGACCAATCAGCCTACTTCCAATATTATCGAAGGTATTCGAAAAAATATTGCTAGAAAAACTAACACCTATTTTAGAAGAAGAAAACCTGGTTCCTGATTATCAATACGGTTTTAGAAAATATCATGCGACAACTGAACAAATCCATCGTATAGTAAGTAAAATCAGAAGCGATTTAGAAGAAAAAAGATATTGCTCTGCAGCATTCTTAGACGTGACACAAGCCTTCGATAAGGTATGGCACGAAGGCCTACTTTATAAAATAAAGAAATGTCTACCTAGCAGTTATTATCAGCTCTTAACATCTTACCTGACTGAGAGATACTTTCAAATTAAATTCCATGATGAATATTCAGAATTAATTCCCATTGAATCAGGTGTTCCCCAAGGCAGTGTGTTGGGGCCGACACTTTATCTCTTATTCACAGCCGACCTTCCAATATCACCACTCGTCATGACCGCCACCTTCGCAGACGATACAGCTGTATTAGCCTCACACGACGATCCACAAACAGCCTCAATTATACTGCAGACACATCTATATGAAATAGAAGAGTGGCTAAAAAAGTGGAAAATCAAAGCCAACGCAACAAAATCAGTTCACATCACCTTCACAAATCGAAGAGATACATGCCCAACAGTCACATTAAATAACCAACCATTGCCACAAGTTAGAGAAGTCAAATATCTAGGGCTACATTTGGACAGACGATTAACATGGACCAATCATATTAATACGAAAAGAAAGCAACTTAATATAAAAGTGAAACAGCTATACTGGTTACTGGGCCGAAACTCTAAGCTCTCAATTGAGAATAAGCTTTTAATCTACAAAGCAATATTAAAGCCAATATGGACATATGGTGTTCAACTCTGGGGTTCCGCCAGTAATTTGAATATTAAAATAATTGAAAGATTTGAAACCAAAACCCTAAGAACGATACTCAACGCCCCCTGGTATGTGAGAAATACTACCATATATAATGACTTAAATCTAAAAACTGTCAAAGAAGAAGTCATGAATTACAGTGAAAAATATATCCGACGTCTTGAAATTCATCCAAACCCGAGTGCAACAAATCTACTGGACAGAGCTACGGAAACAAACAGGCTTAAACGACATAACCCACTAGACCTACCAAACAGATATAATTAAAATATAATTGTATGTAAATATTGAAGGAAGCGCCTCATGTTATTTGTAATCCTAATACTAAAAGGTCAAGCCCCCCAAAATTCATCACGACGATCGGGAAATTTTTAGACAAAGCTACAACTGAAACGGTTTCAGCGATTTGGATGGAATTTGCTTTAAATAGTAGAGAATAAATCAACTTAGTGCCTTTGATATGTCTCTTATTTTTACTGTGCATAGTTTTTGTGGAAAAAATTATTAACTGGTCAAAATTCTTACATTAAAACAATAGATCAAAGTTCTCTGTACTGATGTCAAATGTACAAAATCAGAGAATACAGGCTAATTATTTGAATTGAGTATGCGTGAAAATTTTTAAGAAGACAGTTGAAAAAGTTTTATGTCATTTTGAAACCATTTTAAATACATTTATTGTATTTGATTATTTTAAATAAAAATTATTTATTTTTGTATCTCTCTGCTTATTATTATTATTTATTATTTATTATTTATTATTTATTATTATTATTATTATTATTATTATTATTATTATTATTTTTAGACAAAGCTACAACTGAAACGGTTTCAGCGATTTGGATGGAATTTGCTTTAAATAGTAGAGAATAAATCAACTTAGTGCCTTTGATATGTCTCTTATTTTTACTGTGCATAGTTTTTGTGGAAAAAATTATTAACTGGTCAAAATTCTTACATTAAAACAATAGATCAAAGTTCTCTGTACTGATGTCAAATGTACAAAATCAGAGAATACAGGCTAATTATTTGAATTGAGTATGCGTGAAAATTTTTAAGAAGACAGTCTGAAAAAGTTTTATGTCATTTTGAAACCATTTTAAATACATTTATTGTATTTGATTATTTTAAATAAAAATTATTTATTTTTGTACCTCTCTGCTTATTATTATTATTTATTATTTATTATTATTATTATTATTATCAGATATAATTTTTTGTTCTTTTATTATTATTATTATTATTATTATTACTATTATTATTATTATTATTATTATTATTATTATTATTTTAATAAATATTTACCTATATCTGACTTCAATCATTTCATATTAATTACGTATTTTATAACAAAATTACATTTTTTTACAATAAAATTAATTTATTATTATTTTTTAAAACACCTTGTGTCGGAAAATAACATATTCTAGGGATATTTCCAAATCTTAAAGACATCATTTTAAAATTCTATTTGTATTTCATCAATTATATTGCATCATAATATAAGTAAAATACGTGTTTTCATGATTTATTTCAATTTAATTAAGTTTATTTTCATACATTACATTTTACACAATAAGTTATCACCCCAAATATTACTTGTCAAGAACACACTTACCTGGAGTGTACAATTCGCGTAGTGAGACTGATATAACCATCTTTAGCGCCATCTTTTGTTACTATTTTAACGTGACAATTTTCTAAATTAAATCAATATCCTGCTACAATACTAGTACTTATTATAATAATTACCCTATACTTAGAATATAATTATTATGTATTTTACGTTTCTCTACTCTAATGTGGATATGTAGTTTTTTATAATTTCCTAATAAATTTTAATATTCACTCAGAGCCAGTATATCTTATAGAGTACCGCATTCTAAATATTTGCCGCCATTTTTACTCCTAGCGTTCATGCGGTGTATACATACGAATAGCAAACACTATTAAAATAATAATTAATTAAGGACAAAAATGAGTAAAATTAAATGTAATAAAATATGTAATAATAATGTGTATATTTAATGATAAATTATAATAAAATTTATAAATACAATTTAATTATGAATTAAGGTAAAACATGCATCTAATTGAGCCTAAAGTTGGCGCGAGATCATTTTTATTGCATTTGAACACGATAATTTAGGAAAAAATTAAAAGTATTTATTTCCAAAAGCATTTTTTGAAAACTTCAGATTGAATTAGGCACATGTTTTACTTTAAACTTATTTATACTTTTTTTACTGCTATTCTCATACCAACACTACGGCTTCCACATTTGAAAGACTCATTCTTTGTACTAGTAAATTCAGAACAATGTTTTTTCAATAGAAAATATAATCTTGTTTTAAAATATGATTTTAAAACTTTTTCATAAATATTATGACATTTGGGAAATACATTAGTTGATGATTGGATGTAATTTGATGTTAAAGTTTTTAATGTTAATTTTTCGTCTATCAATTTTTTACTATGTTTTCTGAAGTAAACCTCTGCTTCTAATATAGTATCAAAAAGAGTTTTGGTAGCATATAAAAGCGAATTTTGTTTATAACATTTCAGATCTACTAATCGAGTAACGAAACTAATAGCCTGATCAGTACTATCAGTTATAACTGACTGCAAGCAAACCGCACAAGTTTTAAAATTATTTTTTATTTTCAATAAAACTGATCCTAATAAGTAATAAAGTGATTGCTGTTCAGGAATAGTAACAGAAATGTCATCATTAAAAATACATGTATCAAATATTTCCTCTTCGGCATCGTTTTCTTCCACTCGACTTTTATCTAGTTCTTTATTACATTTTAAAAACTCAATTAACTGCTCCGAATCAGAAATGCCATAACTGCCGTGTTTAGGTGGCGAAAAAAATTGGGAAATAGATATTAACCGCAATGCAGTTTTAAATTCTTTTGCATCTGGTATAGGGTTTCGGGATCGAACATTAGAAAATAAATTTTCTAGGGCGTCTTGCGTGAAGCGTCCTAACATTAAATACTTAAAATTGTTTTTATTTACAAATATATCCTGAATATGAAGAACTGTTTTTGTTGCCAAGATAACACCAGTTTGAAAAGGTTTCCAATGACCCTTTAAACCAACTTTAATATTTTCTATTATGAATATTACATCATTCAAAAATGAAATTGTGTCTTGATATTCTTCTTCATTGGAGTGACTTAAAGCTAATTTTGTGGAGCGACAATTCATTACACAAAACCACTTATGCATTATTTCAAAAAACCAGGCAGTTGTTACATGAATCTTGTCAATTTTATTTTGTTCAATTAACCACTTAATAGCTGCGGCAACGTCACGATTAACTAAAGCTAATGCATAACTGACATTCATTTTATCGAAATGACCAGGTTTTATAATACTATCTGTAAGACGCGGTGCTAGTTTTAATTCGCGTTTACTATCTTCAGCTATTAATATTTTCACAGATACTAGATTTATTTCGTTTGAAGGTAAATTGAAATGGTCAATTACATTCTGTGATAAATAAAATGAGTTGCCATCTGTCAAAGCAAGACGCAAATTTTTAAAAACGTGCGGTGAATCTGGCATGAAAAATAATTTGTCTTGTTCGTCATTGGAGCATGGATGAGTACAAAAATTTTTTGTTTTTGCATATCTGGAACAAGTTATGCCATTTAACCGCCACAATGCTTGATTTTGGGGACCCATATCAGAAACCACTGCACATATTTTAAGATTTATTGCATTGCACTTCACTATTATTTCAGTGATTATTTTATTAGCCTCGTTGGCATTGTACGAATTTCCTGTGTATTCATAAGCAATAGTTTGTTTCCAGCGAGTAGTTAAACCTGCAAGCATGAACACAAGAGCATGTGTTGCGATGTTGCTATTGGAGCAATTTTCTTTTGAAAGAGGAATTGTAAATTTTCCTAAAAATAATGAGCAGTTCTTTAGTCATTAGGCATTTACACAATAAATACTAATAGATACCTATAATTTTTCCTGTAGCGTTATCAAATTGCAATCCTTGTTTTAATGCCATTTCATCTACTAATAAGACAGCGTATCTTTCTTCAGGTTTCATGCATGCAATTTTTGATTGTAACAAGGGAAATAAATCATGTAATATACCAGATTGAAATTTAAAATCTTCAATACGTTTCTGCAGAGTACGTATAGAAGGAAGTGGATAATTTTGATGTCTCAATTCTTCATAACCCGATGTACCACATGATAAATATAACTTTAAACATTTTTTTACTGTATCGGTTTGCCATAGACGACCAGTCATACGTCCCCTTTTTAAGAAATCTATTTGGTCGTCGTTAAAAACATTTTGAATTTGTGTTTTTAGTGTTTCATTTTCTTTATTTAAAATTCTAACTTTTTTTTGGGCCAGTTGCAATGCTCTAGTCAATTCTAATATTTTTGGATCTACCTCTTCTACAACAGGTGTATCACATTCAGAATCTAATATATTTAAACCGTCAGTAGTGCCTTCCTCCATGAGTTCATCATTTTGACACAAATCTATTTAAAAATATAACAATAATAATAAAATGTAATTAAAATTCATACTTTTATGTTTACTTATTTCTGTTTCTGTAATGCATCTAACTGCTGGTGGCTTTCTTTTCTTTATAACTTTTTTATGAGCAAATATAGTAGGAACAGCATTCCAACGTAAAGGTCGTTTTTGGTCACTTCGATTATTCTCAAATTGATTGTGTTCAAAATGTTTCTATAAGTAAGAGAATGTAATTATATATGAATTGATAATAACACATTACGTTTTATTTTAATTTTTATTATTATATTAAATAGAAAATATAATAAAACTAACCTCACAAACGTATGCTCGTTTGGGCAGATTTTTTCTTTTTAAATTTATCATCCATTGCTTTGCTCTTTCTTTATTTTTCTGTCCTTGGGGTATTAGGAACAATCTAACACCCTTTTCCGATCTTTCACTGCAATTTACAGCGCAGCAACAAGGCATTTTCCATAAAAATAACCTAATAACTTATTGAAACACAACGTACACCAACAGATGACAGGAGTAAACATGGCCGCCTAGGCGGCATTTGCGACTTCAAAAGAATGCGGTACTCTATAAGATATACTGGCTCTGTATTCACTCAGATGGCACTGCCATCTGTCGGCAGTATAATAATTCACATATAAAATAAAATATGACATTATCGCCAAATATCATATAGCTATGGAAATAAAAAAAAACAGAAGAAAATATCAATTAAGATCATACTATTTGAATATTTATTTCTGAATTATAACAATGTAGACACAATGATTACAACAATTAACATCAATAACACTGAACTGCGAAAATAAGATCTTGTTTTATTTCCATGGATAGGATATCTGATTTTTGAAGAAAAATGTTTTTTTGTATATATCTCGTGCAACAGATATTCTATTGTATTAAATAAAGATTTTTTAGACGTAAATATTAATTTTATATGTAAATTTTTGCTCCAAAATATACAGGACAACAAATTTTCGCACAATTGAATCCCCATGTTAAACTTCTATATGTTTCATCTTGTCGGTCTGTATTATTGTAAATATATTGTTTAAATGTAAGAATGTTAAATCATATTCTAAGATGGCAAATTTTAATAGCTCGATCGGCTTTTTTTTGTCAAAATTTAGATTTTTTTGAGAGAAGAGATCTTTGATATCTGAGAAAAATGTTAACGTTTAGCACTATTCGTGAATTGTGTGTACAAGTAAACAACTAATATATATATATATATATATATATATATATATATATATATATATATATATATATACAGGTGTCCCATAACTTTAGGTACATATTAGAAGGGCATATAGTTCTTAATGTCCTGATTACGGAACAAAAAGATTTTTTTCAAAATTCAATAATTAGTTTTTGAGGTTTTTGAAGGAAACAGTTTTGGGACACTGGTTGAATAGGTTGTGTGTTTTTTTCATTACATACACATCTCCCAAACTTAATTGGTGTGACAAAGCTTTACGTAATTGCATAAATTAATTTCATTGTTAAATTATTTTGTTATAGTTATAACTAATTTCACTATTCCAAATATTATAGTATCCAGGGGTACAAAAAATGTTCTTCTTAAGTGAACTACCCTTAATTATAGGAATTTGAAAAAATTCTTTTTGTTCCGTAATCAGGACTTTAAGAACTATATGCCCTTCTAATATGTACCTGAAGTTATGGGACACTCTGTATATATATATATATATATATATATATATATATATATATATATATATATAAGCCCTAGGGGAAACTCGAAGGTTAGAGTAGCTTTCTATAGTTCACGGTATGATAAAGAGAACTGAAAGAAATTATAATCTGGAAAAATCTGAAACATATTTTGCATAATTTGTCAAGTTGTAAAAGTTGTAATACTGTAAAGTCGACCAATTACGTACCAGCTAAATCTGAATATTAATTTATTCTAGAGAACAATATTTTTCGGTTGTCATAAATGACGTTTAATTTGCAAAGAGTGGAATATCACTTAGATATTTAGATATGCATGTTACTTTCACTAATCAAAGTATACGACATGCATTTGATTTACACAGAAGTCCGCCAAACAGTTGCCATTAGTAAAAAATGTCTTATCCATGTTCTGTCTCTGACTTCAAACCTTCAAAAATGACAAGTGTTGTCTTCACTCAAACTACTCTAATTTTGAAATATTTGTTCAAAAAAATAATTTTTATTAGTCCATCTAGATCTAGTTTTACAACTACAACACCAACAAGAACATTAGAAAAGAAATTATTGCAGATTACGACAGTTTGAGTCGGCAGTATGAGTAGGCAGTTTAACCGGGCAGTTTGGGTGTGCTGTTTGAGTGGGCAGTTTGGTTGAACAGGTTCCGTGGGCAGTATGGATAGGTAGTTTGAGTGGGCAGTTTGGGTGGGCAGTATGAATAGATAGTTTGAATGGCAGTTTGGGATGAGCAGTTTGGGTAGGCAGTTTCAGTGGGCAGTTTTGGTGGGCATGCTGCGTGAGCAGTTTGGGTGAGCATGTAGCTGGGGCTGTTTGGGTGGCCAGGTTGCAGGGGCAAACGAGAAAAAAAATGGTTTTAAATTGTGCGTAGACAGGTTGGATGCACGTAAAGACTATTATAAAACACTGTCGGCGGAGCCCTAGGGAAAGCTCGGCGCAGCCGAGTTTTCGCTAGTCCTAATACTAAACGATCAGATTCACTATCTATATTTATATATTTGAATTCATCACGACGATCGCCCAACTTTAGACAAGGCTACAGCTTAAACGGTGCGACCGATTTTCATGAAATTTGTATCAAATTGTAGGAAATGATTGGCTTCAGGGCCCTTCTAATGGGACGAATTTCTGTAGGATGCATAGTTTTCGAGTAAAAAATTATTAAAGATTGAAAATTGGGACAGAAACAATATTTTTCACAGTGACGATCACAGTTTTCCTTGAAAATTTAAGACGAAGAACGACATGTTTGTCATGTCATTTTGAACCTTTAAATGGAAATATTTATGAAATGGATACAATTTGAAAGAAGTTTAATTCATACTTATACATTTTGAGAATGGGCAATTATATCCGCACAGGTAAAAAAGGCCTAAACCATTTTAATTAAAAATTATAAAATTTGACGGTTCATATGTATTTGGACAGTGTTACCAAATGTGTCATAAGTAACGAGGTAAAAAACAAATATTTCTAACTAAACAATATTTTTCACAGTAACTGGATCACAGTTTACCTTGAAAATTTAAGACGATAAACGCTGTTATGTCAATGTCAATGATGACAAATTATCAGTTTTCTTCCTTTTAAATGCAATAAAATGTTTAAATAATATGTAATAATTAAAGAAAAGATGATGAATTTAACAAGGTAGGTATATGTAATGATTTTAAGCCATGTTTATTATTATGTTACATATTTTATTTTGTAAATAGAATTTTGGAAAATGTATAAGGAAACACGTCGAAAAGGATCAGAAAGGTAGGAATAATATCACAATTGATGTACAAAATTAAAAAGATAAACATTGTCATGTCATATTTGATATGTTAATGACAAATTATGCATGTATCAATTACTATAACCGATGATATAAAAACAAGTCAATTAAGATGGTACGATCACGTACAGCAAATGAGTAATGGCGAAACACATACCACAGTAAACTCCTAGCGACAAAAAGAAAAGAGGGAGACCTAGAAGGAATTGGGTATCAGGAATCCAAGAAGAAATAAGAGAGAATGAAGATCTATGGCAAGACCAGTGGAGAATTCGCATCGGAAGACATGGTACAACGTTATAAACCGATTGTATATATAGGTATATGTAATGATTTTAAGACGTATACAGGAAAATCATAGTCTAGAACAAGACAATTCAATAATTTTAGATAGTATGTTTTAATCTGTTCTTTTTTTGTAATTCATTTTCTTACATTACGTTTAAAATTATTTCAGATTATACATAATTCGATATCTATCTTAAAACGGTACAGAATTTAATCTGTATTTTATTTTCTTATATTACGTTAAAATTATCTATATTAAAATTCTTTTATTCCCAATTATTGTATCGTACTAATAAAAAAATATTTTAAATTACATAATCATACAGCATGAGCCAGAAAAGTAATCTTTAATACCTATCATTTTTAACAATCCAAACTTTATTGATATATTTTCAAATTCGTTGTAAAAGTTCAGATCTAATGTAATGTAAGCACTTACTTTTCTGCAGTTTGTAACTAACTGTTTACTCTAGAATTAAAATAACACATCTTTTAGTTTTGTTTGATTTATTTTTATCTTTAAATTTAGTATTGTGTACTCATATACATGTTACTAATACAGGGTCCGCATTTTAAAAGTTCCCGCCTGAAAATTCATGATTAGGCAATCCATGATACATTTCATAAGTGACTTGGTTTTTAAAATTTTGTTTTGCTCTTATACCTACTGTGATTATTCGATTTAAAGTACTAATATAAATCAAGTGGCTTATGAAATGTATTTGGTTTTGCTTACTCTTAAAATTTCAGGCGGTAACATATAAAATGGGCACCTTGTATTATGTTTATATTTATCCTGTAATTTTGTCCTGTTTGCTCGCATAAAATGCGCAGCATTTGTTCATTTCATTATATGTTTTCATCAGTTCCTACCACGGTGTAGTATCTATAGGTGAGAGTACGAGATGAGTTGACATAACTAGCTGGTAAAAAAGAAGCTAACGCGACCCGTTACCATTTGACAGGCGTTTGGCAGTTGGTGTGCCGCAGTGTGTCGGTTGCGGTTAAAATAAGTTCGCGTTTAAATAGAAAATGTTGTGATATAGGATGTACAACAGGGTATGGATCAAATAAAGATATATAGACCCGAATTTTCACCTCTTGAAGTAACGTTACTTCGGAAGTAGCGCTATTTCGATTTTTTATTTATATAATTTTATGAGTAGATAAGAATAGGTTTCATATTTTTGTAAATGAAACCTATGACATTAGAAATAAATGCTTTTTACAATTTAATTTATTTTTATATCTCTCATTTTAATGTTAAAGTTGACATTTGACAGTTGAAGTAGCGATTTTTCGGAAGTAGCGATACTTTAAGATGTAAGAATACGGACCATAGTCTTTTTAAGGTGCCAAAATGTGCGATTTTGTAGCAGCCAGCCATGATATAACCATAGAAACAGGTACTACGATTTAGAAAATTCTGATTGAAAGATGTCAGTGTCAAGTACATGACATTATGTTTATTTTATAATTTGACTGAAATTATAGAAGCCTGTTGTATGGAATTTGTATAAAATACATACATAGAACTGACAAAAGATAAAAGGTAATGTATTGAAAATATAAAATATTGTGCGATATATAGGAATAATTTACTATTTCAAATATTTTTGTAAAAACCGGGTCGCAAAAAACCTGACATCTAGCGGCATACTGTATGAACTAACCCGGTTATTTAGCCATTCTTTATAATACATTATACATCGTGCACTCAGCTATAGATACTACACTTCCGAAATATTATTGACAATTTCAAGGAGGATAGAAATGGAGTAAGCATTCAATGCTAGGATACGACGACCGTTCTAGCAGCCATAGTAACAGAGTTTCGTTTCGACCGATTCCGCAGTACCCTTTCAGAGCGCTGTTGTTCATATTTTATACTTAAAAAATATAAAATTAATTTTTTAAAATGAATACAAAATATGTAAGAATTGACAGTATATTTATATAAACTATAATACAGTACATACAGAAATATTCTAATATTTGTAAATACAAATAATGCGATTATATCCAATTCGTAGTGTCTTATGGGTAAATTAAGATGAACACATGGCCGCTCCGTGCGGGTGGGCAGGTTGTGCCCTGCACAAAGGCGCCTGACTTTGAGGGGCCCCGTTTCAAGACAGTCAAGTAAATAATAGTAAATTTTTATAAAATACTCTTATTCACAAAGACAAAATTAGTATAAAACTTACAAATTAACGTGATAGAAGTGAACAATATATTTTTTAATTTGTTTGCATTAGAGCTCCTGTTATGGGTAAAATAATTATCGTATCAATCGGTTTGTTATTATTCTAACATTGTTATATTGAAATAATAACTGTGGAAATGTTGATTACAACAAAGAATATAATGATTATAACTCAAAAATATTGATTACAAGAATGAATCGCACAATGAATCCAATATTAAATACCTACTAGCATTTTGCGAAGAATCAAATGCTTTATGATTTACATACTATTCTGAAATCTGTTGTAAAATTGTTGATTATAACAAACAATTTTGATTATAATCTATTGATTACAAGAATAAATCTAAGAAAATTTCATCAATATATTAAATCTAGCATTTTTGAAGAGCAAATGTATATTTTAAACTTTAATTTGCAAATTTTACGAGGGGAATGGGCACTAAAGTGTAGCATAGCACAAAGACGCCTTATACCCACGGAGCGGCCCTGGATGAACCTGTTCATCAATTCTTCTCAATTCTCTTTTCAAGGAGTTAATTAGAATTATCATAGAAAAATACAACAATACATTTCTGCAGTTGATTTTCACACTATCTTGGGGTGATCTTGGGTTCGAAAGGCAAAAAGGCATGATTTCAAACAGCATTTGTATGACATCTACAAACGAATAAATAAATGTTAGACACATGTTAGTAATTAATAAGTAAATTAGACTTCAGAGAATTTTAAATTAATAACTTACCTCCGGGAGTTACAAAAATCGAAAGAAATTAGAAAAGATTTTTTTTTCAAAATGATTATTTCTTCACTGACAACTGACAAGTTATGATCCGAACATATCACCCTTGTAGATGACTGTGATCAAAACGCGCGCCTAAATTGAACAAAGGGTTATTTCGAATTCTACCTAACCGATAGTGCCACAAATTAGTATCGACCGAATCCGTTTTTTTGGCGCTGCACGGTA
Organism: Harpalus rubripes; assembly: GCA_963082715.1. Lineage (NCBI taxonomy): Eukaryota > Metazoa > Arthropoda > Insecta > Coleoptera > Carabidae > Harpalus > Harpalus rubripes. The sequence continues at coordinate 16,040,758 of OY720465.1, forward strand.
TCATGGCTGGGTATATGTGATTTCTCCTGGTGCTCCTTGGACAATTTTATGCAAAAAAGAATAGCCGATCGAGCTGTCGTATTTTTGACAATTCTCTATGACAGTCCATGAGAAAACATTTCTTGTTTTTCGTATAAATTTGTCAGAAATGCAGGCTGTTTCATGTAACTATGTAAGGCTTCGGAGTATGAATTCTAGACACCAACATGAAAAAAATCCCAATAAACATTGGTGCTAGAACGCTTCATAACAGAGATACCGAGGATTTATCTTAAATGAAGCATAATACTGAAATAGCAGAAAATAGTTGGCTGATGGAATTTGTTTAATTCATTTAAAATTTAAATGATATTTAAGTAATTAAAAATTCCACTTATTTCAATCCGATAATTATTTAATTATTACACCTGTTATTTAATATTTCTAATACAAAAAAGTGATGCCAAGCTTTCTGTATTTAATGAAAATGTAATATTTTAGTAATTTACCGTAGTATTTTTAAATAATACTGATTTATTTATTGAATGTAATGCCTTTCATTTTAAACACTTGCTCTGGGATTCTTTTTATAAATAATTATTTATGACCCAATACAAAAATAAATAAAAATAACCTGTTTCCTGTTTTTTTTTTATTTTAAAAAAATCCTGGGTACCTATCTCTGTTAGAAAGCGTTATAGCATCAATGTTTATTGGGATTTTTCCCCCTTTTGGTATCAGAATTCATACTCCAAAGCCTTGAACTCTTATATGAAACACTTGTATATCCTCTTTGGTATTAAATGAAAAGTTTTCTGCATGGCTAAACTATAGAACTTTCAAAATTTTGACATCAACTTGACCGGCTTTTGTTTTTTACATAAAGTTGTCAGAACCATGTAGTGATTAGGATCATGTGAATTTTTTTCTGCAGGGCTGTAACATAGAAGTGTCAACAAATAGACATCTCGGTCGGCTTTTGTTTTTGTATAAAGGTGCTAGAGATATGTCGTGTTTAGTATCAAATGAGAGGTCTGGTTACGAACTTTTAGACACAAGTGTGGAAATTTATGACAGGTTGATTGGCTTTTGTTTTATGCATAAAGTTAATTCGTTTGATAGAAGGGGGAACTTGAGTATCTGACAAGACTGTTGACGTTACCACTTTGGTTTTAAATTATGCGTAGACAGTTTGGATGTACGTATAAACTACTATAAAACACTATCGGCGGAGCCCTAGGGTAAACTCGGCGAAGCCGAGCTTAGGCTAGTCCTAATACTAAACGATCAGATTCACTATCTATAGTTATATATATATATATATATATATATATATATATATATATATATATATATATATTTGAATTCATCACGACGATCGCCATCCTTTGAACACCTCTACAGCCTGAATGGTGTGAGCGATTTTCGTGAAATTTGCACCAAGTTGTAGGAAATGATTGTCTCGAGTGCCCTCGTAATAAGTAATATTTCTGTAGGATTCATAGTTTTTGAGTAAAAAATTATTAAACATTGAAAATTGGGACAAAAACAATAATGGTCACAGTAACGATCACAGTTTTCCTTGAAAATTTAAGACGATAAACGCTGTCATGTCATTTGGCATGTCATGTTTGACATGTGATTTTGAACCTTTAAATAGAAATATTTATGAAATGAGGGCAATTTGAAAGAAGTTTATTTCATAATCATAATTTATGAGAATGGGCAATTATATCTGCACAGGTAAAATGGCGTAAAACATTATAATTAAAAATTATAAATTTTGACGGTTCATATGCACCTGGAAAATGTTGCCAAATATGTCATAAGTAACTAGGTAATAAATAAATGTTCCTAACTAGATTAATGTGAAGTTCGAACACAAGTGTTTGATCACAGTTTTCGTTGAAAATTTTAAAATGATAAACGCTGTTATATCATTTGGCATGTCAATGTCAATGATTACAAATGATCGGTTTTCATACTTGTAAATGTAAAGAAATGTTTCAATAATATGTAACATTAAAGAAAAGATGATGAATTTAACGAGGTAGGTATATGTAATGATTTTAAGTCATGTTTTATGTTAATTTAATATATATTTTATTTTTTAAATATAATTTTGGAAAATGTATAAGGAAACACGTCGAAAAGGATCAGAAAGGCAGAATTCATATGACAATCGATCGAAGAACATGTACAAAATTAAAAAGATAAACATTGTCATCCGTCATATTGGATGTACGTATAGTCTATCATAAAACACTATCGGTGGAGCCCTAGGCTGAACTAAAAGGTTAGAATCACTATCTATAGTTATATCTATATATATATATATATATATATATATATATATATATATATATATATATATATATATATATATATATATATATATATATATATATATTTGAATTCATCACGACGATCGCCCAACTTTAGACAAGGCTACAGCTTAAACGGTTCGACCGATTTTCATGAAATTTGTACCAAGATGTAGGAACTGATTGCCTTCAGGGCCCTTCTAATGGGACGAATTTCTGTAGGATGCATAGTTTTCGAGTAAAAAATTATTAAAGATTGAAAACTGGGACAGAAACAATATTTTTCACAGTAACGATCACAGTTTTCCTTGAAAATTTAAGACGAAGAACGCCATGTTTGTCATGTCATTTTGAACCTTTAAATGGAAATATTTATGAAATGGAGACAATTTGATAGAAGTTTAATTCATAATTATAAATTTTGAGAATGGGCAATTATATCCGCACAGGTAAAAAAGGCCTAAACCATTTTAATTAAAAATTATAAAATTTGACGGTTCATATGTACTTGGACAGTGTTACCAAATGTGTCATAAGTAACTAGGTAAAAAACAAATATTTCTAACTAAACAATATTTTTCACAGTAACGATCACAGTTTTCCTTGAAAATTTAAGACGATAAACGCTGTTATGTCAATATCAATGATGACAAATTATCAGTTTTCTTCCTTTTAAATGCAATAAAATGTTTAAATAATATGTAATAATTAAAGAAAAGATGATGAATTTAACAAGGTAGGTATATGTAATGATTTTAAGCCATGTTTATTATTATGTAACATATTTTATTTTGTAAATAGAATTTTGGAAAATGTATAAGGAAACACGTCGAAAAGGATCAGAAAGGTAGGAATAATATCACAATCGATGTACAAAATTAAAAAGATAAACATTGTCATGTCATATTTGATATGTTAATGACAAATTATGCATGTATCAATTACTATAACCGATGATATAAAAACAAGTCAATTAAGATGGTACGATCACGTACAGCAAATGAGTAATGGCAAAACACATACCACAGTAAACTCCTAGCGACAAAAAGAAAAGAGGGAGACCTAGAAGGAATTGGGTAGCAGGAGTCCAAGAAGAAATAAGAGAGAATGAAGATCTATGGCAAGACCAGTGGAGAATTCGCATCGGAAGACATGGTACAACGTTATAAACCGATTGTATATATAGGTATATGTAATGATTTTAAGACGTGTACAGGAAAATCATAGTCTGGAACAAGACAATTCAATAATTTTAGATAGTATGTTTTAATCTGTTCTTTTTTTGTAATTCATTTTCTTACATTACGTTTAAAATTATTTCAGATTATGCATAATTCGATATCTATCTTAAAACGGTACAGAATTTAATCTGTATTTTATTTTCTTATATTACGTTAAAATTATCTATATTAAAATTCTTTTATTCCCAATTATTGTATCGTACTAATAAAAAATATTTTAAATTACATAATCATACAGCATGAGCCAGAAAAGTAATCTTTAATACCTATCATTTTTAACAATCCAAACTTTATTGATATATTTTCAAATTCGTTGTAAAAGTTCAGATCTAATGTAATGTAAGTACTTACTTTTCTGCAGTTTGTAACTAACTGTTTACTCTAGAATTAAAATATCACATCTTTTAGTTTTGTTTGATTTATTTTTATCTTTAAATTTAGTATTGTGTACTCATATACATGTTACTAATACAGGCTGCGCATTTTAAAAGTTCCCGCCTGAAAATTCATGATTAGGCAATCCATGATACATTTCATAAGTGACTTGGTTTTTAAAATTTTGTTTTGCTCTTATACCTACTGTGATTATTCGATTTAGGGCCGGTTTTATAAACAAAAATTTAATGGAATTGTAAGTAAGTGATGAATAAAATTACTTGATCAGTAAATACATGTTGGGTTTTATAAACAAAATCTACCCATTAAATATCTAAGTGGAGATATAATTTTCGTTGCGTTGTGTGAAAATGACTTTTTTTAAATTTATGAGTTGCTTGATTATTTTTATGACAGTATTTATGGTTTTGTTTTCTGTTTTTGATCGTTTGACGTATTGACATGCATTTGACAGAAAGTAAAATAAGGTGAAATCGGGTGAAATATAGGCAGAAGACGGGAACAAGGCAAAAAAATTATTTATAGGGAAAAATGTGATGTTTTGTATATAGTAAAAAAATATTTAAGTATAGTAGAAAATAAGAAAACGGATGATGTAAATGCTAAATTAAAAAACGAAACCTGGGTAAAGCAAAGAATATAATGCTATACAACAAACTGGTATTCGAACGGGAAAACAGATAAAATTGTTACATGAAAATATAAAATTTAAAGCCAAGAAAGATAAAGCTGAAGACAAACTAAATTAAACTGTACAGTTAGGAAATCCACTAATATTAAAATACTCTCTACATATTTTGTACCGTTGTTCAACAGTTTTCGGCATTTTAATGTACAAATTTTTAATAAAGCTGTATAAAGCGTTACTCTGTGTATTATTTTGCATGCCGTCGATTTAGATACATTAAAATTATCTCATATTATAATTTTAAATGACGCTGATGGAAAGAAGCGGAAAGTTATTAAAAATTGATCTAATAATAATCTTTCAAGTTTTATAAATATTTGAAAGTACATCAATAAAAATCGTTACTTAAATTAATAGCATGAAATTCTCCACTTATTTTACTTGGTAGATTTACTTGTTCAGTAAATTTAAAAATGCTTTATAAAACCCAAATCTCCACATAAATAAATTTACTTGGCAACTAAAATTTAAGTGAAGATTTTTGAGCTTTATAAAACCGGGCCTTAAAGTACTAATAGTCACCAAGTGGCTTATAAAATGTATATGGTTTTGCTTACTCTTAAAATTTCAGGCGGGAACATATAAAATGGGCACCTTGTATTATGTTTATATTTACCCTGTAATTTTGTCCTGTTTGCTCGCATAAAATGCGCAGCATTTGTTCATTTCATTATATGTTTTCATCAGTTCCTACCACGGTGTAGTATCTATAGGTGAGAGTACGAGATGCGTTGACATAACTAGCTGGTAAAAAAGAAGCTACGCGACCCGTTACCATTTGACAGGCGTTTGGCAGTTGGTGTGCCGCAGTGTGTCGGTTGCGGTTAAAATAAGTTCGCGTTTAAATAGAAAATGTTGTGATATAGGATGTACAACAGGGTATGGATCAAATAAAGAGATATAGACCCGAATTTTCACCTCTTGAAGTAACGTTACTTCGGAAGTAGCGCTATTTCGATTTTTTATTTATATAATTTTATGAGTAGATAAGAATAGGTTTTATATTTTTGTAAATGAAACCTATGACATTAGAAATAAATGCTTTTTACAATTTAATTTATTTTTATCTCTCATTTTAATGTCAAAGTTGACATTTGACAGTTGAAGTAGCGATTTTTCGGAAGTAGCGCTACTTTAATGCCCAGTTTTATAAAAGATGGATAAGTAAATTACTAGCAAAGTAAAATTTACTCTGAAAGTAAAATAGTTTATTCCAGAGATTTTCGTTTTAAAAAGCAAGAATAAAAATACTAGCTAAGTAAATCTACAGAATAAATTACTCCACCGATTTTCGAGGAAGTAAATTTTATTCTGTAGAATAAACTTGACACATCAACATTCTTTAAATTAAATTCATTATAAATTTCATCTCTTGCATTATTTTTACATTTATTTATTTATATCCAATATATTTGCTTTGTCTATTTCTGTGTAATTTTTTCCCCGTTCCATGTTAATTGACACCTGGCACTTTATGACACACTTTATTTTCTATTTTCACTTTTAAATTTATTTCGTGTCAGGAACATACAGAATACAATATTATTAAAACATTCTGCGAAACATTGCTTGGAATAGATCCTCTTCAGTTGGAGATTAACATTATCATCAGTAGTGGTTTTAAGGGATACCATCTAGTAATGTTATATCCTGGTTTTATCAATTTCTCTTATGCTCCAGTAGTAGACAGATTAGCCGGTATAAGAAACCGTAGCCTGAGTGTACTACGGTATTCACATACTCTTCATGGAGGCTCTTTTCCTTGTCCCCAGTTAAAATTGTAGTTGCAAATTCATAAAAAAATATAATTTTATTACCACTCTGGTCTATAGGTTGTTAATATAGTGAAAAACAATATTAAATGTCTATAATTATAGAAAATATTAAAATATTTATATGCAAAAATCACAAAATAATGACAGATGTCATGTCTCTGTCGGTAAATCACTAGGATAAAATATTTACTCTGCAAGTAGTTATTTTACTCTGTAATTTGTTTTATAAAACAGAAATTTTTATTTACTCGTCGATTAAATTTACTTTCAAAGTAATAACTCAGCAGTTTATTCGATGTTTATAAAACCGGGCATAAGATGTAAGAATACGGACCATAGTCTTTTTAAGGTGCCAAAATGTGCGATTTTGTAGCAGCCAGCCATAATATAACCATAGAAACAGGTACTACGATTTAGAAAATTCTGATTGAAAGATGTCAGTGTCAAGTACATGACATTATGTTTATTTTATAATTTTACTGAAATTATAGAAGCCTGTTGTATGGAATTTGTATAAAATACATACATAGAACTGACAAAAGATAAAAGGTAATGTATTGAAAATATAAAATATTGTGCGATATATAGGAATAATTTACTATTTCAAATATTTTTGTAAAAACCGGGTCGCAAAAAACTTGACATCTAGCGGCATACTGTATGAACTAACCCGGTTATTTAGCCATTCTTTGTAATACATTATACATCGTACACTCAGCTATAGATACTACACTTCCGAAATATTATTGACAATTTTATGCAAAAAAGAATAGCCGATCGAGCTGTCGAATTTTTGACAATTCTCTATGACAGTCCATGAGAAAACATTTCTTGTTTTTCGTATAAATTTGTCAGAAATATAGAGTGTTTCATGTAACTATGTAAGGCTTCGGAGTATGAATTCTAGACACCAACATGAAAAAAATCCCAATAAACATTGGTGCTAGAACGCTTCATAACAGAGATACCGAGGATTTATCTTAAATGAAGCATAATACTGAAATAGCAGAAAATAGTTGGCTGATGGCATTTGTTTAATTCATTTAAAATTTAAATGAGATTTAATTAATTAAAAATTCCACTTATTTCAATCCGATAATTATTTAATTATTACACCTGTTATTTAATATTTTGATAATATTTCTAATACAACAAAGTATTGCTAAGCCTTCTGTATTTAATGAAAATGTAATATTTTAATAATTTACCGTAGTATTTTTAAATAATACTGATTTATTTATTGAATGTAATGCCTTTCATTTTAAACACTTGCTCTGGGATTCTTTTTATAAATAATTATTTATGACCCAATACAAAAATAAATAAAAATAACCTGTTTCCTGTTTTTTTTTCTTTTTTATTTTAATAAAATCCTGGTTACCTATCTCTGTTACAAAGCGTTATAGCATCAATGTTTATTGGGATTTTTCCCCCTTTTGGTATCAGAATTCATACTCCAAAGCCTTGCACTCTTATATGAAACACCTGTATATCCTGTTTGGTATTAAATGAAAAGTTTTCTGCATGGCTAAACTATAGAACTTTCAAAATTTTGACATCAACTTGACCGGCTTTTGTTTTTTACATAAAGTTGTCAGAACCATGTAGTGATTAGGATCATGTGAATTTTTTTCTGCAGGGCTGTAACATAGAAGTGTCAACAAATAGACATCTCGGTCGGCTTTTGTTTTTGTATAAGGGTGCTAGAAATATGTCGTGTTTGGTATCAAATGAGAGGTCTGGTTACGAACTTTTAAACACAAGTGTGGAAATTTATGAGAGGTTGATTGGCTTTTGTTTTATGCATAAAGTTAATTCGTTTGATAGAAGGGGGAACTTGGGTATCTGACAAGACTGTTGGCGTTACCACTTTGGTTTTAAATTGTGCGTAGACAGATTGGATGTACGTATAAACTATTATAAAACACTATCGGCGGAGCCCTAGGGTAAACTCGGCGAAGCCGAGCTTAGGCTAGTCCTAATACTAAACGATCAGATTCACTATCTATAGTTATATATATATATTTGAATTCATCACGACGATCGCCATCCTTTGAACACCTCTACAGCCTGAATGGCGTGAGCGATTTTCGTGAAATTTGCACCAAGTTGTAGGAAATGATTGTCTCGAGTGCCCTCGTAATAAGTAATATTTCTGTAGGATTCATAGTTTTTGAGTAAAAAATTATTAAACATTGAAAATTGGGACAAAAACAATAATGGTCACAGTAACGATCACAGTTTTCCTTGAAAATTTAAGACGATAAACGCTGTCATGTCATTTGGCATGTCATGTTTGACATGTCATTTTGAACCTTTAAATAGAAATATTTATGAAATGAGGGCAATTTGAAAGAAGTTTATTTCATAATCATAATTTATGAGAATGGGCAATTATATCTGCACAGGTAAAATGGCGTAAAACATTATAATTAAAAATTATAAATTTTGACGGTTCATATGCACCTGGAAAATGTTGCCAAATATGTCATAAGTAACTAGGTAATAAATAAATATTCCTAACTAGATTAATGTGAAGTTCGAACACAAGTGTTTGATCACAGTTTTCGTTGAAAATTTTAAAATGATAAACGCTGTTATATCATTTGGCATGTCAATGTCAATGATTACAAATGATCGGTTTTCATACTTGTAAATGTAAAGAAATGTTTCAATAATATGTAACATTAAAGAAAAGATGATGAATTTAACGAGGTAGGTATATGTAATGATTTTAAGTCATGTTTTATGTTAATTTAATATATATTTTATTTTTTAAATATAATTTTGGAAAATGTATAAGGAAACACGTCGAAAAGGATCAGAAAGGCAGAATTCATATGACAATCGATCGAAGAACATGTACAAAATTAAAAAGATAAACATTGTCATCCGTCATATTGGATGTACGTATAGTCTATCATAAAACACTATCGGCGGAGCCCTAGGCTGAACTAAAAGGTTATATATATATATATATATATATATATATATATATATATATATATATATATATACATATATATATATATATATATATATATATATATATATATATATATATATATTTGAATTCATCACGACGATCGCCCAACTTTAGACAAGGCTACAGCTTAAACGGTTCGACCGATTTTCATGAAATTTGTACCAAGATGTAGGAACTGATTGCCTTCAGGGCCCTTCTAATGGGACGAATTTCTGTAGGATGCATAGTTTTCGAGTAAAAAATTATTAAAGATTGAAAACTGGGACAGAAACAATATTTTTCACAGTAACGATCACAGTTTTCCTTGAAAATTTAAGACGAAGAACGCCATGTTTGTCATGTCATTTTGAACCTTTAAATGGAAATATTTATGAAATGGAGACAATTTGATAGAAGTTTAATTCATAATTATAAATTTTGAGAATGGGCAATTATATCCGCACAGGTAAAAAAGGCCTAAACCATTTTAATTAAAAATTATAAAATTTGACGGTTCATATGTACTTGGACAGTGTTACCAAATGTGTCATAAGTAACTAGGTAAAAAACAAATATTTCTAACTAAACAATATTTTTCACAGTAACGATCACAGTTTTCCTTGAAAATTTAAGACGATAAACGCTGTTATGTCAATGTCAATGATGACAAATTATCAGTTTTCTTCCTTTTAAATGCAATAAAATGTTTAAATAATATGTAATAATTAAAGAAAAGATGATGAATTTAACAAGGTAGGTATATGTAATGATTTTAAGCCATGTTTATTATTATGTAACATATTTTATTTTGTAAATAGAATTTTGGAAAATGTATAAGGAAACACGTCGAAAAGGATCAGAAAGGTAGGAATAATATCACAATCGATGTACAAAATTAAAAAGATAAACATTGTCATGTCATATTTGATATGTTAATGACAAATTATGCATGTATCAATTACTATAACCGATGATATAAAAACAAGTCAATTAAGATGGTACGATCACGTACAGCAAATGAGTAATGGCAAAACACATACCACAGTAAACTCCTAGCGACAAAAAGAAAAGAGGGAGACCTAGAAGGAATTGGGTAGCAGGAGTCCAAGAAGAAATACGAGAGAATGAAGATCTATGGCAAGACCAGTGGAGAATTCGCATCGGAAGACATGGTACAACGTTATAAACCGATTGTATATATAGGTATATGTAATGATTTTAAGACGTGTACAGGAAAATCATAGTCTGGAACAAGACAATTCAATAATTTTAGATAGTACGTTTTAATCTGTTCTTTTTTTGTAATTCATTTTCTTACATTACGTTTAAAATTATTTCAGATTATACATAATTCGATATCTATCTTAAAACGGTACAGAATTTAATCTGTATTTTATTTTCTTATATTACGTTAAAATTATCTATATTAAAATTCTTTTATTCCCAATTATTGTATCGTACTAATAAAAAATATTTTAAATTACATAATCATACAGCATGAGCCAGAAAAGTAATCTTTAATACCTATCATTTTTAACAATCCAAACTTTATTGATATATTTTCAAATTCGTTGTAAAAGTTCAGATCTAATGTAATGTAAGTACTTACTTTTCTGCAGTTTGTAACTAACTGTTTACTCTAGAATTAAAATATCACATCTTTTAGTTTTGTTTGATTTATTTTTATCTTTAAATTTAGTATTGTGTACTCATATACATGTTACTAATACAGGCTGCGCATTTTAAAAGTTCCCGCCTGAAAATTCATGATTAGGCAATCCATGATACATTTCATAAGTGACTTGGTTTTTAAAATTTTGTTTTGCTCTTATACCTACTGTGATTATTCGATTTAGGGCCGGTTTTATAAACAAAAATTTAATGGAATTGTAAGTAAGTGATGAATAAATTTACTTGATCAGTAAATACATGTTGGGTTTTATAAACAAAATCTACCCATTAAATATCTAAGTGGAGATATAATTTTCGTTGCGTTGTGTGAAAATGACTTTTTTAAATTTATGAGTTGCTTGATTATTTTTATGACAGTATTTATGGTTTTGTTTTCTGTTTTTGATCGTTTGACGTATTGACATGCATTTGACAGAAAGTAAAATAAGGTGAAATCGGGTGAAATATACGCAGAAGACGGGAACAAGGCAAAAAAATTATTTATAGGGAAAAATGTGATGTTTTGTATATAGTAAAAAAATATTTAAGTATAGTAGAAAATAAGAAAACGGATGATGTAAATGCTAAATTAAAAAGCGAAACGTGGGTAAAGCAAAGAATATAATGCTATACAACAAACTGGTATTCGAACGGGAAAACAGATAAAATTGTTACATGAAAATATAAAATTTAAAGCCAAGAAAGATAAAGCTGAAGACAAACTAAATTAAACTGTACAGTTAGGAAATCCACTAATATTAAAATACTCTCTACGTATTTTGTACCGTTGTTCAACAGTTTTCGGCATTTTAATGTACAAATTTTTAATAAAGCTGTATAAAGCGTTACTCTGTGTATTATTTTGCATGCCGTCGATTTAGATACATTAAAATTATCTCATATTATAATTTTAAATGACGCTGATGGAAAGAAGCGGAAAGTTATTAAAAATTGATCCAATAATAATCTTTCAAGTTTTATAAATATTTGAAAGTACATCAATAAAAATCGTTACTTAAATTAATAGCATGAAATTCTCCACTTATTTTACTTGGTAGATTTACTTGTTCAGTAAATTTAAAAATGCTTTATAAAACCCAAATCTCCACATAAATAAATTTACTTGGCAACTAAAATTTAAGTGAAGATTTTTGAGCTTTATAAAACCGGGCCTTAAAGTACTAATAGTCACCAAGTGGCTTATAAAATGTATATGGTTTTGCTTACTCTTAAAATTTCAGGCGGGAACATATAAAATGGGCACCTTGTATTATGTTTATATTTACCCTGTAATTTTGTCCTGTTTGCTCGCATAAAATGCGCAGCATTTGTTCATTTCATTATATGTTTTCATCAGTTCCTACCACGGTGTAGTATCTATAGGTGAGAGTACGAGATGCGTTGACATAACTAGCTGGTAAAAAAGAAGCTAACGCGACCCGTTACCATTTGACAGGCGTTTGGCAGTTGGTGTGCCGCAGTGTGTCGGTTGCGGTTAAAATAAGTTCGCGTTTAAATAGAAAATGTTGTGATATAGGATGTACAACAGGGTATGGATCAAATAAAGAGATATAGACCCGAATTTTCACCTCTTGAAGTAACGTTACTTCGGAAGTAGCGCTATTTCGATTTTTTATTTATATAATTTTATGAGTAGATAAGAATAGGTTTTATATTTTTGTAAATGAAACCTATGACATTAGAAATAAATGCTTTTTACAATTTAATTTATTTTTATATCTCTCATTTTAATGTCAAAGTTGACATTTGACAGTTGAAGTAGCGATTTTTCGGAAGTAGCGCTACTTTAATGCCCAGTTTTATAAAAGATGGATAAGTAAATTACTAGCAAAGTAAAATTTACTCTGAAAGTAAAATAGTTTATTCCAGAGATTTTCGTTTTAAAAAGCAAGAATAAAAATACTAGCTAAGTAAATCTACAGAATAAATTACTCCACCGATTTTCGAGGAAGTAAATTTTATTCTGTAGAATAAACTTGACACATCAACATTCTTTAAATTAAATTCATTATAAATTTCATCTCTTGCATTATTTTTACATTTATTTATTTATATCCAATATATTTGCTTTGTCTATTTCTGTGTAATTTTTTCCCCGTTCCATGTTAATTGACACCTGGCACTTTATGACACACTTTATTTTCTATTTTCACTTTTAAATTTATTTCGTGTCAGGAACATACAGAATACAATATTATTAAAACATTCTGCGAAACATTGCTTGGAATAGATCCTCTTCAGTTGGAGATTAACATTATCATCAGTAGTGGTTTTAAGGGATACCATCTAGTAATGTTATATCCTGGTTTTATCAATTTCTCTTATGCTCCAGTAGTAGACAGATTAGCCGGTATAAGAAACCGTAGCCTGAGTGTACTACGGTATTCACATACTCTTCATGGAGGCTCTTTTCCTTGTCCCCAGTTAAAATTGTAGTTGCAAATTCATAAAAAAATATAATTTTATTACCACTCTGGTCTATAGGTTGTTAATATAGTGAAAAACAATATTAAATGTCTATAATTATAGAAAATATTAAAATATTTATATGCAAAAATCACAAAATAATGACAGATGTCATGTCTCTGTCGGTAAATCACTAGGATAAAATATTTACTCTGCAAGTAGTTATTTTACTCTGTAATTTGTTTTATAAAACAGAAATTTTTATTTACTCGTCGATTAAATTTACTTTCAAAGTAATAACTCAGCAGTTTATTCGATGTTTATAAAACCGGGCATAAGATGTAAGAATACGGACCATAGTCTTTTTAAGGTGCCAAAATGTGCGATTTTGTAGCAGCCAGCCATAATATAACCATAGAAACAGGTACTACGATTTAGAAAATTCTGATTGAAAGATGTCAGTGTCAAGTACATGACATTATGTTTATTTTATAATTTTACTGAAATTATAGAAGCCTGTTGTATGGAATTTGTATAAAATACATACATAGAACTGACAAAAGATAAAAGGTAATGTATTGAAAATATAAAATATTGTGCGATATATAGGAATAATTTACTATTTCAAATATTTTTGTAAAAACCGGGTCGCAAAAAACTTGACATCTAGCGGCATACTGTATGAACTAACCCGGTTATTTAGCCATTCTTTGTAATACATTATACATCGTACACTCAGCTATAGATACTACACTTCCGAAATATTATTGACAATTTTATGCAAAAAAGAATAGCCGATCGAGCTGTCGAATTTTTGACAATTCTCTATGACAGTCCATGAGAAAACATTTCTTGTTTTTCGTATAAATTTGTCAGAAATATAGAGTGTTTCATGTAACTATGTAAGGCTTCGGAGTATGAATTCTAGACACCAACATGAAAAAAATCCCAATAAACATTGGTGCTAGAACGCTTCATAACAGAGATACCGAGGATTTATCTTAAATGAAGCATAATACTGAAATAGCAGAAAATAGTTGGCTGATGGCATTTGTTTAATTCATTTAAAATTTAAATGAGATTTAATTAATTAAAAATTCCACTTATTACAATCCGATAATTATTTAATTATTACACCTGTTATTTAATATTTTGATAATATTTCTAATACAACAAAGTATTGCCAAGCCTTCTGTATTTAATGAAAATGTAATATTTTAATAATTTACCGTAGTATTTTTAAATAATACTGATTTATTTATTGAATGTAATGCCTTTCATTTTAAACACTTGCTCTGGGATTCTTTTTATAAATAATTATTTATGACCCAATACAAAAATAAATAAAAATAACCTGTTTCCTGTTTTTTTTCTTTTTTATTTTAATAAAATCCTGGGTACCTATCTCTGTTACAAAGCGTTATAGCATCAATGTTTATTGGGATTTTTCCCCCTTTTGGTATCAGAATTCATACTCCAAAGCCTTGCACTCTTATATGAAACACCTGTATATCCTGTTTGGTATTAAATGAAAAGTTTTCTGCATGGCTAAACTATAGAACTTTCAAAATTTTGACATCAACTTGACCGGCTTTTGTTTTTTACATAAAGTTGTCAGAACCATGTAGTGATTAGGATCATGTGAATTTTTTTCTGCAGGGCTGTAACATAGAAGTGTCAACAAATAGACATCTCGGTCGGCTTTTGTTTTTGTACAAAGGTGCTAGAAATATGTCGTGTTTGGTATCAAATGAGAGGTCTGGTTACGAACTTTTAGACACAAGTGTGGAAATTTATGAGAGGTTGATTGGCTTTTGTTTTATGCATAAAGTTAATTCGTTTGATAGAAGGGGGAACTTGGGTATCTGACAAGACTGTTGGCGTTACCACTTTGGTTTTAAATTGTGCGTAGACAGATTGGATGTACGTATAAACTATTATAAAACACTATCGGCGGAGCCCTAGGGTAAACTCGGCGAAGCCGAGCTTAGGCTAGTATATATACTATTTACTTATTGTTATTTCTTAACAGATTGTAAATATATCAAGACAAAATAAAAAAAAAGTAATCTATTCATGTATGGAAAATGTCTTGTTTGACAAGGCAGAAAAAAGGATGAACACGCGTACATCGGATCTATGAGGGTAAGTCACATGACTACCAGATCCTTGCCATAACAAAATATCTAGTACTTACTAGGACTTCAAAATCAGTTTTCTTTTTAATCTATTTAATTCCTCCTCCAACGCAGCACAGCAGCAGCCTGAAGGTGAAGAGTGCCTTCTTTTTCACAATATCATTATCACTACACTTTATTTAAAAAACACAACGCACAACCATTTGTTGAACGTCCGTATCCGATAGGTACAAATAACGGAATGAGTAACTAAATGAGCTGCAATGAGGTGTTGCGTCGGGTGTTTTTTGATTACATACTCTCAAATGTACCGATAGGTATGACATAACGCAACACTACGTTGTTATTATATCGGAGGACAAGCGAAGGAAAAGAAATAATAATAGATAATAATAAATAATAATAATAATGAGATTAACAATAATATTGATTTAGGTAAGTAATTAGTTACAATGTTTACATTATATTAAAATTTTAATAAAAAATATAAAAAATGTTCTATGGTGCATCTATCTTCATAGTTAACTGCTAATTATGTTTGACATTTGTATAGCAGCGTGGATTAGCAATATTTCTTACTGTTGTTTTCTGCTTTATAACAATTTTAACTGACGTTTGTAAGACCGGACATAAATATATTGGTAATATATCCCCAAGTAACACTGACCGACGGTCGACCAAAAAGTGATGTCGATTATAGGTTGAATTTAAGTCATATGCGGCCCTCTAATTTGACGTGTATGCGACGGCACTGCGACGTTGATTTTTGGTCTGAAACAGGACTATTTAGACGTCTAATCTGACGTCTATGCGACGCCACTGTGACGATTGTTTTTGGTCTGAAAAAGGATTATTTAGCATATACGTATTAGAAAATATACCGCTGATACAACCTTCTCAGCGTGGTCAACATCAGAGTGCAGACATAAACGTTTCTATCTCAACTTGTCCCCTTTCTCAATTTGCGCATGTTCGAAGTCCGAATATTCTATTGGTTAAAGCAAGACTTTGCATTCTAATGATTAACCGCGAATGTTTGAATGTAATTTTGTTCACAGCAAATATTTGAAATTATATTCGTAAAACATTTTAAAAACTACGAAAGATATTTATTTTATAAATTTTATATTTCGTTTATTAAAATAGAACATTTTTATGAAATTTAAATTTACAAAATATATATAAATACATTAACGGTTGTATCATTTGTATTATATTATTCAACTTACACATTTCATTAACAAAGAATAACAATAATTTTTATTTTAAACAATTAGTCCAAAAGAAATAAAAGTACTAATCAAAGGGTTATGCAAATATTGAAAATACAAAAGAAAACATAGCTTGATAATACAGAATTACAAACAATAAACATAACGAAAAAATGCAAGGAACATTAAAGGAAGTTGGGCTAGAATATATTAATATTGTTTAATATTTTATATTTCGTCGAATAAAATAATTACTATTGAACAAATGCATTACATTTTATTGGTTTTTAAATATGACTAACCTATTATATTTATTCTTGATGAAATCGTGTTTCTGAGAAAATATTCTGGTTTCGTGAAATAATCTTATTTTAAAAAATATTTCAATAACCTGTTTAATTAATTGTGACTTCTTGATTTTTTGGTTTAATGATCATTGAAAATTCAGAACCATTTGTCCCCTGAATTTTAAATGGAACTCTTTTAGAAGGAAAGCGTCCCGGTTTTAATCTCAAACTTCCGTTTAAATTTTTCGCATTTGGTTCAGGATAATAATCATCAACAAAATGATTACTACAAATGAAACATTTGGATACATCATTATTCCCTCTTAAATTGCATAATTTTTTCCAGAGTTTACTGTCTTCTACGTTCTTTGGAAAACTATAAGACATAAATACAACACAGTTAAAAACAAACGTTAAATTCATATTGTTTAATAATACTTGCGAATACAAAGTAACTGCTGGACTTTTTGCACTACGCAAATAACACTTTCGAATAGCCATTTGTCTTTCACACAACATAATTAAATTTAACACGTGGAGGTTATAAGACAAAGTGACAAAGAAATTTTCTTCAGTGCTTCAAGTTACCGCCAGATATACCGCTAGAACACATAACCAATACAAATGAGGTGCCCGAGCATGCGTACATTTAAAAAGGGAGCAAAACGAGGTGGAAAATCTATATTGCTGTCTTTCTTTGTTGACCATGCCCACCGCTCATTGTCAGACGAATACAAGCATTAGCGGTATATTTTCTAATACGTATGTGCTATTTAGACGTCAAATTTGTGGTCGCTATGACATCCATGTGATGACTTTATGTGGTCATAATTAGGTCTATTTAAACCCTTGTCAGACGACTAATTTGACGTCTTTACGACAATTATTTTTACTTTACAACTTATAATTTATAACACACGAAGGTATATATTATTTTTATTTAAATATCGATTCTATGCAAAAATATAAAACAATATATTGTTTATTATAATTACTTTTTTATATTATATATTTGTATAATAAATATTTTTATTTATGTATCGTCTTTACAAAAATCTACGAATAGAAGCAAATTAATTTGCTAACTGGCACACCCAAAAATGGGTAAGCCGTGGTGATATTTAAATTATATTTATTTGAAATATGTTACATGTATACATATTAGTAGTCTATGTGGACACTGCACGCTTTGACCCTTAAGTTCGTTAGTTGCGCTAATCAATTGACAATGGAGTAATAAATTATGTAATTGCTTTTAACACCTGCGTAATAAATTATGTTAATTGCTTTGTACACGTGCAGAAATTTTAAGGCATCGGGTCGTATCGTGTCTACCTGGGAATAAGTTAGGTTTTACTACCCTAAACAGAGATTGGTTCATCGACCTTTTAAAAAGGAAGGATTGTTCAACCTTGGGGTTGCATATAGTTTCAACCCAAAAAAGTAGTTGCAGCTACGTTAAACCTTTACAGTGTACAATTGATGCAGTGTAATAATTTATTTGAAGCATTTATTAGTCTCAAATAAATATGTATTGGGGATTAATTATGTTTTCTATTTCACGAGAACTATGCAGTTAATTATTAATAAACAAGATGAAACGTATAACAAATGAACAAGTGCATACAAGTCGCTAAAACTCGTCATTTGACAAATAGAACATTAATCGCTCAATGGAACTATTATTTTGCAAATATATTACGAAATTAATTCAAAACAATTACATATTTGTAATAATTTATTTTTCCTCAGCCCTTCTCGGTTCAGATATCATTAAAAGAAATCACCGATGCCCTAAATATGAATGTACTGTGAACCATTTGCATATACATGTATATTATTTGTTGTTTAGAAATTACAATATTTATATTCTTTAATAATTAATGTCAAGGATACGTACCGATGCATGTGCCTTGGCATAAAAGATGTGTACTTACTCTGAAAAATGCAAAGTATATATTTTTCACTGTTTCGTCACCCATATTCACTACTTTGTAGCACGCACAAATGAAAAACAAACCGCCGGAAATAAGACAAATAGAACGTTAATCGCTCAATGGAACTATTATTTTGCAAATATATTACGAAATTAATTCAAAACAATTACATATTTGTAATAATTTATTTTTCCTCAGCCCTACACGGTTCAGATATCATTAAAAGAAATCACCGATGCCCTAAAATTTCTGCACGTGTACAAAGCAATTAACATAATTTATTACGCAGGTGTTAAAAGCAATTAACATGATTTATTACCCCATTATCAATTAACTAGCGCCACTAACGAACATAAGGGTCAAAGCTACTAATATGTATACATGTAACATATTTCAAATAAATATAATATAAATATCACCACGGCTTAACCATTTCTGGGTGTGCCAGGTAGCAAATTTATTTGCTTCTATTCGTAGATTTTTGTAAAGACGATACATAAATAAAAATCTTTATTATACAAATATATAATATAAAAAAAGTAATTATAATAATGCGGGCAGTGTCCCTATAAACTACTCATATTTAATTATTAATGCGAAACAGGAACAATTTATACTTGTTATATATTGTGGACATTTTAATCTTCAACATTTTAAACAAAACCTATAGGTCTATATAGTCTATAAGACTGTGTTTTAAAATTGTTTTTTAAGGAATTTTGATAATGCAAAAGCAAATTTATAAACAAACGAAAATATATTACAAAAACAAAAATTTATATATGTATATCGTGAACAAAACAATAAACACGTGACAATCACGTGACGTGGCGAAGAGCTGGACTGGGAATATGTTAAGTACCGGGAAATCCGGATGGGGTCGAGCCAGGCCAGTCATTTGATGCGATTTTTTTTATAATTTTAATCATAATATTTTGTTTAATAATTTACTTTTTACTTCCCGTTATTTTTGGTAAAGGAGGTAACATTTTCACCATGATGTCTGTGTGTTTGTGTGTATGGATCCTCCACTCTAACTCAAATACTATCATTCAGAAAATTTTGAAACCTTGTATTGCTATCTTGTTCGATAATATGAAATGAGCCATTAGATTTTGGTGTAAATCAGATAACTGGAAATGGCACTTTATTTGAAGCTCAAAATCGATTTTCCTCAAAAAATACCTTTAATGTTATTTTTTCGCAATTTATATTATGAAAATGAAAGATTATTGAATTTTCTATATAGGTTTGCATTAATACTTGATATATATATATATATATATATATATATATATATATATATATATATATATATATATATATATATATATATATATATATATATATATATATATATATATATATATATATATATATATATATATGTATACTGGGTGACGCTGGAAATCCGTTACATAGGCATTTAATATGGTAAAACAGTTTTTACTTGCGCGTTGCCCTCCAAATTATTTTAGAAAAATAATCATCAAACAAAAATTGTAAAGCATAAGATTCTACTTACAAATTAGTACACAAATTACTTTTCGTATGTTTAGTAACTCTAGAAATTAAATATGAAAATTTTGAAAATATCAATTTAATAAGTGCTAGCCGTTGAATTAAAATAAATGTTTGATGTTTAACTGTCAAATTATAATTTTATTAAAAAATAAAAAGTAAATTAACTTCATGGCTTTTACTATTTTTGATGTGGTTTAAGACATTTTCATATCAAATTTCTGCCGTTACAAAGCATGCAAAATTAATTTTGTTTTGAGAGCTGCATTATAGAATCTAATTAATTATCTTTAATTAAACAATTACAAATTATTATACAAGTTAAGGTATTAGGTAATTAGGTAACGAATAATAAGATATTTATGTAGAAAGGGGACATTCTCTGTCAAGACGTGACAGAGTGAGGTAGATTATTATATTGGGAAGCGAATAAAGTTTATTTAGTGAAATGAATGGGTTTTATTTTTAATTTACGGATTACCTTTTCCTTGAGACGCTCACAGTTTATTGATTAAAATGCGGAATTTCATGATCTACCACTTTTATTTGAAGTATTTTTTTTTCTAAAATAATTTGGGAAGCAACGAACAAGATAAAACTGTTTTCCAATGTTAAATGCCTATGTAACGGATTTCGAGCGCCACCCGGTATATATATATATATATATATATATATATATATATATATATATATATATATATATACAGGGTGTCTCAATAATTTGGTTAAATGAGCAAAATTGTGCCATTTTGAATTACAAAACTACTGATATCAGCAAACATTAATTTATATCAGCGGTTCTCAAAATATGGGACCTACATTTTTTATTTTAAATAGGAACATATATTTTTTATTTCCTTATTCGCTAGACAATTTAATTCTGAATTCAACGATATAATCGTTTCATGCCATCACATAACAATTTTTTTGAGAAAAATCCATAATAAATTTTAAATTAATTTGATTTAAATATGACTATATTAAGTGTGCCACGAATGGAAAAAATAAATACATGTTACTTTTTTTTACGTAGAATTAGAATGCCATGAATGAAATTAGTGAATCTTTTGTTTTGTCACTTGATCATACTTTTTATTTCATGTCAGCAAATATAAAACACTCATATTTTTCATTCAAGGCATTTTCTACGTAAAAAGTAACATGTATTTATTGTTTCCATTCATGGCACCCTTATTATAGTCATATTTAAATCAAATTAATATAAAATTTATTATGGATTTTTCCCAAAAAATTGTTATGTAATGGTATGAAACGATTATATCTTTGAATTCAGAATTGAATTCTCTAGCAAATAAGCTAATAAAAAATATGTGTTCCTATTTAAAATAAAAAAGTTAGGTCTCATATTTTGAGAACCTCTGATATAACCTAATGTTTGTTGACATCATCAGATTTGTATTTCAAAATGGCACAATTTTGGTCATTTAACCAAATTCGTATCTCTTCAAATAAAAAAGTTACTAATAGTGAGCAAGCTTATTGAGACACCTGTATATATATATATATATATATATATATATATATATATATATATATATATATATATTTTTGTAAAATAAAAAATAAAAGAGTTTTTCCTCTTTGGAACTCGATCTATATATATATATATATATATATATATATATATATATATATATATATATATATATATATATATATATATATATATATATATATATATATATATAGATCGAGTTCCAAAGAGGAAAAACTCTTTTATTTTTTATTTTACAAAAAAATATATTCGTGATAAAAGTTTTTGCATATATATATATATATATATATATATATATATATATATATATATATATATATATATATATATATATATATATATATATATATATATAGATCGAGTTCCAAAGAGGAAAAACTCTTTTATTTTTTATTTTACAAAAAAATATATTCGTGATAAAAGTTTTTGCATGTCCCGAAACGGCCAATTCAGTTTTAACCTTTCCAAATTTTCTTTTAGGTTCAGATAAAAATCTAAAATTGGCCGTTTTAGTTGAAAATTATTCTAAGTCCCAAAAAATAAGTTTGCGTTGTCATGGTAATTGTTAACATAGCTTTTTGACCAATTTACGTGCATCTCTATTTGTGATGTAAATATCCGGAAACTTTTGATTTAATTCTTCGATACCTCGACGGATCGCTTTATTACCTTTGCTATAGCATTGAATTAGGTAAACGCGTTCGTCTTTTGACTACATTTTCAACGATTATGGTTGATTTTCCTAACTGACAGTTAATGAAAATAAATATATAACGGTAATTACCATGACAACGCAAATTTATTTTTTGGGACTTTTCAACTAAAACGACCAATTTTCGATTTTTATCTGAAACTAAAAGAAAATTTGAAAAGGTTAAAACTGAATTGGCCGTTTCGAGACATGCAAAATTTTTATCAAGAATACATTTTTTGTGTAAAATAAAAAATAAACAAGTTTTTCAATTCAATCCGTGGACATACTATATATATATATATATATATATATATATATATATATATATATATATATATATATATATATATATATATATATATGTCAGATAACTGTCACTGTCAAAATACTAATTTAAAATTAATAGTGGCAACGTTTTGAAAAGAAAATAGTAAACTGAACATTAGTAATATGGAAAAGAACTAAATATAGTTTCCAACATGAGTAAATATGTAAGTAACTATGTATTTAAATTAATAAAAATTAAATGGTGAGAGGTATTGTGTTGGCCACATCAGATTTTTTCTTTCAAAACTACTCGTTTTTGGGATTCTTTGTTTTGATAACAATGCGACAATAAATTTGTACATTGAAAATAAATTTTAAAATGCTAACGTATGTAATAGTTATTTATGCAACAAGAGTATAAACAGAAGCTTTATGCCATGGGGTCAAGTATTTCGTGACGAAGCTTACGGAGACA
This sequence comes from Harpalus rubripes, assembly GCA_963082715.1. NCBI lineage: Eukaryota > Metazoa > Arthropoda > Insecta > Coleoptera > Carabidae > Harpalus > Harpalus rubripes. Next base: position 16,064,270 of record OY720465.1, read on the forward strand.
CGAAAATTATTGAATGAATATCAACCGTATTTATAATTTTGTCAATTTTTTTATTGATTAAATCAATTATTATTTGAAAAGGTGTAGCAGGTATGTTATTATTTATAATTTGAAAAAAGTTTTTTGGATCTAAATAAAATACATTCTTATATAAATGATCATTTCATGTGTATGATGTCGGTAATACAAAAAATAAGTGTATATTGTTGTCAAAAAGAAAAATACCTATAAATACTGGCGCACATTCAAGAGTAGTAGGGAATTATCTCAAAATCAAGAATTTATGTTATTTTTGTATCGATTTATTTATGTTTTCAACTTTAAATTTTTATAATTTATTTTTTAAGTTCATCAGGCCACGAGCCGTCACGGGCCACCGGGAAATTCACGGTATCTCGCCGGGCCAGTCCAGCCCTGCTGTGGCGTAGATAAACCAAGCCATTCATTCAGACATCACTTCATGGAATCAACACTATATATTAATTTCCTTCTTTTTATGTAATATTATTTCAATTTAACCTAATAATAAATGAATTATAATATTTTGCTGAAATCGTTTAAATTATTTAAAAATTATTCATAATTTCACAATGTTGTCATTTTGACAATTGTATTAAAAAATAAAAACACTTAAAAAAGTTGTATTGTGTATATATGGTGAAATTTTGTATTACAATGCTCAAAAGGGGCAGATAATATTTTACAGATTATTATAGTACAGCTAATATAAATTTTCAAAGCAAAATAGCCATGATAATTTTTGACAGTTTTAGGGAAATATGTATGTATGAACCAAGGAAGTTCGAATAAAACACTGGATAACTGATATACGTTTAACAAGTGAGGCAAGTGGTGGGGGTACGGTGCCATATGCAGAAAAGTCAAAACGTCAAAGTTCGTTGGTCTACTATTGCATTATATGGTACTTTTCTTGAATAAAGTGGTGTTTGTGTTGTGTTATTAGTGAGTAAATATTTTAAGTGAGATATTTCCATAATAAAAGGCAATATGCTGTCTTCTTGTAGTGCTTTTATAGGTGCACAAAGTATTATTGTTCATATACAGGATGTCTCACAACTCGCGCCCCAGACGAAACTGACACTAGCCGACGACATTAGGTTGCCAACAAATAAAAGAAAATAATTTGCGGCTGCTTGCATAATGGAGTTACAAGACTTTAATCCACCAATCCCGGACGGATATCTTGAGGTGTGATGATATTATTACAAAATAAAACTGTTTGCTAGGTTTTAAAAATACTACTAGTGAGTTACAAAATTTGTTTGACTTACTGCAATTTTGACACTTTAGAGTTGACTTTTCACTGTCAACAAATTTAGGTTAGCAAGATTTCTATCCGGAAAACGTTCCGAATAGACTCGTGCTGCCTCTCTGGCGTTACGTCCACATTCTCCGAAAATTATAATCATTTGTAAGTAATCAGCGGCTATGGTAAGAATTTGCCTTTTTTATTCACCTTGTCAAATTTAATTTGACACTGACATTTTTCGAAAACTACAGTCGCCCACACATTTTAAAGAAGATTTGATTTGTATAAAACCCTAGTAACGTAAAATTACGGCAAGCACACGTTAAAGGTGTAGGTCTCTGATTGGTCAATTTTAAGGTGTCTTTTCTCGAATATCTTTTAAGCTAGATTTTTTTTCTTCGAAATTACACATCCGAGTGCAGTCTCGTATTTCCTCATTCGTTCTGGGGCGCGAGTTGTCAGACAGCCTGTATATGTATACATATTTATTCATACTATTGTTTTAAATATTTTACAGATTTCCTTTAAATAATAGTGATATATTGTGAATAGATGCCATAAAAAGAAAAGATTTCACACTTGCAAAAGCATCAAAAATTTGCAGTGATCATTTTCTTGAAACTAATTATTCAAAAAGGCCTGGAACATATATAGGAATATTAAAACCAGACTCAGCACCTTCTGTATTTCCAAATTTTCTACCACATATGCAAAAGGCATGCAAAAAGAAAAAGAAAAGGAAAGTAGAAAAAAATTTCAGGATATTGAATATAAAGAAAATGTATGTATTGTACATAATTTATATTAAAATATCCCATAGATTTTGCAAATATATGTGAGAATTATTTTGTAGTGAGACATGAATATATGTATTTGTATTTATAAATATTTTTCGTTTTATGCGTACAACCAGGTAAAATATCTGGCGAGAGGTAATGTGTTGGCCACATCAAATTTTTTTTATTTGCCTATTCGATTCAGCATTGTTCAAAATTATTGCCATGCTGATTTATACATAATTCCAGCCTTCTGAACATATTACTTCTTACTTTTCGGCCGTCTATGTGGGAAATAATATTTTCGATTACATTGTTTAAATGCTGAATATCTGAATAGATAGTTTTGTAGACTTCATCTTTAACATAACCCCATAAAAAGTCCAGGGGATTAAGATCTGGTGATCGTGCGGGCCACGGAGTAGGACTATAAGTACCAATCCACCGATTTGAAAACCGTTCGTTTAGGTAATCCCTAACTTGACGCGAATTGTGAGCTGGTGCACCATCTTGCTGGAAATAAACGTTTCTCAACTCAGCTACTGGTATGTCTTCCAAAATAATACCCAGCATATTTTGAATTAAATTCAGGTATTTGTTACCACTCAATGTACCTTCGTACATGTGTACGTAAATATTATCACTGAAAATGGCACACCGAACATTTATATTCAATTTTCACTGGAAACTTCTCTCTCGTACAGCAACAGGATTTTCTCAGCTCCAGTAAAAAAAAATTGGCTTCGTCAGTCCAAATAATTGATTTTAAGATATCTGGATCCTCATTTATCAATAAATTACAAAATTCTAGTCTTTGTTCACGATCACCAGGATGTAAATGGTGAATTTGAATCATTTTGAATGGTCTGTATTTATGTTTCTTTAAAATCGTATGAATCGTGCCCACACTTAAATTACACTCAGCGGCAGCCATTCTAACTGAAGCTGTTGGATTAGGTTCAAAATATGCTAATATATTTGTCTCAGCTTCTTGATCTTGTACACTAACTCGCTTCGATACGAATGCATCCGTATTAGCGCGCAGTGCTAATTCTAATTTTCTAAAATTCTGACGACCAGGAACTCGCCGCTCAGGGTAACGTTCCCTATACATATTCTTTGCAGCAACATTATTTTTCAGAGATAATATGAAAACTTCGTACATATAAATATTTTCTTCGTGCGTAAAATTCATTTTAACACAAAAGAAAACAAGAAAATTCATAAACGAACTACTTTGGCATGTGATACAAAACAAAATAATCATTTGTTTTTGTCATGGCACTCTGATTACATGTAGAAATAAATATGAAAATAATAATTTTTCTTTTGCATTTTTCTCGTTTTTTTCGTTATGTAAGGGTATAAACATTTTATATCGTTGTATTCAGAAAAAAAGGCTGAATTGAACAAGCGAATAAAAAAGTAGGTTCTCATTTAAAATTAAAAAGTTGAATTCTGTATTTTGAGAACCACTGGTTGAATTTTTTTTGTAATGCTCATTTTAATAGTCTTATAATATAGAAATTGTTTGCTAATTTAACCGACTTTGTATCTCTTACGGTTTTCGAGATAGCAATAGTGAAACACTTAAATTGAACACCCTGTATATCCATCTATTCTAAAACCAACTAGATTGAAATCATGTATTGATAATATTTATACAAATGTTAAAACAAATTCTTTTGCCGCTAATGTAATTCCACACACTCCCTCAGATCATTCCGCTCAGAGTTTAACTTTATTGAACATTGTGAACGATGATGTCAAACAGAAAATTGAAAGGAGGGTTTACTCGGTAAAGAGAATAGAACTCTTTAATTATCATTTAAATAGTGTTAACTGGAGTCATATTTACCTTACAAATGATGTAAACTCAATATTTCAATATGTATTGGAAACATTAACGTATTATATTAACATATGCTTCCCACTAACCAAAGTAACGGATGATAAATTTAACAAAAAATGGATTACTGTGTTACAGATGACGATTAAATGTTAGCGCTGAAAATTAGAATATTAAAACACATTTATCACCCAAACCGGTATATACAGTATTAATACAAAAATAATAACAAATCTAGATGACCGTCGCCTGGCCGAACCCGGTCACGGGGAATCCTCCTTCACACCGTGATTATTTCTGTAAAAGAATTAACACATGAGAAATACTCAGTGAGGAGGCAATCATTTACGAAAGGTTCAGGCATTCACACACCGTACACACATGTTGGCAACTACGGGCAGTACCGCTAGTTACTACGGAACCTCTGCCGCTTCGGTGGTGATCCGGAGACAATCCTCTTAACCAAATGGATCAGATCACTACAGCCCTAACTGCTGCTACGCTGGCGAGCACAGAATGTGGGTCACTACAGCCTTCCCTGCTGCTACCGTTGGCGACCCTCGGGTTCACACGAGCGGCCACTACGGAACCACTGCCGCTTCGGTGGTGATCCGGAGACATTCCTCTTAACCAACTGGATCAGATCACTACAGCCCTAACTGCTGCTGCCGTTGGCGACACCAGATGTGGGTCACTACAGCCTTCCCTGCTGCTACGCTGGCGACCCTCGGGTTCACACGAGCGGCCACTACGGAACCACTGCCGCTTCGGTGGTGATCCGGAGACAATCCTCTTAACCAACTGGATCAGATCACTACAGCCCTAACTGCTGCTGCCGTTGGCGACACCAGATGTGGGTCACTACAGCCTTCCCTGCTGCTACCGTTGGCGACCCTCGGGTTCACACGAGCGGCCACTACGGAACCACTGCCGCTTCGGTGGTGATCCGGAGACATTCCTCTTAACCAACTGGATCAGATCACTACAGCCCTAACTGCTGCTGCCGTTGGCGACACCAGATGTGGGTCACTACAGCCTTTCCTGCTGCTACCGTTGGCGACCCTCGGGTTCACACGATGCGGCCACTACAGTACCCAGTACTGCTCACATGCACACCCACAATCATACACATACTAGATTAACTCTCTCACCTGAATCACTATAATATCGATGTTCTCACACTGAAACCTAGAAATAAACTGAAATAAAATACGTGAATACCAGTATCATTAAATGTAGCTCTTATCCAACAGCATCGGTTACGTACCTAAATAGCTAATTAGAGACAAAACATAATAAATTTAATAAAAATAATCTTACGCAAAATAATATCTGTGACAACTGATGATATTAAACAAACTTCGCAACAACTAAAAGAAAAGTTTTACCTGTATAAAGCTGGTATTGTCAGTAAACAGCAATATTTTTATGCTAAATCGCAAAATGATTAAAAATGCAAAAAGAAAATATAATATTCAATTAATGCATGATTCGATTTCCTGCAACAAAAACATATGGGATATTATCAACAATAATTTCAATAATACTATCAAAAATAATCATGTTAAAGTAAAAGCTCTCTGTAACGACTCTGAAGTAACCTCTAACTCCATGCATATGGCAGATATGTTTAATAATTTTTTTGCTGATACAGCAGGAAAACTTATTGAAAATACTTCTTTAAATTCTCCACCTTCAAATTAATACAACCCAAATCGTATAACATGTAGCAATTCTATTTATTTAGAGCCTGTAACCGAAAAAGAACTAGTGTCTACTATATTATCGTTAAACAACACTTCTGCAACAGGAATTGATGAAATTCCTGCTAAATTGCTAAAGAGTTGCTATAATACAATTCTTGAGCCACTACTTCATTGTATCAATGAATCTATTTCAAGTGGAATTTTTCCTGCTATTTTGAAAAAAATAAAAGTTATTGCCCTACACAAAAAAGGTTCCAAAGAACCTGTTGTGAACTACAGGCCGATTAGTTTAGTGTCTGTTTTCCACAAATTATTGGAAAAAATTATACTAAATAGAATACTACCTTTTTTTAGATAAAAATGAAATAATTATTTCAGAACAACATGGCATTCGCCAAGGTCGTGGTACTACTACAGCACTAGCCAACTTGTTACACGTTAATTTAGATCATAAAGTAAATATATACGCTCTTTTAATTGATTTATCAAAAGCTTTTGATTGTGTTGATCACAAAAAAATGCTAAATATACTGGAACGCTATGGATTGAGACGTATTTGTGCAACTTGGTTTTAATCATATTTAAGTGATAGAGAGCAGTTGGTTTACTATGATAACTGTAAGTCTAATGTCAAGCCAGTCCCATATGGTGTTTCACAGGGCTCAATATTAGGTCCAATTTTATTTTCTCTGTACGTAAATGATGGAGTTGTTCTTAATACAAATTTCGTTGGTTTTGCTGATGATTTTTCTAAAATTATACCAGAAAATGAAATGAATACAGAAAATACTTTGTCAACATTAATTAAAAATATTTCTGATTGGTTCGCAAGTCTTAGTCTCACACTAAATGCAACTAAATCTGCAATAATGAAATTCTCAACAACTATACGAAATACTACTTAGCATTTTAACCAGATGTAACAATCAAATAATACCACAAGTGAGCAATCAGAGAGTTTTGGGTTTTAATTTAACAGACAATTTAAAATGGGATGAACAAATTAATGATATTTGTACTAAACTTGCTTCACTACGCTTTGCTATTAAAAAACTTGCACAAAATACTACAGTAAATACAGCAAAAACTTTTTATTTTGCAAAAATTTTATAGTCTATTGTCATATGGCAAAATTTTCTGGGCTGCTCTCCAATGCTATTCGCATTTTTACACTACAGAAACGAGCTATTAGAAATATTTATAATCTTAGTTATAGAAGTACATGTAAAGATAGTTTTATAAAATTTCCTACTGTGCCATATTTGTATATTCTAAAGGTCATTTTATTTATAAGAAAAAATAAAAATCAAATTTTAAAATATGAGAATTGTCATAGTTATAATACTAGAGGTAAAAAGAATTTAGTGCTTCCAAAACATAAGTTAAATTTGACTCTAAATGATCCGTTTGTAATAGGAATCAAATTATACAACCATGTACCAGAACATATAAAGAACATTGATATGTTTAATTTATTTAAAAGGAAACTAAAATATTTATTAATTGATAAATGTTATTACAACATTAATGAATATTTTAGGGATAATTTTAAGTAGTTATTTTGTTTGTGGAAATATCAGGAAAACTTTGTATTATGACTATGTATGTATTTTTGACATTCCATATACCAATGTAATTTTGGTCTTACTTGGAGACTAAATTATTATTATTTTTATTTTCATTATTTCATCGTTAAAAAATCGGATGTGGCCAGCACATTACCTTCCGTCAGTTCTATGTATTTTGCACAAATTTCATACAGAAAGTTCCTTGCTAAATATTATATTTCTTGTACTTTACCTTCCGGCAGTTGCATGTATTTTATGCAAATTTCATACAGAAATTTAATATTTTGTGACGTTTTCTATATACAGTGTAATGTATCTGCAGAAATAAAAGATTTATTATTATTATTATTTCTTGTACATTACCTTAAAGCAGTTGTATGTATTTTATACAAATTCCATACAGAAAGCAAAAGATCCTATATTTCTAGTAAAATTATAAGACATACACACTATGTCAATTTCACTTGACACTGACATCTTTCAATCAGAATTTTCTTAATATAGTAGCTGTTTCCATAGCTATGGCTACTTTATGAAATTTAATTTCTTTATAATTTTTTAACTCTATATCCATTTAATATTAATTATAAAATGTAGTCAAATCGTATAGAGAATAAAATATTCTTTAATATTTATAATAACATCAAATGTGAAAAAATTATATTTAACATAGTTTTTTCAAGAAAAACTATTAAAATCTTCAAATGATGGTACTTCCGGTTGACCAATTGTAACCAAAATCTAATCAGCTCTTCATATGGATGTAACGAAGAAGTATACGAAAAAATTATAATTTTTGTAACTGTAGTATTAGAGTTATCGCAGACGAAAATTTTGTTACACACACACACACACACACACACACACACACACACACACACATCCACACACACACACATCCACACACACACACACACACACACACACACACACACACACACACACACACACACACATACAGACATCATCGTAAAAATAGTAAATTCGTATTCTAGGGACCCTAAAACGTGCTTATTCATCAAAAACTCACCACCGAATTTTTTGACCAAAGACAATACCTTCCTTACCTAAAGGTGACGGAAGGTAAAAAACAAGGTTGATTGAGCACATGGTAAAAGTTAGAGGCGGAAAAAAAGCTCTGAATAAATCACAAGCGAGAAAGAAACAAATAAACAAACACTAAAGAACCTAGTGAGGAAAATTCACTGTGACCAAAATGTCGATTGATGGCATGAAACGGAAGGGGGATCGAGAAGCCGCCATCTTAAGATGGTCAAACATTGTATTGCTAGTATTATGAAATACAATTTTTTACGTTTATTCTTTTGCGTTGTTGACTTTTTTTATTTTCATAATCTTCTTAATGATGTACAAATATTTTTAACAGTGGCATACAAATATATTTGACAGTGACATTTGTGTGTCAATTACAAACATTTGAATTTCTTGCCTTGAAGTAGTTTGATCTGTATTTCTTTATCTCTAAATCTATAGAATATATAATAATGAATTTATATTTATCGAATAAAGAATTTAACGTTCTTTAATATATGTATTTACACAAATTTTCGATAAATAATATTTAGATGATTTTTTTTCTTATAACTACTACTACTTCCGGTTGTCCAATTGTTACCAAAACTTAATCAACTCCTCCCATTATTGTTAGATTGAAGAATCCGTAGTTAAAAATGTCTTAAGTCTTATAGAATTTGAGAAATCGTGGATCCAACATCCACACACACGCACGCACACACACACACACACACACACACACACACACACACACACACACATATACGGACATCATCGTAAAAATGTTATAATCGGATTCTAGGGACCTTAAAACGTGCTTATTCACTAAAATCTGGATATGCGATTTTTAGCATGAATTCAATACCTCTCTTAGCGAGAGGTAAAAATCACTTTTAAGATAGTAAAAATAAAATATGTAGTTAATGTCTAGACAGTATAAATTTGTTAAACCGTTGTCTACCACTTTTTATCTTCCTTTGATCGGGCTTATTAAAAAAATATAGTTGGCATGCTCAAAGTCAACAAAAATAATAATTAATCAAGTTAGTTGTTGTTGTTTCAGAAAATATATTATGTCATTAAATATTGAATTTCTATAATTCTATGTGTTTTTCTTATGCTAGTAATCAGATATTGTTACAGGTTATGGGCCCAGAATAGCTCTGTACATTATAACTACTAGCACTAGTCAAACGAATAAAATATGGATTTCAAGCCGGTAATGACGAAACTAACTGGTCATGAAAATTGGAGTCGTTGGAAAAGACAAATAGAACTGATATTTTGTCACCACGGGATTCTGGATGTTGTCAAAGGCACAAGAAAGGTTCCAGAAAGTGAAACTGACAAGGAAAATCGAAATTTTGAAAAAGATGATTCCCTAGCCCAAGTAATCATGATTGGGAGTATGGATGATCAAAATTGCGAATTTACTGCTACTTGTAAAACAGCTGCGGACGTGTGGACAAAATTATTATCTGTGTATGAACAAAGTTCAGGACAAAAAGTAGACAGGTTAATGGAAGAATTCTTTGCATTCAAGGAAAATTCGAACGAAGATATTTCTACACATGTGGCCAAGTTGCAGAAAATATTTCACGAAATGAATGAGGAATTAAGACGACTAAAATGCTCAGAACTTCCAGAATTACTTTTGATGAGCCGGGTAATGTCTACATTACCATCACAATATTTTGAATTTAAAAGTGTGTGGGAGTCTATTCCAGTTACAGATCGTACCATCAATAAGCTTACGGAAAGACTGCGACTCATCGAAATGCGACTTCCAGAATCAGCTCAGAGAAATGGTGAAGCATTGGTAATTTACAAGAAAAAGGAAAGCCAATATGAAAAACGAAATGACATAAGAAAAGAAAAGAAAGATCTCAAATGTTTTAAATGTCATAAAATGGGACATTTTGCAAGAGACTGTTGGAGCAATAAGGGAAGAAAGAATGCAGACTGTTGGAGCAATAAGGAAAGAAAGGATGCTTTTGAAAAAGAAGGAAAAGCATTCTGTGCTTGGACGTCACAACAAAACTGCGAAAATTGGATCGCTGACTCAGGTGCGTGTGCGCATATGACTAATCTATCATCTTTCTTTGTAGAATATGAAGTTTTTCTTGAACCCATATCTGTAAGTTTGGGAAATGGTCAAATAATTGAAGCTCTAGGGCAGGGTAACATTGACATTGAAGTAAGAGTCGGACAGACTCGACGAAAATGTAAGCTTGAGAATGTCTGGTATGTACCTAAACTGCGGGGCAGAAATCTACTTTCGATTACACAGACTTTGAAGAAAGGATATGAATTTAGAGCAACAGCTAGGAAATGTTGTTTTGTGCAGGAAGGCAGGATTGAGTTAGAGGGATACGAAGAGAGAGGATTATATGTTTTAAATTTAAAACCACTAAAACCGAGGTATGAAATAAATACATGTGAATCTGTGATAAGTCTTCAACAGTGGCACTAAAGATTAGCACATCAAGACAAAAGACATGTTGCAAAATTACTTCGTAAATCCTCGATAAACTTCAAAGTTACAGGTACTGATTTTTGTAAAGGCTGTATCGAAGGAAAACTACACTATTATTCACGAAAGATGACTATTCAAGGTTATTTGTTCGAAGAAAGAATACACAACACTTTATAGCAGTAGCTTAGCAACATTTTGTATTAGAAAGAGAAAGATTATTTGGCCTATGTCTATTTAATTTATGTGGATGTAACAGATATACGTAAATAGTGGCATTACTTTCTAACACACTATAAATAATAATGACGTATGTCGTAGAATTACAGATACCTAATTATCTACTGCACTGCCCTCTGTGCTACTATTTACCCAGTGGCGTTGACGTTTAAATCAAATTATTATTCCTTGGTTTATAAGTTAAGTCTATGTTGTTGTACTTTGTAAAAACATAAGTAAAGAACATAAATCTTTCAGAAAGGCATTATTTAGAAAGAAAAATAATTTTCAAATGAATTACTCTTATTTTTTCAGTTAAAATGTTTCCATAAATATTTCATGTTGCACGCCTATGCAAACTAAATGCAATGAAGTTATCTGCAAGCAATATTATATCAGACGGCTCACAGATGACCTTGAATAGTCATCTTTCGTGAATAATAGTTTACATCGAAAGTCTTTCAAAGCAAGAATGGATTATAGAGCTAAAAGTCCCGGAGAACTTATAAGCGGTGATGTTTGCGGGCCGATGCAGGTGAAATCAGTAGGAGGTTCGAACTACTTTCTGGTCTTCAAGGACGAATTTTCAAAATTCCGTCGTGTATTCTTTCTAAAAAGTAAGTCAGAAGTTGCTAAATGTCTAGAAATTTTCTTAAATGAGGCAAACAATATTGGTGTAAAAGTTAAGGAGTTTCTTTCGGATAATGGAAAGGAATTCGATAACTATGAAATAGAGAAAATTCTTAGTTCATAAGGCATCATTATAAGAAAAACAATGCCGTACACTCCTGAACAAAATGGAGGTGTGGAAAGGGAGAATCGTACTCTTGTAGAGAGTGCAAGATCCATGATTCATGCTAAAGATTTGTCGAACAGACTGTGGGCTGAAGCTGTGAATACAGCATGTTATATAATAAATCGTACAGGGCCAACACCAAGTGGAAAACCACCAATTGAATTATGGACAGGAAAAACACAAATAAGACTAAATCATCTGCGTGCTTTTGGAGTAAGTTGCTATGTCCACGTACCCAAAGAAAAACGCCAAAAGTTGAACAAGAAAGGTGAATTAGGAATACTCGTAGGATATGCCCACGAACATGACGGATACCGTGTATATCTTAAAAGGAAAAATACAGTATTGACAAGCAGAGATATTGTTTTCCTTGCTGAAGCTAAAGAACAAAGTAAAGTGGAGACATTCCGGTCACAAAAGAATGACGATATCGAAGTGAAACTACAAATTAAAAGAATAAAGGATCAAGCCCAGAAGAAAGAAATAGATGTAGTAGAAAATGAAAATTTAGAACAGGAGGAAGAAGCAGAAGTAGAAAAGGACATTTTAGAGCAGGAGGAAGTAGAAAGAATAATAAATGATAATGTTGTGGCAGAGTCAGATAAAGACGAAGATGCTGCTGGTGAAGAACAATTCAGGAGGAAGAGAAAATATCCCGATTATTTACAAGAATATGAATTGTACTACGCTTCCGATGCTGAGCCAACTTCGTATGAAGAAGCAGTTAAGTCACCAGATTCTTCAAAATGGAAATCAGCAATGGAAGAAGAAATGAAATCTCTAAAAAAGAATGAAGTTTGGAAGCTAGTTCCATTACCGTTAGGTAAGAAGATTGTGGATACAAAATGGGTCTTTATATTAAAATCAAATTCAGATGGATCCGTACAAACCTATAAAGCAAGACTTGTAGCAAGAGGATTCAATCAAGTTCATGGAATAGACTATGAAGAAACGTTCAGCCCTGTAGCCCGGTATGAAACTGTTCGAGCTCTGTTAGCTGTAGCGGCTGTTGAAAAACTATATTTGCAGCAGTTTGATGTAAAAACAGCGTGTTTATACGGAGATCTGAATGAAGAAGTTTTCATACGACAACCACGTGGGTATGAAGATGGTACAAACCGAGTGTGTCAACTGAAAAAGAGTCTTTATGGACTTAAACAGTCTCCTAGATGCTGGAATCAAAAGTTAGTAAAGTTCATGAAAGAGAAAGCATTTCTTCAAAGCCAAGCAGATCCGTGTTTGTTTACAAGAAAACGAGGAGAAAATAAATTGATGATAGCAATTTATGTCGACGATGGACTGGTTACTGGTAACAATGAAAAGGAAATGAAGGAGTTTATTCGAGAAATGAAACAAAAGTTTGAAATTAGGGAAGGACCTTTAGACTACTTTCTAGGAATGAAAATTCAGAAATTAGAAGATGGGTCCATTTTCATTAATCAGACGACGTACACAAAGAAAATTTTGGAACGTTTTGGGATGTATGAAGCTAATCCAGTAGGTACTCCTGCTGAAGTTGGTTTGAATGACGAAGAAAAAGTTCTTCAGAAAAGAGTACCATTCCGAGAAAGCGTTGGAAGTTTGATGTTTCTGATGATGATGACACGACCTGACATTGCTTATGCAGTAAGCAATGTATATCGCTTTCTTGACTCACCTACAGAGACAAGTTGGAATGCAGTGAAGAAAATTTTTCGATATTTAAAAGGTACGTTAAATTATGGATTATTGTTTAAGGCAGATGTGAAAAATGCAACAATGGAGGGCTACAGCGACGCAGATTTTGCTTCAGATAAAAGTCGACATTCAAGAACTGGATTTGTTAGTCGTTATGGATTGGGACTGATATCTTGGATCAGCAGAAAGCAAACAGGTATCGCTCTCTCCACTACAGAAGCAGAGTACGTGGCAGCGAGTGAAGGTGCAAAAGAAATGATGTGGCTTCAAAGACTTTTAAATGAAGTAACGAACAAAGACGAAGTTCCAAAATTGTTTATTGACAACGCAGGTGCTGTGAAACTTTCGAAAAATCCACAGTTTCACAAAAGAAGTAAACATATTGAAGTACGTTACCATTATGTTCGAGAAATGGTTGAGGAAGGGAAGCTTCAAGTAGAACATATACCAGGAGAGCACCAACTGGCAGATCTCTTCACTAAACCTTTAGGAACTAAGCGATTTATTAATCTAAGAAGTCAACTAGGACTTAGAGCTTGCCAAGGAGGAAGTATTAAAAAAATATAGTTGGCATGCTCAAAGTCAACAAAAATAATAATTAATCAAGTTAGTTGTTGTTGTTTCAGAAAATATATTATGTCATTAAATATTGAATTTCTATAATTCTATGTGTTTTTCTTATGCTAGTAATCAGATATTGTTACAGGGCTTTTAATATAAATATAATCTAATTTGAAGGTATTTTTCTGTTATTGCTCCGATTATTTGAATTATATGGTTTTCATAAGCACTTTGTTCCAGTTCAAGACTTTCCAACTCTTGACATATTTTGTTGTATAAACAAGATGTCAAAACAGATGACGTCAAGTAGAAAATAAAAAGAAACTTCCAAAAAATTTCCGCCACTTTCTAACAATACTTGTATAATATATAATTTTTTCATGTTTAGGCCAGTCAACAAACGCTCAAAAGGAGGATGTAGAATGCATGGAGGGTGTCACAATTTTTGACTTCAGGGCTTTGTTTAGAGTCGTTAGGAGATAAACATACTAAAAGTCCCCGAATATAGTAGGTGAGCGGGGTGCAGGAGGGGACCGAGAAGGTATCTATTTGAAGTCAAAAATTTGACACCCTCCATGCATTCTACAATCCCTTTATTGACTGGACTAGTTGTTTTCTCAATAAAAAGGCTTGATGGTCCACGTAACGTATATTTATTTGGAAATACGAACGTTCCGGGTTTTGAGCAAACCCATCCTCAGTTGTGCATAATAATAAATTTTGTTGGAAACAATACAGGAAAATTATATAAGTATTATTATAATATCTTGTTATAATTTTCCTGTTATGTTTCCAAAAAAATTTATTATTATATACAGCTGAGGATAGGTTTGCTCAAAACCGGAAACGTCCGTATTTTCAAATAAATATGCGTAATGTGGACCATCAAGCCTTTTATTGAGAAAACACAGTGGCGCATTTCTGCAGGAAGCGCGCGCTTAGGGCCTCTTAATTCGAGGGGGCCTCAAATTTCAGGTCTCAAAATAAAAAAATCGTTTCATTTTATATTATTATTATTGTTATTATTATATTAATAATTTAATAGTATTCTCTAAATTAAATTGACAAATGAATAACGCCATCTATGCCATATGTTACGTGGCGGCCCAGCGGTCATATTTCAAATCTAAGCAAGTTTGATCTCTACTGACGAGATAAAGATAGAATATCCTTACTACTTGCGTTAAATTTGGCGCTAGTACGGTTCGTTCACAACTCTTTCAAAATTCAGTTAAGAAACCGGAAGCCTACTCTCAACTTTTGTTATTCCCGCTCGATTTTGACGTCATTACTTTAGAAGTCTATTCTAAATGCTGTATTTGTGAAAATTATGACTTCTTCGCTTATAAATTTTCATAAAATTCTTTAGTTTTACGGTAACCTAACGCACAGAACGCAATTTGACGATATTCGGGTATATAATGTAATGTAAATTGATATGTTATATCTTTTCGGGTGGTTACATGCATTTCGCGATAAAATGACTATTAGTGTTAGTGTTTTAGGCTGTATTTGTGAATGACATTTTCGCTTGCAAATTTTCAAAAATATTGTTATGTTAAGTTCATTCATTTTATAGGAATTTTACCATACTTTTTTTTAAAAATAAAAAACCAAAATCACTATAAATTTTGCTTTCCGTTCAAATTTTTGTGGAATTTAGTATTTTTCATCGCTTTGCAACTATATGCATATAACCATCAAAATAAAATTATTGAGGGGTGGATATTCTAGACTATCTTAAAATTACAATATGTTTTTGTTGTATTTTTTTATTATTAATAAACCATATTTTCAAATAAATCGTATATTATGTATTCGTATTATATTATTTTTTAATAATCTAGAGTGCGTACTTACAGTAAAAACGTACGCGTAGAATGCTCACTATAATGACATTGAAAATATTCCGGTTGGGGGGAGGGAATTTAGGGGGGCCTCAAAATTGAATTGCGCTTGGGGCCTCTCAAGTACTAAATCCGCCACTGAGAAAACATATATTTCACGTTCTGGTCCTTCAATCCCATTTTGATTATTTTTTTTTTCAGTTATCTTACATACATTAATTACATTATCTACTGGATAAATAAAATGCCCTTTTGTGCAATAATGTATGGGATAAAATTTGTAATGAATTTAATTTAATTAATGTTGACGTGTCAAAATTATTATACAGAATAAAATCTACTTCTTCGAAAATTGGTGAAGTAATTTATTCTGTAGATTTACTTAGCTATAAAGTTAGCTTGTAGTATTTTTATTCTTGCTTTATAAACCGAAAAACTATGGAATAAACCATTTTCTTTGCTAGTAATTTATTTATCCATCTTTCATAAAACTGGGCATAAGGAGAAAAAAACCACACGAATATAGTAAATACAATATAAAAACTAATAATATAATTTTACATTGTTTCTCTCTTTAATACATATTATAAAACGTAAAAATTCTTATTTTACATCTTAATACGAAAATACATAAACACTAATAACTACTAAATTACTGTATAAACAAATAACAACGAACAAAAATCGAAAATAAAACGAAAACACGAATATTACAATAAACCCCAAAACACTATTGACCGTAAGATGGCTGTCACAGGCAAATGCTTGGCTTCAAGCTCGCGATCTATTGCTCCTCCTGCGTATATATAACAATTAAACTTTTGACAGATTCTTATAGTCACAGGATAAAAGGTTAGAATTTTATTTAAATATGTTTGTATTTTAGTAATTTTATTTAAATTTGTCATTTTCAACAATGTTTAGTAAATAATGAATTTTTAAATTACATTATTTAGCATTTCTATTTACTATAAATTCATTTTAAAAAATGTATATTTCGAAGCGGGAATATTCATATAATATATGTACGTATGTATAATCTGTTTGTTAAATGGCAAGGAGACAATGATGTGTATCCGTGAAATTTTATGAAATCAGTAATATATTATTATGTACGTACACGTAACACGAAAACCGGGCCATATAGGCGTTTAACGTGGGAAACAAAGTTTTTACTTACGCAAAACTGCCGTATTAATTTTAGACAATAATGCTTCAATTAATGTTGTAGAGAATTAAATTCTAAATCTAATTAAATAATCACATTGTATTTTGCACGTTTCGTAATCGAGCAAATTCAATTTAAAATAATTGTATAAGTGTCTTTTTTGTGTTAGTTATTTTATTGATATAAAATTATAAAGAAATGTAATGACATTTCACCTGGCAGAAATTATAAGATGTAATTGCGTCAAAATACTACTTAACAATTTGTTACTTTTCTTCGTGTGATGAATTCTCCATTTTTAATAATGATCACTCCACCAGAGCGTTCTGCCAGTAAAATTGTCTATTATGAAACGTGCAAAATGAAATGTGATTATGCAGCATTTAATTCTATAGATACAACATTTATTTGAAGCATTATTGTCTAAAATTAATAGGCTACTTTTTCGCAAGGAAAAACTGTTTTCCCATATTAAAAGCCTAAGGCCCGGGTTTCGTGTTACACGTACACCCGGTATGTTTAATCTTTATCCCAATATAAAATATTAATTATTAAATGAAAGACTTCTAATAAATGAATTCAACCTCATACATAATGAATTGGTAATTTATTATAATAAAATAAATAATAGGTACATCATCTTGCCTCTCTTGTTAAATGTTTCAATTTGCTTAATGTATATTCGAAATTTAAACTCGGTTTGCCAGTCGATTACGTTGGTCGCAGAAAACAATTATTCACAATAATGTAATACAAGAGTAATATTTATTTGTTGTATTTCATTATTTCACGTTGTTATAGTAATACAACATTATATTCACGAGTGTACGTCGAGTGAACATCAGCGAAAAGTTATTCAAGTTTTGAACGATACAATATTCGCCAAACCATTCCTAGCTGTTAAGGAAATTTGGAAACTGATAAGCATCTATAAGGTAAGAGTTTAATTTGTTTATATTTTTAAAACACTGCCATCACTTCATTTCAGATGACAGCATTTAAAAGAATTGCGAAGTATATTAATAGAAATATAATTTTCAAAATTGTATATTGTACCTACATGCATAATACGCATAGTGCATGGTTTTCTATTATTTAAATAATAATAATATTATTATTATTATTGAGAGTGAGGAATGTATGTTGTCTGGTTAGTACGAATGTTGTTGAGAGACTGATTATTTTTTGGATGATGTTATTGTTATTCTTTCGGATTTGTGCTAACCCACTAAGTGGGAAATGCGTGATTTTATGTATGTATGTATGTATGTATATTATAATAGAAAAAGTTATACTTCAATAGTATTTTGGAAATACTGTTTTTATATTATATAATGTACGTACATATATATTTTTATATTAATTTATTAAGAAAAAGGTAAGAAGTTTTCACTCTATGTGGTAAATCATATAAAACGTGGCATTAACAGCCGAATTCATCATTCGTTAATCATGAGCTGATCCACAGATCAACGCTGATCCTGAATCAATCCAATTCACCCCGAAAATTTAAGCTAATCTACTAATCAAAATTAATGATCAACTGATTCGTCATATTCCATGAATCAAGCACTGATAACATCTTTAATCCAAATTTTTACATTTATAGCTATGTCAGGATTCTGGCTGTTGTACTCATTTGTAACTTTGCCTCGCGCGTTTTCTTTATATTTATTTCAACCGCATTAGTTTTATTATTTTCAAATATACTTTTTTATCTTTCATTTTCACTATATTTTAAAACACTCCTCTACTGGAATCAGTGTAATTTCTACCTATATCAAAATATAAATATAAAATTATTGTAGGTAAATTATAAAATATATTTTTTATATAAACTAAAAACTTATATATTAATACCTATTTTAATGGAAAGTACAATTACCACGAATAAAATTACATGACAGTTACATTACTGTCAAAAAACAAAACTGTGAATCTGTTGATCATGATTCCTTGATTCAGAAAGCAAGTTCGTGAATTAGAACAAACGTTGATCTACGGATCAGCTTGATCAGCTGATCATTAATCAACGGATTAATGGTGAATTCGGCCGTAAATGTATCTTCCTGTCTACAACCTACAATATTTTATGACAATGTCATACAGTGTTACATTTTGATTGTTGTCTGTAATTATTTACGTTGCTATAGTATTCTAACTTTGAGCATAGTGTACAAGTGTACACCGATAGAACATGCAGTGAAAGTTAGTGCCTGGGTTATACTATCTGTAATGAAGATATTCTTTAGATCATTTATAGCTGGTAAAGGAAATTTAGAAACTGTGCATGCAATTAAGGTAAGTGATTAAATTATTCATAATTTTAACACTGCCTATCACTTAAATGTATATGAGGTACATTTGATAAGGTATGATTTATAAAAAAACACTGTATTTTAAACATTTACTTTTAGAAACATGAGTATAAATAATATACATATCTGTAAAAAATATTAAATCAGCTTTCAAATGTAGGTACCTATATTTCTTAATTTTGTAGGATCATTATCAGTGGCACGACAGCCCTAGAAGGGTTAATGCCTCGACTACAGAATATATTCGATTCCACAATCCGCACTGATTAAGACTAATGCAGTTAGAGATTTTAATTCATGTGTCAAGCACCAAGTCTGACTACTACAACCAAGGATGGATAACTGGTCAGGCCGTCGGATGCGAGCACGGCTAATACCTGGTACGTTGACATCTTCGATTGCCCACTTAGCTGGACGGTAGAGTCGTTCCTTGAAGGTAGGATCTTTATGTATTATCATTTTAAAATCATAATATTCAAAATTGATTTGACATTTCAAAATATACTAAATTGCTGTTACCATGATTATAAATTGAAATTGTTATGTGATTATTGCGCGTTGCCATGGAAATTTTATTTAATTTTTTGTGAAAAAATATGGCATTTTTATTTGATTAGGGTCGGTTTTATAAAGAAATTGAATCCTTATTTAAAATTTAGTTGTCAAGTAAATTTATTGAAACGCGTAACCACTGTGTTATGCCCGGTTACTACAGACGTTTCTATCAAATTAATTATTTGACATTTGTCAAATATTTATCTTGTTCATAGTGTGATATATTTAATTTAATGCGTAATGATGTAATACAAAATACGTTGACAAACAATGCCACATATTCCATTTTTACTTTTACTTTTTGTCTAACTGCCAAATGTTTTTACAACAAGAAAAGGATAGCTATAGTAACTTGACATGTATCCGTCCGAAATACCGTGGGTACATGTGTTACGTAACCGCAATTAACCTCAGTGCTCAATAAAATGCGGTTACCAACTAACTGGAGGTAACCGCTATAAATAAAAAACGCCTAAAGTCGAGTCGGTTTATCTGATTTTATGACATTTAAAGCAATGCTCTCAAAAAAAAACCCGTTGCATTTTTTCATTTCATTGAACTTACCATGGAAGTAAATTTTAAGTGTAGATTAAAATTCTTTATAAAACCGGCCCTTAAACCAGAAACAGGGGATATTTAAACAAGTAAGGATATCACAAATTATTGTTGGTAAACGTAATTGTTTTCCGATTAAATTAATATTATCAACCATAAACCTCTTCTAATGATATATTTTATTAATATAACTTAATTATATTGAGAAAAGTAAGAAAGTAAAATCATAATTAACAAAAAGTGTTTTTTAAAATATTTTAATGTGCTTTTTTTCTATTAAATTGTGAATCATTGCCACATAAATGCCTATATAGAAAAATTGAACCGAGAAGTAATTCAAGATCTTTACATTTTTATCAATTATTTGTGAAAATGAAAGAAGGGAAAAACGAAGTAGGTACCACGAGAGTGCATCATGTATCCTTTATACGTATTTATTTTAAAATTAAATTTGATTTGAACAGATACCGATAAACCTACAGCCGATTGGTAACATTAAACTATCATACGGTATCATTCTAATGATTGAGAGTAAGTACTTACCTATTTATGTAGTGAATTTATGCTAGAAGTCCAGTTTAATAGTCAACCACCACCACCACACTAATACATATAAACGGCACCTGCACCTACGCAGAAATTCAAATTAATTAAATTTTGTTAAAGACGAAAAAAAGAAAATTGTAAAAACTTACGATTCGGGGGACGGAATAATAAAAGTTATTTTCACTAAATTATATTAGTTTTTGTTTTATTTTACGAAATTTAATGTAATAAAAACAAGAGCATGATTAACAAAAAGTGTTTTTTAAAATATTATAATGTGCTTTTTTTCTATTAAATTGTGAATCATTGCCACATAAATGCCTATATAGAAAAATTGAACCGAGAAGTAATTCAAGATCTTTACATTGTTATCAATTATTTGTGAAAATGAAAGAAGGGAAAAACGAAGTAGGTACCACGAGAGTGCATCATGTATCCTTTATACGCATTTATTTTAAAATTAAATTTGATTTGAATAGATACCGATAAACCTACAGCCGATTGGTAACATTAAACTATCATACGGTATCATTCTAATGATTGAGAGTAAGTACTTACCTATTTATGTAGTGAATTTATGCTAGAAGTCCAGTTTAATAGTCAACGACCACCACCACCACACTAATACATATAAACGGCACCTGCACCTACGCAGAAATTATGTTAAAGACGAAAAAAGAAAATTGTAAAAACTTACGATTCGGGGGACGGAATAATAAAAGTTATTTTCACCAAATTATATTAGTTTTTTTTTTATTTTACGAAATTTAATGTAATAAAAACAAGAGCATAATTAACAAAAAGTGTTTTTTAAAATATTTTAATGTGCTTTTTTTCTATTAAATTGTGAATCATTGCCACATAAATGCCTATATAGAAAAATTGAACCGAGAAGTAATTCAAGATCTTTACATTTTTATCAATTATTTGTGAAAATGAAAGAAGGGAAAAACGAAGTAGGTACCACGAGAGTGCATCATGTATCCTTTATACGTATTTATTTTAAAATTAAATTTGATTTGAATAGATACCGATAAACCTACAGCCGATTGGTAACATTAAACTATCATACGGTATCATTCTAATGATTGAGAGTAAGTACTTACCTATTTATGTAGTGAATTTATGCTAGAAGTCCAGTTTAATAGTCAACGACCACCACCACCACACTAATACATATAAACGGCACCTGCACCTACGCAGAAATTATGTTAAAGACGAAAAAAGAAAATTGTAAAAACTTACGATTCGGGGGACGGAATAATAAAAGTTATTTTCACCAAATTATATTAGTTTTTGTTTTATTTTACGAAATTTAATGTAATAAAAACAAGAGCATGATTAACAAAAAGTGTTTTTTAAAATATTATAATGTGCTTTTTTTCTATTAAATTGTGAATCATTGCCACATAAATGCCTATATAGAAAAATTGAACCGAGAAGTAATTCAAGATCTTTACATTTTTATCAATTATTTGTGAAAATGAAAGAAGGGAAAAACGAAGTAGGTACCACGAGAGTGCATCGTGTATCCTTTATACGTATTTATTTTAAAATTAAATTTGATTTGAATAGATACCGATAAACCTACAGCCGATTGGTAACATTAAACTATCATACGGTATCATTCTAATGATTGAGAGTAAGTACTTACCTATTTATGTAGTGAATTTATGCTAGAAGTCCAGTTTAATAGTCAACGACCACCACCACCACACTAATACATATAAACGGCACCTGCACCTACGCAGAAATTATGTTAAAGACGAAAAAAGAAAATTGTAAAAACTTACGATTCGGGGGACGGAATAATAAAAGTTATTTTCACCAAATTATATTAGTTTTTGTTTTATTTTACGAAATTTAATGTAATAAAAACAAGAGCATGATTAACAAAAAGTGTTTTTTAAAATATTATAATGTGCTTTTTTTCTATTAAATTGTGAATCATTGCCACATAAATGCCTATATAGAAAAATTGAACCGAGAAGTAATTCAAGATCTTTACATTTTTATCAATTATTTGTGAAAATGAAAGAAGGGAAAAACGAAGTAGGTACCACGAGAGTGCATCATGTATCTTTTATACGTATTTATTTTAAAATTAAATTTGATTTGAATAGATACCGATAAACCTACAGCCGATTGGTAACATTAAACTATCATACGGTATCATTCTAATGATTGAGAGTAAGTACTTACCTATTTATGTAGTGAATTTATGCTATAAGTCCAGTTTAATAGTCAACGACCACCACCACCACACTAATACATATAAACGGCACCTGCACCTACGCAGAAATTATGTTAAAGACGAAAAAAGAAAATTGTAAAAACTTACGATTCGGGGGACGGAATAATAAAAGTTATTTTCACCAAATTATATTAGTTTTTGTTTTATTTTACGAAATTTAATGTAATAAAACAAGAGCATGATTAACAAAAAGTGTTTTTTAAAATATTATAATGTGCTTTTTTTCTATTAAATTGTGAATCATTGCCACATAAATGCCTATATAGAAAAATTGAACCGAGAAGTAATTCAAGATCTTTACATTTTTATCAATTATTTGTGAAAATGAAAGAAGGGAAAAACGAAGTAGGTACCACGAGAGTGCATCATGTATCCTTTATACGCATTTATTTTAAAATTAAATTTGATTTGAATAGATACCGATAAACCTACAGCCGATTGGTAACATTAAACTATCATACGGTATCATTCTAATGATTGAGAGTAAGTACTTACCTATTTATGTAGTGAATTTATGCTAGAAGTCCAGTTTAATAGTCAACGACCACCACCACCACACTAATACATATAAACGGCACCTGCACCTACGCAGAAATTATGTTAAAGACGAAAAAAGAAAATTGTAAAAACTTACGATTCGGGGGACGGAATAATAAAAGTTATTTTCACCAAATTATATTAGTTTTTTTTTTATTTTACGAAATTTAATGTAATAAAAACAAGAGCATAATTAACAAAAAGTGTTTTTTAAAATATTTTAATGTGCTTTTTTTCTATTAAATTGTGAATCATTGCCACATAAATGCCTATATAGAAAAATTGAACCGAGAAGTAATTCAAGATCTTTACATTTTTATCAATTATTTGTGAAAATGAAAGAAGGGAAAAACGAAGTAGGTACCACGAGAGTGCATCATGTATCCTTTATACGTATTTATTTTAAAATTAAATTTGATTTGAATAGATACCGATAAACCTACAGCCGATTGGTAACATTAAACTATCATACGGTATCATTCTAATGATTGAGAGTAAGTACTTACCTATTTATGTAGTGAATTTATGCTAGAAGTCCAGTTTAATAGTCAACGACCACCACCACCACACTAATACATATAAACGGCACCTGCACCTACGCAGAAATTATGTTAAAGACGAAAAAAGAAAATTGTAAAAACTTACGATTCGGGGGACGGAATAATAAAAGTTATTTTCACCAAATTATATTAGTTTTTGTTTTATTTTACGAAATTTAATGTAATAAAAACAAGAGCATGATTAACAAAAAGTGTTTTTTAAAATATTATAATGTGCTTTTTTTCTATTAAATTGTGAATCATTGCCACATAAATGCCTATATAGAAAAATTGAACCGAGAAGTAATTCAAGATCTTTACATTTTTATCAATTATTTGTGAAAATGAAAGAAGGGAAAAACGAAGTAGGTACCACGAGAGTGCATCATGTATCCTTTATACGCATTTATTTTAAAATTAAATTTGATTTGAATAGATACCGATAAACCTACAGCCGATTGGTAACATTAAACTATCATACGGTATCATTCTAATGATTGAGAGTAAGTACTTACCTATTTATGTAGTGAATTTATGCTAGAAGTCCAGTTTAATAGTCAACGACCACCACCACCACACTAATACATATAAACGGCACCTGCACCTACGCAGAAATTATGTTAAAGACGAAAAAAGAAAATTGTAAAAACTTACGATTCGGGGGACGGAATAATAAAAGTTATTTTCACCAAATTATATTAGTTTTTGTTTTATTTTACGAAATTTAATGTAATAAAAACAAGAGCATGATTAACAAAAAGTGTTTTTTAAAATATTATAATGTGCTTTTTTTCTATTAAATTGTGAATCATTGCCACATAAATGCCTATATAGAAAAATTTAACCGAGAAGTAATTCAAGATCTTTACATTTTTATCAATTATTTGTGAAAATGAAAGAAGGGAAAAACGAAGTAGGTACCACGAGAGTGCATCATGTATCCTTTATACGCATTTATTTTAAAATTAAATTTGATTTGAATAGATACCGATAAACCTACAGCCGATTGGTAACATTAAACTATCATACGGTATCATTCTAATGATTGAGAGTAAGTACTTACCTATTTATGTAGTGAATTTATGCTAGAAGTCCAGTTTAATAGTCAACGACCACCACCACCACACTAATACATATAAACGGCACCTGCACCTACGCAGAAATTATGTTAAAGACGAAAAAAGAAAATTGTAAAAACTTACGATTCGGGGGACGGAATAATAAAAGTTATTTTCACCAAATTATATTAGTTTTTGTTTTATTTTACGAAATTTAATGTAATAAAAACAAGAGCATGATTAACAAAAAGTGTTTTTTAAAATATTATAATGTGCTTTTTTTCTATTAAATTGTGAATCATTGCCACATAAATGCCTATATAGAAAAATTGAACCGAGAAGTAATTCAAGATCTTTACATTTTTATCAATTATTTGTGAAAATGAAAGAAGGGAAAAACGAAGTAGGTACCACGAGAGTGCATCATGTATCCTTTATACGCATTTATTTTAAAATTAAATTTGATTTGAATAGATACCGATAAACCTACAGCCGATTGGTAACATTAAACTATCATACGGTATCATTCTAATGATTGAGAGTAAGTACTTACCTATTTATGTAGTGAATTTATGCTAGAAGTCCAGTTTAATAGTCAACGACCACCACCACCACACTAATACATATAAACGGCACCTGCACCTACGCAGAAATTATGTTAAAGACGAAAAAAGAAAATTGTAAAAACTTACGATTCGGGGGACGGAATAATAAAAGTTATTTTCACCAAATTATATTAGTTTTTGTTTTATTTTACGAAATTTAATGTAATAAAAACAAGAGCATGATTAACAAAAAGTGTTTTTTAAAATATTATAATGTGCTTTTTTTCTATTAAATTGTGAATCATTGCCACATAAATGCCTATATAGAAAAATTTAACCGAGAAGTAATTCAAGATCTTTACATTTTTATCAATTATTTGTGAAAATGAAAGAAGGGAAAAACGAAGTAGGTACCACGAGAGTGCATCATGTATCCTTTATACGCATTTATTTTAAAATTAAATTTGATTTGAATAGATACCGATAAACCTACAGCCGATTGGTAACATTAAACTATCATACGGTATCATTCTAATGATTGAGAGTAAGTACTTACCTATTTATGTAGTGAATTTATGCTAGAAGTCCAGTTTAATAGTCAACGACCACCACCACCACACTAATACATATAAACGGCACCTGCACCTACGCAGAAATTATGTTAAAGACGAAAAAAGAAAATTGTAAAAACTTACGATTCGGGGGACGGAATAATAAAAGTTATTTTCACCAAATTATATTAGTTTTTGTTTTATTTTACGAAATTTAATGTAATAAAAACAAGAGCATGATTAACAAAAAGTGTTTTTTAAAATATTATGTGCTTTTTTTCTATTAAATTGTGAATCATTGCCACATAAATGCCTATATAGAAAAATTGAACCGAGAAGTAATTCAAGATCTTTACATTTTTATCAATTATTTGTGAAAATGAAAGAAGGGAAAAACGAAGTAGGTACCACGAGAGTGCATCATGTATCCTTTATACGCATTTATTTTAAAATTAAATTTGATTTGAATAGATACCGATAAACCTACAGCCGATTGGTAACATTAAACTATCATACGGTATCATTCTAATGATTGAGAGTAAGTACTTACCTATTTATGTAGTGAATTTATGCTAGAAGTCCAGTTTAATAGTCAACGACCACCACCACCACACTAATACATATAAACGGCACCTGCACCTACGCAGAAATTATGTTAAAGACGAAAAAAGAAAATTGTAAAAACTTACGATTCGGGGGACGGAATAATAAAAGTTATTTTCACCAAATTATATTAGTTTTTGTTTTATTTTACGAAATTTAATGTAATAAAAACAAGAGCATGATTAACAAAAAGTGTTTTTTAAAATATTATAATGTGCTTTTTTTCTATTAAATTGTGAATCATTGCCACATAAATGCCTATATAGAAAAATTGAACCGAGAAGTAATTCAAGATCTTTACATTTTTATCAATTATTTGTGAAAATGAAAGAAGGGAAAAACGAAGTAGGTACCACGAGAGTGCATCATGTATCCTTTATACGCATTTATTTTAAAATTAAATTTGATTTGAATAGATACCGATAAACCTACAGCCGATTGGTAACATTAAACTATCATACGGTATCATTCTAATGATTGAGAGTAAGTACTTACCTATTTATGTAGTGAATTTATGCTAGAAGTCCAGTTTAATAGTCAACGACCACCACCACCACACTAATACATATAAACGGCACCTGCACCTACGCAGAAATTATGTTAAAGACGAAAAAAGAAAATTGTAAAAACTTACGATTCGGGGGACGGAATAATAAAAGTTATTTTCACCAAATTATATTAGTTTTTGTTTTATTTTACGAAATTTAATGTAATAAAAACAAGAGCATGATTAACAAAAAGTGTTTTTTAAAATATTATAATGTGCTTTTTTTCTATTAAATTGTGAATCATTGCCACATAAATGCCTATATAGAAAAATTTAACCGAGAAGTAATTCAAGATCTTTACATTTTTATCAATTATTTGTGAAAATGAAAGAAGGGAAAAACGAAGTAGGTACCACGAGAGTGCATCATGTATCCTTTATACGCATTTATTTTAAAATTAAATTTGATTTGAATAGATACCGATAAACCTACAGCCGATTGGTAACATTAAACTATCATACGGTATCATTCTAATGATTGAGAGTAAGTACTTACCTATTTATGTAGTGAATTTATGCTAGAAGTCCAGTTTAATAGTCAACGACCACCACCACCACACTAATACATATAAACGGCACCTGCACCTACGCAGAAATTATGTTAAAGACGAAAAAAGAAAATTGTAAAAACTTACGATTCGGGGGACGGAATAATAAAAGTTATTTTCACCAAATTATATTAGTTTTTGTTTTATTTTACGAAATTTAATGTAATAAAAACAAGAGCATGATTAACAAAAAGTGTTTTTTAAAATATTATAATGTGCTTTTTTTCTATTAAATTGTAAATCATTGCCACATAAATGCCTATATAGAAAAATTGAACCGAGAAGTAATTCAAGATCTTTACATTTTTATCAATTATTTGTGAAAATGAAAGAAGGGAAAAACGAAGTAGGTACCACGAGAGTGCATCATGTATCCTTTATACGCATTTATTTTAAAATTAAATTTGATTTGAATAGATACCGATAAACCTACAGCCGATTGGTAACATTAAACTATCATACGGTATCATTCTAATGATTGAGAGTAAGTACTTACCTATTTATGTAGTGAATTTATGCTAGAAGTCCAGTTTAATAGTCAACGACCACCACCACCACACTAATACATATAAACGGCACCTGCACCTACGCAGAAATTATGTTAAAGACGAAAAAAGAAAATTGTAAAAACTTACGATTCGGGGGACGGAATAATAAAAGTTATTTTCACCAAATTATATTAGTTTTTGTTTTATTTTACGAAATTTAATGTAATAAAAACAAGAGCATGATTAACAAAAAGTGTTTTTTAAAATATTATAATGTGCTTTTTTTCTATTAAATTGTGAATCATTGCCACATAAATGCCTATATAGAAAAATTGAACCGAGAAGTAATTCAAGATCTTTACATTTTTATCAATTATTTGTGAAAATGAAAGAAGGGAAAAACGAAGTAGGTACCACGAGAGTGCATCATGTATCCTTTATACGCATTTATTTTAAAATTAAATTTGATTTGAATAGATACCGATAAACCTACAGCCGATTGGTAACATTAAACTATCATACGGTATCATTCTAATGATTGAGAGTAAGTACTTACCTATTTATGTAGTGAATTTATGCTAGAAGTCCAGTTTAATAGTCAACGACCACCACCACCACACTAATACATATAAACGGCACCTGCACCTACGCAGAAATTATGTTAAAGACGAAAAAAGAAAATTGTAAAAACTTACGATTCGGGGGACGGAATAATAAAAGTTATTTTCACCAAATTATATTAGTTTTTGTTTTATTTTACGAAATTTAATGTAATAAAAACAAGAGCATGATTAACAAAAAGTGTTTTTTAAAATATTATGTGCTTTTTTTCTATTAAATTGTGAATCATTGCCACATAAATGCCTATATAGAAAAATTGAACCGAGAAGTAATTCAAGATCTTTACATTTTTATCAATTATTTGTGAAAATGAAAGAAGGGAAAAACGAAGTAGGTACCACGAGAGTGCATCATGTATCCTTTATACGCATTTATTTTAAAATTAAATTTGATTTGAATAGATACCGATAAACCTACAGCCGATTGGTAACATTAAACTATCATACGGTATCATTCTAATGATTGAGAGTAAGTACTTACCTATTTATGTAGTGAATTTATGCTAGAAGTCCAGTTTAATAGTCAACGACCACCACCACCACACTAATACATATAAACGGCACCTGCACCTACGCAGAAATTATGTTAAAGACGAAAAAAGAAAATTGTAAAAACTTACGATTCGGGGGACGGAATAATAAAAGTTATTTTCACCAAATTATATTAGTTTTTGTTTTATTTTACGAAATTTAATGTAATAAAAACAAGAGCATGATTAACAAAAAGTGTTTTTTAAAATATTATAATGTGCTTTTTTTCTATTAAATTGTGAATCATTGCCACATAAATGCCTATATAGAAAAATTGAACCGAGAAGTAATTCAAGATCTTTACATTTTTATCAATTATTTGTGAAAATGAAAGAAGGGAAAAACGAAGTAGGTACCACGAGAGTGCATCATGTATCCTTTATACGCATTTATTTTAAAATTAAATTTGATTTGAATAGATACCGATAAACCTACAGCCGATTGGTAACATTAAACTATCATACGGTATCATTCTAATGATTGAGAGTAAGTACTTACCTATTTATGTAGTGAATTTATGCTAGAAGTCCAGTTTAATAGTCAACGACCACCACCACCACACTAATACATATAAACGGCACCTGCACCTACGCAGAAATTATGTTAAAGACGAAAAAAGAAAATTGTAAAAACTTACGATTCGGGGGACGGAATAATAAAAGTTATTTTCACCAAATTATATTAGTTTTTGTTTTATTTTACGAAATTTAATGTAATAAAAACAAGAGCATGATTAACAAAAAGTGTTTTTTAAAATATTATAATGTGCTTTTTTTCTATTAAATTGTGAATCATTGCCACATAAATGCCTATATAGAAAAATTGAACCGAGAAGTAATTCAAGATCTTTACATTTTTATCAATTATTTGTGAAAATGAAAGAAGGGAAAAACGAAGTAGGTACCACGAGAGTGCATCATGTATCCTTTATACGTATTTATTTTAAAATTAAATTTGATTTGAATAGATACCGATAAACCTACAGCCGATTGGTAACATTAAACTATCATACGGTATCATTCTAATGATTGAGAGTAAGTACTTACCTATTTATGTAGTGAATTTATGCTAGAAGTCCAGTTTAATAGTCAACGACCACCACCACCACACTAATACATATAAACGGCACCTGCACCTACGCAGAAATTATGTTAAAGACGAAAAAAGAAAATTGTAAAAACTTACGATTCGGGGGACGGAATAACAAAAGTTATTTTCACCAAATTATATTAGTTTTTTTTTTATTTTACGAAATTTAATGTAATAAAAACAAGAGCATAATTAACAAAAAGTGTTTTTTAAAATATTTTAATGTGCTTTTTTTCTATTAAATTGTGAATCATTGCCACATAAATGCCTATATAGAAAAATTGAACCGAGAAGTAATTCAAGATCTTTACATTTTTATCAATTATTTGTGAAAATGAAAGAAGGGAAAAACGAAGTAGGTACCACGAGAGTGCATCATGTATCCTTTATACGTATTTATTTTAAAATTAAATTTGATTTGAATAGATACCGATAAACCTACAGCCGATTGGTAACATTAAACTATCATACGGTATCATTCTAATGATTGAGAGTAAGTACTTACCTATTTATGTAGTGAATTTATGCTAGAAGTCCAGTTTAATAGTCAACGACCACCACCACCACACTAATACATATAAACGGCACCTGCACCTACGCAGAAATTATGTTAAAGACGAAAAAAGAAAATTGTAAAAACTTACGATTCGGGGGACGGAATAATAAAAGTTATTTTCACTAAATTATATTAGTTTTTGTTTTATTTTACGAAATTTAATGTAATAAAAACAAGAGCATGATTAACAAAAAGTGTTTTTTAAAATATTATAATGTGCTTTTTTTCTATTAAATTGTGAATCATTGCCACATAAATGCCTATATAGAAAAATTGAACCGAGAAGTAATTCAAGATCTTTACATTTTTATCAATTATTTGTGAAAATGAAAGAAGGGAAAAACGAAGTAGGTACCACGAGAGTGCATCATGTATCCTTTATACGTATTTATTTTAAAATTAAATTTGATTTGAATAGATACCGATAAACCTACAGCCGATTGGTAACATTAAACTATCATACGGTATCATTCTAATGATTGAGAGTAAGTACTTACCTATTTATGTAGTGAATTTATGCTAGAAGTCCAGTTTAATAGTCAACGACCACCACCACCACACTAATACATATAAACGGCACCTGCACCTACGCAGAAATTATGTTAAAGACGAAAAAAGAAAATTGTAAAAACTTACGATTCGGGGGACGGAATAATAAAAGTTATTTTCACCAAATTATATTAGTTTTTTTTTTATTTTACGAAATTTAATGTAATAAAAACAAGAGCATAATTAACAAAAAGTGTTTTTTAAAATATTTTAATGTGCTTTTTTTCTATTAAATTGTGAATCATTGCCACATAAATGCCTATATAGAAAAATTGAACCGAGAAGTAATTCAAGATCTTTACATTTTTATCAATTATTTGTGAAAATGAAAGAAGGGAAAAACGAAGTAGGTACCACGAGAGTGCATCATGTATCCTTTATACGTATTTATTTTAAAATTAAATTTCATTTGAATAGATACCGATAAACCTACAGCCGATTGGTAACATTAAACTATCATACGGTATCATTCTAATGATTGAGAGTAAGTACTTACCTATTTATGTAGTGAATTTATGCTAGAAGTCCAGTTTAATAGTCAACGACCACCACCACCACACTAATACATATAAACGGCACCTGCACCTACGCAGAAATTATGTTAAAGACGAAAAAAGAAAATTGTAAAAACTTACGATTCGGGGGACGGAATAATAAAAGTTATTTTCACCAAATTATATTAGTTTTTGTTTTATTTTACGAAATTTAATGTAATAAAAACATGAGCATGATTAACAAAAAGTGTTTTTTAAAATATTATAATGTGCTTTTTTTCTATTAAATTGTGAATCATTGCCACATAAATGCCTATATAGAAAAATTGAACCGAGAAGTAATTCAAGATCTTTACATTTTTATCAATTATTTGTGAAAATGAAAGAAGGGAAAAACGAAGTAGGTACCACGAGAGTGCATCATGTATCCTTTATACGCATATATTTTAAAATTAAATTTGATTTGAATAGATACCGATAAACCTACAGCCGATTGGTAACATTAAACTATCATACGGTATCATTCTAATGATTGAGAGTAAGTACTTACCTATTTATGTAGTGAATTTATGCTAGAAGTCCAGTTTAATAGTCAACGACCACCACCACCACACTAATACATATAAACGGCACCTGCACCTACGCAGAAATTATGTTAAAGACGAAAAAAGAAAATTGTAAAAACTTACGATTCGGGGGACGGAATAATAAAAGTTATTTTCACCAAATTATATTAGTTTTTTTTTTATTTTACGAAATTTAATGTAATAAAAACAAGAGCATAATTAACAAAAAGTGTTTTTTAAAATATTTTAATGTGCTTTTTTTCTATTAAATTGTGAATCATTGCCACATAAATGCCTATATAGAAAAATTGAACCGAGAAGTAATTCAAGATCTTTACATTTTTATCAATTATTTGTGAAAATGAAAGAAGGGAAAAACGAAGTAGGTACCACGAGAGTGCATCATGTATCCTTTATACGTATTTATTTTAAAATTAAATTTGATTTGAATAGATACCGATAAACCTACAGCCGATTGGTAACATTAAACTATCATACGGTATCATTCTAATGATTGAGAGTAAGTACTTACCTATTTATGTAGTGAATTTATGCTAGAAGTCCAGTTTAATAGTCAACGACCACCACCACCACACTAATACATATAAACGGCACCTGCACCTACGCAGAAATTATGTTAAAGACGAAAAAAGAAAATTGTAAAAACTTACGATTCGGGGGACGGAATAATAAAAGTTATTTTCACCAAATTATATTAGTTTTTGTTTTATTTTACGAAATTTAATGTAATAAAAACAAGAGCATGATTAACAAAAAGTGTTTTTTAAAATATTATAATGTGCTTTTTTTCTATTAAATTGTGAATCATTGCCACATAAATGCCTATATAGAAAAATTGAACCGAGAAGTAATTCAAGATCTTTACATTTTTATCAATTATTTGTGAAAATGAAAGAAGGGAAAAACGAAGTAGGTACCACGAGAGTGCATCATGTATCCTTTATACGTATTTATTTTAAAATTAAATTTGATTTGAATAGATACCGATAAACCTACAGCCGATTGGTAACATTAAACTATCATACGGTATCATTCTAATGATTGAGAGTAAGTACTTACCTATTTATGTAGTGAATTTATGCTAGAAGTCCAGTTTAATAGTCAACGACCACCACCACCACACTAATACATATAAACGGCACCTGCACCTACGCAGAAATTATGTTAAAGACGAAAAAAGAAAATTGTAAAAACTTACGATTGGGGGGACGGAATAATAAAAGTTATTTTCACTAAATTATATTAGTTTTTGTTTTATTTTACGAAATTTAATGTAATAAAAACAAGAGCATGATTAACAAAAAGTGTTTTTTAAAATATTATAATGTGCTTTTTTTCTATTAAATTGTGAATCATTGCCACATAAATGCCTATATAGAAAAATTGAACCGAGAAGTAATTCAAGATCTTTACATTTTTATCAATTATTTGTGAAAATGAAAGAAGGGAAAAACGAAGTAGGTACCACGAGAGTGCATCATGTATCCTTTATACGTATTTATTTTAAAATTAAATTTGATTTGAATAGATACCGATAAACCTACAGCCGATTGGTAACATTAAACTATCATACGGTATCATTCTAATGATTGAGAGTAAGTACTTACCTATTTATGTAGTGAATTTATGCTAGAAGTCCAGTTTAATAGTCAACGACCACCACCACCACACTAATACATATAAACGGCACCTGCACCTACGCAGAAATTATGTTAAAGACGAAAAAAGAAAATTGTAAAAACTTACGATTCGGGGGACGGAATAATAAAAGTTATTTTCACCAAATTATATTAGTTTTTTTTTTATTTTACGAAATTTAATGTAATAAAAACAAGAGCATAATTAACAAAAAGTGTTTTTTAAAATATTTTAATGTGCTTTTTTTCTATTAAATTGTGAATCATTGCCACATAAATGCCTATATAGAAAAATTGAACCGAGAAGTAATTCAAGATCTTTACATTTTTATCAATTATTTGTGAAAATGAAAGAAGGGAAAAACGAAGTAGGTACCACGAGAGTGCATCATGTATCCTTTATACGTATTTATTTTAAAATTAAATTTGATTTGAATAGATACCGATAAACCTACAGCCGATTGGTAACATTAAACTATCATACGGTATCATTCTAATGATTGAGAGTAAGTACTTACCTATTTATGTAGTGAATTTATGCTAGAAGTCCAGTTTAATAGTCAACGACCACCACCACCACACTAATACATATAAACGGCACCTGCACCTACGCAGAAATTATGTTAAAGACGAAAAAAGAAAATTGTAAAAACTTACGATTCGGGGGACGGAATAATAAAAGTTATTTTCACTAAATTATATTAGTTTTTGTTTTATTTTACGAAATTTAATGTAATAAAAACAAGAGCATGATTAACAAAAAGTGTTTTTTAAAATATTATAATGTGCTTTTTTTCTATTAAATTGTGAATCATTGCCACATAAATGCCTATATAGAAAAATTGAACCGAGAAGTAATTCAAGATCTTTACATTTTTATCAATTATTTGTGAAAATGAAAGAAGGGAAAAACGAAGTAGGTACCACGAGAGTGCATCATGTATCCTTTATACGTATTTATTTTAAAATTAAATTTGATTTGAATAGATACCGATAAACCTACAGCCGATTGGTAACATTAAACTATCATACGGTATCATTCTAATGATTGAGAGTAAGTACTTACCTATTTATGTAGTGAATTTATGCTAGAAGTCCAGTTTAATAGTCAACGACCACCACCACCACACTAATACATATAAACGGCACCTGCACCTACGCAGAAATTATGTTAAAGACGAAAAAAGAAAATTGTAAAAACTTACGATTCGGGGGACGGAATAATAAAAGTTATTTTCACCAAATTATATTAGTTTTTTTTTTATTTTACGAAATTTAATGTAATAAAAACAAGAGCATAATTAACAAAAAGTGTTTTTTAAAATATTTTAATGTGCTTTTTTTCTATTAAATTGTGAATCATTGCCACATAAATGCCTATATAGAAAAATTGAACCGAGAAGTAATTCAAGATCTTTACATTTTTATCAATTATTTGTGAAAATGAAAGAAGGGAAAAACGAAGTAGGTACCACGAGAGTGCATCATGTATCCTTTATACGTATTTATTTTAAAATTAAATTTGATTTGAATAGATACCGATAAACCTACAGCCGATTGGTAACATTAAACTATCATACGGTATCATTCTAATGATTGAGAGTAAGTACTTACCTATTTATGTAGTGAATTTATGCTAGAAGTCCAGTTTAATAGTCAACGACCACCACCACCACACTAATACATATAAACGGCACCTGCACCTACGCAGAAATTATGTTAAAGACGAAAAAAGAAAATTGTAAAAACTTACGATTCGGGGGACGGAATAATAAAAGTTATTTTCACTAAATTATATTAGTTTTTGTTTTATTTTACGAAATTTAATGTAATAAAAACAAGAGCATGATTAACAAAAAGTGTTTTTTAAAATATTATAATGTGCTTTTTTTCTATTAAATTGTGAATCATTGCCACATAAATGCCTATATAGAAAAATTGAACCGAGAAGTAATTCAAGATCTTTACATTTTTATCAATTATTTGTGAAAATGAAAGAAGGGAAAAACGAAGTAGGTACCACGAGAGTGCATCATGTATCCTTTATACGCATTTATTTTAAAATTAAATTTGATTTGAATAGATACCGATAAACCTACAGCCGATTGGTAACATTAAACTATCATACGGTATCATTCTAATGATTGAGAGTAAGTACTTACCTATTTATGTAGTGAATTTATGCTAGAAGTCCAGTTTAATAGTCAACGACCACCACCACCACACTAATACATATAAACGGCACCTGCACCTACGCAGAAATTATGTTAAAGACGAAAAAAGAAAATTGTAAAAACTTACGATTCGGGGGACGGAATAATAAAAGTTATTTTCACCAAATTATATTAGTTTTTTTTTTATTTTACGAAATTTAATGTAATAAAAACAAGAGCATAATTAACAAAAAGTGTTTTTTAAAATATTTTAATGTGCTTTTTTTCTATTAAATTGTGAATCATTGCCACATAAATGCCTATATAGAAAAATTGAACCGAGAAGTAATTCAAGATCTTTACATTTTTATCAATTATTTGTGAAAATGAAAGAAGGGAAAAACGAAGTAGGTACCACGAGAGTGCATCATGTATCCTTTATACGTATTTATTTTAAAATTAAATTTGATTTGAATAGATACCGATAAACCTACAGCCGATTGGTAACATTAAACTATCATACGGTATCATTCTAATGATTGAGAGTAAGTACTTACCTATTTATGTAGTGAATTTATGCTAGAAGTCCAGTTTAATAGTCAACGACCACCACCACCACACTAATACATATAAACGGCACCTGCACCTACGCAGAAATTATGTTAAAGACGAAAAAAGAAAATTGTAAAAACTTACGATTCGGGGGACGGAATAATAAAAGTTATTTTCACCAAATTATATTAGTTTTTGTTTTATTTTACGAAATTTAATGTAATAAAAACATGAGCATGATTAACAAAAAGTGTTTTTTAAAATATTATAATGTGCTTTTTTTCTATTAAATTGTGAATCATTGCCACATAAATGCCTATATAGAAAAATTGAACCGAGAAGTAATTCAAGATCTTTACATTTTTATCAATTATTTGTGAAAATGAAAGAAGGGAAAAACGAAGTAGGTACCACGAGAGTGCATCATGTATCCTTTATACGCATTTATTTTAAAATTAAATTTGATTTGAATAGATACCGATAAACCTACAGCCGATTGGTAACATTAAACTATCATACGGTATCATTCTAATGATTGAGAGTAAGTACTTACCTATTTATGTAGTGAATTTATGCTAGAAGTCCAGTTTAATAGTCAACGACCACCACCACCACACTAATACATATAAACGGCACCTGCACCTACGCAGAAATTATGTTAAAGACGAAAAAAGAAAATTGTAAAAACTTACGATTCGGGGGACGGAATAATAAAAGTTATTTTCACCAAATTATATTAGTTTTTTTTTATTTTACGAAATTTAATGTAATAAAAACAAGAGCATAATTAACAAAAAGTGTTTTTTAAAATATTTTAATGTGCTTTTTTTCTATTAAATTGTGAATCATTGCCACATAAATGCCTATATAGAAAAATTGAACCGAGAAGTAATTCAAGATCTTTACATTTTTATCAATTATTTGTGAAAATGAAAGAAGGGAAAAACGAAGTAGGTACCACGAGAGTGCATCATGTATCCTTTATACGTATTTATTTTAAAATTAAATTTGATTTGAATAGATACCGATAAACCTACAGCCGATTGGTAACATTAAACTATCATACGGTATCATTCTAATGATTGAGAGTAAGTACTTACCTATTTATGTAGTGAATTTATGCTAGAAGTCCAGTTTAATAGTCAACGACCACCACCACCACACTAATACATATAAACGGCACCTGCACCTACGCAGAAATTATGTTAAAGACGAAAAAAGAAAATTGTAAAAACTTACGATTCGGGGGACGGAATAATAAAAGTTATTTTCACCAAATTATATTAGTTTTTGTTTTATTTTACGAAATTTAATGTAATAAAAACAAGAGCATGATTAACAAAAAGTGTTTTTTAAAATATTATAATGTGCTTTTTTTCTATTAAATTGTGAATCATTGCCACATAAATGCCTATATAGAAAAATTGAACCGAGAAGTAATTCAAGATCTTTACATTTTTATCAATTATTTGTGAAAATGAAAGAAGGGAAAAACGAAGTAGGTACCACGAGAGTGCATCATGTATCCTTTATACGCATTTATTTTAAAATTAAATTTGATTTGAATAGATACCGATAAACCTACAGCCGATTGGTAACATTAAACTATCATACGGTATCATTCTAATGATTGAGAGTAAGTACTTACCTATTTATGTAGTGAATTTATGCTAGAAGTCCAGTTTAATAGTCAACGACCACCACCACCACACTAATACATATAAACGGCACCTGCACCTACGCAGAAATTATGTTAAAGACGAAAAAAGAAAATTGTAAAAACTTACGATTCGGGGGACGGAATAATAAAAGTTATTTTCACCAAATTATATTAGTTTTTTTTTTATTTTACGAAATTTAATGTAATAAAAACAAGAGCATAATTAACAAAAAGTGTTTTTTAAAATATTTTAATGTGCTTTTTTTCTATTAAATTGTGAATCATTGCCACATAAATGCCTATATAGAAAAATTGAACCGAGAAGTAATTCAAGATCTTTACATTTTTATCAATTATTTGTGAAAATGAAAGAAGGGAAAAACGAAGTAGGTACCACGAGAGTGCATCATGTATCCTTTATACGTATTTATTTTAAAATTAAATTTGATTTGAATAGATACCGATAAACCTACAGCCGATTGGTAACATTAAACTATCATACGGTATCATTCTAAAGATTGAGAGTAAGTACTTACCTATTTATGTAGTGAATTTATGCTAGAAGTCCAGTTTAATAGTCAACGACCACCACCACCACACTAATACATATAAACGGCACCTGCACCTACGCAGAAATTATGTTAAAGACGAAAAAAGAAAATTGTAAAAACTTACGATTCGGGGGACGGAATAATAAAAGTTATTTTCACCAAATTATATTAGTTTTTTTTTTATTTTACGAAATTTAATGTAATAAAAACAAGAGCATGATTAACAAAAAGTGTTTTTTAAAATATTATAATGTGCTTTTTTTCTATTAAATTGTGAATCATTGCCACATAAATGCCTATATAGAAAAATTGAACCGAGAAGTAATTCAAGATCTTTACATTTTTATCAATTATTAGTGAAAATGAAAGAAGGGAAAAACGAAGTAGGTACCACGAGAGTGCATCATGTATCCTTTATACGTATTTATTTTAAAATTTAATTTAATTTGAATAGATACCGATAAACCTACAGCCGATTGGTAACATTAAACTATCATACGGTATCATTCTAATGATTGAGAGTAAGTACTTACCTATTTATGTAGTGAATTTATGCTAGAAGTCCAGTTTAATAGTCAACGACCACCACCACCACACTAATACATATAAACGGCACCTGCACCTACGCAGAAATTATGTTAAAGACGAAAAAAGAAAATTGTAAAAACTTACGATTCGGGGGACGGAATAATAAAAGTTATTTTCACCAAATTATATTAGTTTTTTTTTTATTTTACGAAATTTAATGTAATAAAAACAAGAGCATAATTAACAAAAAGTGTTTTTTAAAATATTTTAATGTGCTTTTTTTCTATTAAATTGTGAATCATTGCCACATAAATGCCTATATAGAAAAATTGAACCGAGAAGTAATTCAAGATCTTTACATTTTTATCAATTATTTGTGAAAATGAAAGAAGGGAAAAACGAAGTAGGTACCACGAGAGTGCATCATGTATCCTTTATACGTATTTATTTTAAAATTAAATTTGATTTGAATAGATACCGATAAACCTACAGCCGATTGGTAACATTAAACTATCATACGGTATCATTCTAATGATTGAGAGTAAGTACTTACCTATTTATGTAGTGAATTTATGCTAGAAGTCCAGTTTAATAGTCAACGACCACCACCACCACACTAATACATATAAACGGCACCTGCACCTACGCAGAAATTATGTTAAAGACGAAAAAAGAAAATTGTAACAACTTACGATTCGGGGGACGGAATAATAAAAGTTATTTTCACCAAATTATATTAGTTTTTTTTTTTATTTTACGAAATTTGATGTAATAAAAAAATAAATGATTAAGAAAAAGTGTTTTTTAAAATATTATAATGTGCTTTTTTTCTATTAAATTGTGAATCATTGCCACATAAATGCCTACATAGAAAAATTGAACCGAGAAGTAATTCAAGATCTTTACATTTTTATCAATTATTTGTGAAAATGAAAGAAGGGAAAAACGAAGTAGGTACCACGAGAGTGCATCATGTATTCTTTATACGTATTTATTTTAAAATTAAATTTGATTTGAATAGATACCGATAAACCTACTGCCGATTGGTAACATTAAACTATCATACGGTATGATTCTAATGATTGAGAGTAAGTACTTACCTATTTATGTAGTGAATTTATGCTAGAAGTCCAGTTTAATAGTCAACCACCACCACCACACTAATACATATAAACGGCACCTGCACCTACGCAGAAATTCAAATTAATTAAATTTTGTTAAAGACGAAAAAAGAAAATTGTAAAAACTTACGATTTGAGGGACGGAATAATAAAAGTTATTTTCACCAAATTATATTAGTTTTTTTTTATTTTACGAAATTTGATGTAATAAAAAAATAAATGATTAACAAAAAGTGTTTTTTAAAATATTATAATGTGCTTTTTTTCTATTAAATTGTGAATCATTGCCACATAAATGCCTACATAGAAAAATTGAACCGAGAAGTAATTCAAGATCTTTACATTTTTATCAATTATTTGTGAAAATGAAAGAAGGGAAAAACGAAGTAGGTACCACGAGAGTGCATCATGTATCCTTTATACGTATTTATTTTAAAATTAAATTTGATTTGAATAGAAACCGATAAACCTACAGCCGATTGGTAACATTAAACTATCATACGGTATCATTCTAATGATTGAGAGTAAGTACTTACCTATTTATGTAGTGAATTTATGCTAGAAGTCCAGTTTAATAGTCAACCACCACCACCACACTAATACATATAAACGGCACCTGCACCTACGCAGAAATTCAAATTAATTAAATTTTGTTAGACGAAAAAAGGAAATTGTAAAAACTTACGATTCGGGGGACGGAATAATAAAAGTTTTCACCAAATTATATTAGTTTTTTTTTTATTTTACGAAATTTGATGTAATAAAAAAATAAATGATTAACAAAAAGTGTTTTTTAAAATATTATAATGTGCTTTTTTTCTATTAAATTGTGAATCATTGCCACATAAATGCCTATATAGAAAAATTGAACCGAGAAGTAATTCAAGATCTTTACATTTTATCAATTATTAGTGAAAATGAAAGAAGGGAAAAACGAAGTAGGTACCACGAGAGTGCATCATGTATCCTTTATACGTATTTATTTTAAAATTAAATTTGATTTGAATAGATACCGATAAACCTACAACCGATTGGTAACATTAAACTATCATACGGTATCATTCTAATGATTGAGAGTAAGTACTTACCTATTTATGTAGTGAATTTATGCTAGAAGTCCAGTTTAATAGTCAACCACCACCACCACCACACTAATACAAATAAACGGCACCTGCACCTACGCAGAAATTCAAATTAATTAAATTTAGTTAAAGACGAAAAAAGATAATTGTAACAACTTACGATTCGGGGGACGGAATAATAAAAGTTATTTTCACCAAATTATATTAGTTTTTTTTTTATTTTACGAAATTTGATGTAATAAAAACAAGAGCATGATTAACAAAAAGTGTTTTTTAAAATATTATAATGTGCTTTTTTTCTATTAAATTGTGAATCATTGCCACATAAATGCCTATATAGAAAAATTGAACCGAGAAGTAATTCAAGATCTTTACATTTTTATCAATTATTTGTGAAAATGAAAGAAGGGAAAAACGAAGTAGGTACCACGAGAGTGCATCATGTATCCTTTATACGTATTTATTTTAAAATTAAATTTGATTTGAATAGATACCGATAAACCTACAGCCGATTGGTAACATTAAACTATCATACGGTATCATTCTAATGATTGAGAGTAAGTACTTACCTATTTATGTAGTGAATTTATGCTAGAAGTCCAGTTTAATAGTCAACGACCACCACCACCACACTAATACATATAAACGGCACCTGCACCTACGCAGAAATTATGTTAAAGACGAAAAAAGAAAATTGTAAAAACTTACGATTCGGGGGACGGAATAATAAAAGTTATTTTCACCCAATTATATTAGTTTTTTTTTTATTTTACGAAATTTAATGTAATAAAAACAAGAGCATAATTAACAAAAAGTGTTTTTTAAAATATTTTAATGTGCTTTTTTTCTATTAAATTGTGAATCATTGCCACATAAATGCCTATATAGAAAAATTGAACCGAGAAGTAATTCAAGATCTTTACATTTTTATCAATTATTTGTGAAAATGAAAGAAGGGAAAAACGAAGTAGGTACCACGAGAGTGCATCATGTATCCTTTATACGTATTTATTTTAAAATTAAATTTGATTTGAATAGATACCGATAAACCTACAGCCGATTGGTAACATTAAACTATCATACGGTATCATTCTAATGATTGAGAGTAAGTACTTACCTATTTATGTAGTGAATTTATGCTAGAAGTCCAGTTTAATAGTCAACGACCACCACCACCACACTAATACATATAAACGGCACCTGCACCTACGCAGAAATTATGTTAAAGACGAAAAAAGAAAATTGTAAAAACTTACGATTCGGGGGACGGAATAATAAAAGTTATTTTCACTAAATTATATTAGTTTTTGTTTTATTTTACGAAATTTAATGTAATAAAAACAAGAGCATGATTAACAAAAAGTGTTTTTTAAAATATTATAATGTGCTTTTTTTCTATTAAATTGTGAATCATTGCCACATAAATGCCTATATAGAAAAATTGAACCGAGAAGTAATTCAAGATCTTTACATTTTTATCAATTATTTGTGAAAATGAAAGAAGGGAAAAACGAAGTAGGTACCACGAGAGTGCATCATGTATCCTTTATACGCATTTATTTTAAAATTAAATTTGATTTGAATAGATACCGATAAACCTACAGCCGATTGGTAACATTAAACTATCATACGGTATCATTCTAATGATTGAGAGTAAGTACTTACCTATTTATGTAGTGAATTTATGCTAGAAGTCCAGTTTAATAGTCAACGACCACCACCACCACACTAATACATATAAACGGCACCTGCACCTACGCAGAAATTATGTTAAAGACGAAAAAAGAAAATTGTAAAAACTTACGATTCGGGGGACGGAATAATAAAAGTTATTTTCACCAAATTATATTAGTTTTTTTTTATTTTACGAAATTTAATGTAATAAAAACAAGAGCATAATTAACAAAAAGTGTTTTTTAAAATATTTTAATGTGCTTTTTTTCTATTAAATTGTGAATCATTGCCACATAAATGCCTATATAGAAAAATTGAACCGAGAAGTAATTCAAGATCTTTACATTTTTATCAATTATTTGTGAAAATGAAAGAAGGGAAAAACGAAGTAGGTACCACGAGAGTGCATCATGTATCCTTTATACGTATTTATTTTAAAATTAAATTTGATTTGAATAGATACCGATAAACCTACAGCCGATTGGTAACATTAAACTATCATACGGTATCATTCTAATGATTGAGAGTAAGTACTTACCTATTTATGTAGTGAATTTATGCTAGAAGTCCAGTTTAATAGTCAACGACCACCACCACCACACTAATACATATAAACGGCACCTGCACCTACGCAGAAATTATGTTAAAGACGAAAAAAGAAAATTGTAAAAACTTACGATTCGGGGGACGGAATAATAAAAGTTATTTTCACCAAATTATATTAGTTTTTGTTTTATTTTACGAAATTTAATGTAATAAAAACATGAGCATGATTAACAAAAAGTGTTTTTTAAAATATTATAATGTGCTTTTTTTCTATTAAATTGTGAATCATTGCCACATAAATGCCTATATAGAAAAATTGAACCGAGAAGTAATTCAAGATCTTTACATTTTTATCAATTATTTGTGAAAATGAAAGAAGGGAAAAACGAAGTAGGTACCACGAGAGTGCATCATGTATCCTTTATACGCATTTATTTTAAAATTAAATTTGA
This sequence comes from Harpalus rubripes, assembly GCA_963082715.1. Lineage (NCBI taxonomy): Eukaryota > Metazoa > Arthropoda > Insecta > Coleoptera > Carabidae > Harpalus > Harpalus rubripes. The sequence goes on from OY720465.1 coordinate 16,109,241, forward strand.
TTTGAATAGATACCGATAAACCTACAGCCGATTGGTAACATTAAACTATCATACGGTATCATTCTAATGATTGAGAGTAAGTACTTACCTATTTATGTAGTGAATTTATGCTAGAAGTCCAGTTTAATAGTCAACGACCACCACCACCACACTAATACATATAAACGGCACCTGCACCTACGCAGAAATTATGTTAAAGACGAAAAAAGAAAATTGTAAAAACTTACGATTCGGGGGACGGAATAATAAAAGTTATTTTCACCAAATTATATTAGTTTTTTTTTTATTTTACGAAATTTAATGTAATAAAAACAAGAGCATAATTAACAAAAAGTGTTTTTTAAAATATTTTAATGTGCTTTTTTTCTATTAAATTGTGAATCATTGCCACATAAATGCCTATATAGAAAAATTGAACCGAGAAGTAATTCAAGATCTTTACATTTTTATCAATTATTTGTGAAAATGAAAGAAGGGAAAAACGAAGTAGGTACCACGAGAGTGCATCATGTATCCTTTATACGTATTTATTTTAAAATTAAATTTGATTTGAATAGATACCGATAAACCTACAGCCGATTGGTAACATTAAACTATCATACGGTATCATTCTAATGATTGAGAGTAAGTACTTACCTATTTATGTAGTGAATTTATGCTAGAAGTCCAGTTTAATAGTCAACGACCACCACCACCACACTAATACATATAAACGGCACCTGCACCTACGCAGAAATTATGTTAAAGACGAAAAAAGAAAATTGTAAAAACTTACGATTCGGGGGACGGAATAATAAAAGTTATTTTCACCAAATTATATTAGTTTTTGTTTTATTTTACGAAATTTAATGTAATAAAAACAAGAGCATGATTAACAAAAAGTGTTTTTTAAAATATTATAATGTGCTTTTTTTCTATTAAATTGTGAATCATTGCCACATAAATGCCTATATAGAAAAATTGAACCGAGAAGTAATTCAAGATCTTTACATTTTTATCAATTATTTGTGAAAATGAAAGAAGGGAAAAACGAAGTAGGTACCACGAGAGTGCATCATGTATCCTTTATACGCATTTATTTTAAAATTAAATTTGATTTGAATAGATACCGATAAACCTACAGCCGATTGGTAACATTAAACTATCATACGGTATCATTCTAATGATTGAGAGTAAGTACTTACCTATTTATGTAGTGAATTTATGCTAGAAGTCCAGTTTAATAGTCAACGACCACCACCACCACACTAATACATATAAACGGCACCTGCACCTACGCAGAAATTATGTTAAAGACGAAAAAAGAAAATTGTAAAAACTTACGATTCGGGGGACGGAATAATAAAAGTTATTTTCACCAAATTATATTAGTTTTTTTTTTATTTTACGAAATTTAATGTAATAAAAACAAGAGCATAATTAACAAAAAGTGTTTTTTAAAATATTTTAATGTGCTTTTTTTCTATTAAATTGTGAATCATTGCCACATAAATGCCTATATAGAAAAATTGAACCGAGAAGTAATTCAAGATCTTTACATTTTTATCAATTATTTGTGAAAATGAAAGAAGGGAAAAACGAAGTAGGTACCACGAGAGTGCATCATGTATCCTTTATACGTATTTATTTTAAAATTAAATTTGATTTGAATAGATACCGATAAACCTACAGCCGATTGGTAACATTAAACTATCATACGGTATCATTCTAATGATTGAGAGTAAGTACTTACCTATTTATGTAGTGAATTTATGCTAGAAGTCCAGTTTAATAGTCAACGACCACCACCACCACACTAATACATATAAACGGCACCTGCACCTACGCAGAAATTATGTTAAAGACGAAAAAAGAAAATTGTAAAAACTTACGATTCGGGGGACGGAATAATAAAAGTTATTTTCACCAAATTATATTAGTTTTTTTTTTATTTTACGAAATTTAATGTAATAAAAACAAGAGCATGATTAACAAAAAGTGTTTTTTAAAATATTATAATGTGCTTTTTTTCTATTAAATTGTGAATCATTGCCACATAAATGCCTATATAGAAAAATTGAACCGAGAAGTAATTCAAGATCTTTACATTTTTATCAATTATTAGTGAAAATGAAAGAAGGGAAAAACGAAGTAGGTACCACGAGAGTGCATCATGTATCCTTTATACGTATTTATTTTAAAATTTAATTTAATTTGAATAGATACCGATAAACCTACAGCCGATTGGTAACATTAAACTATCATACGGTATCATTCTAATGATTGAGAGTAAGTACTTACCTATTTATGTAGTGAATTTATGCTAGAAGTCCAGTTTAATAGTCAACGACCACCACCACCACACTAATACATATAAACGGCACCTGCACCTACGCAGAAATTATGTTAAAGACGAAAAAAGAAAATTGTAAAAACTTACGATTCGGGGGACGGAATAATAAAAGTTATTTTCACCAAATTATATTAGTTTTTTTTTTATTTTACGAAATTTAATGTAATAAAAACAAGAGCATAATTAACAAAAAGTGTTTTTTAAAATATTTTAATGTGCTTTTTTTCTATTAAATTGTGAATCATTGCCACATAAATGCCTATATAGAAAAATTGAACCGAGAAGTAATTCAAGATCTTTACATTTTTATCAATTATTTGTGAAAATGAAAGAAGGGAAAAACGAAGTAGGTACCACGAGAGTGCATCATGTATCCTTTATACGTATTTATTTTAAAATTAAATTTGATTTGAATAGATACCGATAAACCTACAGCCGATTGGTAACATTAAACTATCATACGGTATCATTCTAATGATTGAGAGTAAGTACTTACCTATTTATGTAGTGAATTTATGCTAGAAGTCCAGTTTAATAGTCAACGACCACCACCACCACACTAATACATATAAACGGCACCTGCACCTACGCAGAAATTATGTTAAAGACGAAAAAAGAAAATTGTAACAACTTACGATTCGGGGGACGGAATAATAAAAGTTATTTTCACCAAATTATATTAGTTTTTTTTTTATTTTACGAAATTTGATGTAATAAAAAAATAAATGATTAAGAAAAAGTGTTTTTTAAAATATTATAATGTGCTTTTTTTCTATTAAATTGTGAATCATTGCCACATAAATGCCTACATAGAAAAATTGAACCGAGAAGTAATTCAAGATCTTTACATTTTTATCAATTATTTGTGAAAATGAAAGAAGGGAAAAACGAAGTAGGTACCACGAGAGTGCATCATGTATCCTTTATACGTATTTATTTTAAAATTAAATTTGATTTGAATAGATACCGATAAACCTACTGCCGATTGGTAACATTAAACTATCATACGGTATGATTCTAATGATTGAGAGTAAGTACTTACCTATTTATGTAGTGAATTTATGCTAGAAGTCCAGTTTAATAGTCAACCACCACCACCACACTAATACATATAAACGGCACCTGCACCTACGCAGAAATTCAAATTAATTAAATTTTGTTAAAGACGAAAAAAGAAAATTGTAAAAACTTACGATTTGAGGGACGGAATAATAAAAGTTATTTTCACCAAATTATATTAGTTTTTTTTTATTTTACGAAATTTGATGTAATAAAAAAATAAATGATTAACAAAAAGTGTTTTTTAAAATATTATAATGTGCTTTTTTTCTATTAAATTGTGAATCATTGCCACATAAATGCCTACATAGAAAAATTGAACCGAGAAGTAATTCAAGATCTTTACATTTTTATCAATTATTTGTGAAAATGAAAGAAGGGAAAAACGAAGTAGGTACCACGAGAGTGCATCATGTATCCTTTATACGTATTTATTTTAAAATTAAATTTGATTTGAATAGAAACCGATAAACCTACAGCCGATTGGTAACATTAAACTATCATACGGTATCATTCTAATGATTGAGAGTAAGTACTTACCTATTTATGTAGTGAATTTATGCTAGAAGTCCAGTTTAATAGTCAACCACCACCACCACACTAATACATATAAACGGCACCTGCACCTACGCAGAAATTCAAATTAATTAAATTTTGTTAGACGAAAAAAGAAAATTGTAAAAACTTACGATTCGGGGGACGGAATAATAAAAGTTTTCACCAAATTATATTAGTTTTTTTTTTATTTTACGAAATTTGATGTAATAAAAAAATAAATGATTAACAAAAAGTGTTTTTTAAAATATTATAATGTGCTTTTTTTCTATTAAATTGTGAATCATTGCCACATAAATGCCTATATAGAAAAATTGAACCGAGAAGTAATTCAAGATCTTTACATTTTATCAATTATTAGTGAAAATGAAAGAAGGGAAAAACGAAGTAGGTACCACGAGAGTGCATCATGTATCCTTTATACGTATTTATTTTAAAATTAAATTTGATTTGAATAGATACCGATAAACCTACAACCGATTGGTAACATTAAACTATCATACGGTATCATTCTAATGATTGAGAGTAAGTACTTACCTATTTATGTAGTGAATTTATGCTAGAAGTCCAGTTTAATAGTCAACCACCACCACCACCACACTAATACAAATAAACGGCACCTGCACCTACGCAGAAATTCAAATTAATTAAATTTAGTTAAAGACGAAAAAAGATAATTGTAACAACTTACGATTCGGGGGACGGAATAATAAAAGTTATTTTCACCAAATTATATTAGTTTTTTTTTTATTTTACGAAATTTGATGTAATAAAAACAAGAGCATGATTAACAAAAAGTGTTTTTTAAAATATTATAATGTGCTTTTTTTCTATTAAATTGTGAATCATTGCCACATAAATGCCTATATAGAAAAATTGAACCGAGAAGTAATTCAAGATCTTTACATTTTTATCAATTATTAGTGAAAATGAAAGAAGGGAAAAACGAAGTAGGTACCACGAGAGTGCATCATGTATCCTTTATACGTATTTATTTTAAAATTTAATTTAATTTGAATAGATACCGATAAACCTACAGCCGATTGGTAACATTAAACTATCATACGGTATCATTCTAATGATTGAGAGTAAGTACTTACCTATTTATGTAGTGAATTTATGCTAGAAGTCCAGTTTAATAGTCAACGACCACCACCACCACACTAATACATATAAACGGCACCTGCACCTACGCAGAAATTATGTTAAAGACGAAAAAAGAAAATTGTAAAAACTTACGATTCGGGGGACGGAATAATAAAAGTTATTTTCACCAAATTATATTAGTTTTTTTTTTATTTTACGAAATTTAATGTAATAAAAACAAGAGCATAATTAACAAAAAGTGTTTTTTAAAATATTTTAATGTGCTTTTTTTCTATTAAATTGTGAATCATTGCCACATAAATGCCTATATAGAAAAATTGAACCGAGAAGTAATTCAAGATCTTTACATTTTTATCAATTATTTGTGAAAATGAAAGAAGGGAAAAACGAAGTAGGTACCACGAGAGTGCATCATGTATCCTTTATACGTATTTATTTTAAAATTAAATTTGATTTGAATAGATACCGATAAACCTACAGCCGATTGGTAACATTAAACTATCATACGGTATCATTCTAATGATTGAGAGTAAGTACTTACCTATTTATGTAGTGAATTTATGCTAGAAGTCCAGTTTAATAGTCAACGACCACCACCACCACACTAATACATATAAACGGCACCTGCACCTACGCAGAAATTATGTTAAAGACGAAAAAAGAAAATTGTAAAAACTTACGATTCGGGGGACGGAATAATAAAAGTTATTTTCACCAAATTATATTAGTTTTTTTTTTATTTTACGAAATTTAATGTAATAAAAACAAGAGCATAATTAACAAAAAGTGATTTTTAAAATATTTTAATGTGCTTTTTTTCTATTAAATTGTGAATCATTGCCACATAAATGCCTATATAGAAAAATTGAACCGAGAAGTAATTCAAGATCTTTACATTTTATCAATTATTTGTGAAAATGAAAGAAGGGAAAAACGAAGTAGGTACCACGAGAGTGCATCATGTATCCTTTATACGTATTTATTTTAAAATTAAATTTGATTTGAATAGATACCGATAAACCTACAGCCGATTGGTAACATTAAACTATCATACGGTATGATTCTAATGATTGAGAGTAAGTACTTACCTATTTATGTAGTGAATTTATGCTAGAAGTCCAGTTTAATAGTCAACCACCACCACCACACTAATACATATAAACGGCACCTGCACCTACGCAGAAATTCAAATTAATTAAATTTTGTTAAAGACGAAAAAAGAAAATTGTAAAAACTTACGATTCGGGCGACGGAATAATAAAAGTTATTTTCACCAAATTATATTAGTTTTTTTTTTATTTTACGAAATTTGATGTAATAAAAAAATAAATGATTAACAAAGTGTTTTTTAAAATATTATAATGTGCTTTTTTTCTATGCCTACATAGAAAAATTGAACCGAGAAGTAATTCAAGATCTTTACATTTTTATCAATTATTTGTGAAAATGAAAGAAGGGAAAAACGAAGTAGGTACCACGAGAGTGCATCATGTATCCTTTTTACGTATTTATTTTAAAATTAAATTTGATTTGAATAGATACCGATAAACCTACAGCCGATTGGTAACATTAAACTATCATACGGTATCATTCTAATGATTGAGAGTAAGTACTTACCTATTTATGTAGTGAATTTATGCTAGAAGTCCAGTTTAATAGTCAACCACCACCACCACACTAATACATATAAACGGCACCTGCACCTACGCAGAAATTCAAATTAATTAAATTTTGTTAAAGACGAAAAAAAAAATTGTAAAAACTTACGATTCGAGGGACGGAATAATAAAAGTTATTTTCACCAAATTATATTAGTTTTTTTTTATTTTACGAAATTTGATGTAATAAAAAAATAAATGATTAACAAAAAGTGTTTTTTAAAATATTATAATGTGCTTTTTTTCTATTAAATTGTGAATCATTGCCACATAAATGCCTACATAGAAAAATTGAACCGAGAAGTAATTCAAGATCTTTACATTTTTATCAATTATTTGTGAAAATGAAAGAAGGGAAAAACGAAGTAGGTACCACGAGAGTGCATCATGTATCCTTTATACGTATTTATTTTAAAATTAAATTTGATTTGAATAGATACCGATAAACCTACAGCCGATTGGTAACATTAAACTATCTTACGGTATCATTCTAATGATTGAGAGTAAGTACTTACCTATTTATGTAGTGAATTTATGCTAGAAGTCCAGTTTAATAGTCAACCACCACCACCACACTAATACATATAAACGGCACCTGCACCTACGCAGAAATTCAAATTAATTAAATTTTGTTAAAGACGAAAAAAGAAAATTGTAAAAACTTACGATTCGGGGGACGGAATAATAAAAGTTATTTTCACCAAATTATATTAGTTTTTTTTTATTTTACGAAATTTGATGTAATAAAAAAATAAATGATTAACAAAGTGTTTTTTAAAATATTATAATGTGCTTTTTTTCTATTAAATTGTGAATCATTGCCACATAAATGCCTACATAGAAAAATTGAACCGAGAAGTAATTCAAGATCTTTACATTTTTATCAATTATTTGTGAAAATGAAAGAAGGGAAAAACGAAGTAGGTACCACGAGAGTGCATCATGTATCCTTTATACGTATTTATTTTAAAATTAAATTTGATTTGAATAGATACCGATAAACCTACAGCCGATTGGTAACATTAAACTATCATACGGTATGATTCTAATGATTGAGAGTAAGTACTTACCTATTTATGTAGTGAATTTATGCTAGAAGTCCAGTTTAATAGTCAACCACCACCACCACACTAATACATATAAACGGCACCTGCACCTACGCAGAAATTCAAATTAATTAAATTTTGTTAAAGACGAAAAAAGAAAATTGTAAAAACTTACGATTCGGGGGACGGAATAATAAAAGTTATTTTCACCAAATTATATTAGTTTTTTTTTATTTTACGAAATTTGATGTAATAAAAAAATAAATGATTAACAAAGTGTTTTTTAAAATATTATAATGTGCTTTTTTTCTATGCCTACATAGAAAAATTGAACCGAGAAGTAATTCAAGATCTTTACATTTTTATCAATTATTTGTGAAAATGAAAGAAGGGAAAAACGAAGTAGGTACCACGAGAGTGCATCATGTATCCTTTTTACGTATTTATTTTAAAATTAAATTTGATTTGAATAGATACCGATAAACCTACAGCCGATTGGTAACATTAAACTATCATACGGTATCATTCTAATGATTGAGAGTAAGTACTTACCTATTTATGTAGTGAATTTATGCTAGAAGTCCAGTTTAATAGTCAACCACCACCACCACACTAATACATATAAACGGCACCTGCACCTACGCAGAAATTCAAATTAATTAAATTTTGTTAAAGACGAAAAAAGAAAATTGTAAAAACTTACGATTCGAGGGACGGAATAATAAAAGTTATTTTCACCAAATTATATTAGTTTTTTTTTTATTTTACGAAATTTGATGTAATAAAAAAATAAATGATTAACAAAAAGTGTTTTTTAAAATATTATAATGTGCTTTTTTTCTATTAAATTGTGAATCATTGCCACATAAATGCCTACATAGAAAAAGTGAACCGAGAAGTAATTCAAGATCTTTACATTTTTATCAATTATTTGTGAAAATGAAAGAAGGGAAAAACGAAGTAGGTACCACGAGAGTGCATCATGTATCCTTTATACGTATTTATTTTAAAATTAAATTTGATTTGAATAGATACCGATAAACCTACAGCCGATTGGTAACATTAAACTATCATACGGTATCATTCTAATGATTAAGAGTAAGTACTTACCTATTTATGTAGTGAATTTATGCGAGAAGTCCAGTTTAATAGTCAACCACCACCGCCACACTAATACATATAAACGGCACCTGCACCTACGCAGAAATTCAAATTAAATTTTGTTAGACGAAAAAAGGAAAATTGTAAAAACTTACGATTCGGGGGACGGAATAATAAAAATTATTTTCACTAAATTATATTAGTTTTTGTTTTATTTTACGAAATTTAATGTAATAAAAACAAGAGCATGATTAACAAAAAGTGTTTTTTAAAATATTATAATGTGCTTTTTTTCTATTAAATTGTGAATCATTGCCACATAAATGCCTACATAGAAAAATTGAACCGAGAAGTAATTCAAGATCTTTACATTTTTATCAATTATTTGTGAAAATGAAAGAAGGGAAAAACGAAGTAGGTACCACGAGAGTGCATCATGTATCCTTTATACGTATTTATTTTAAAATTAAATTTGATTTGAATAGATACCGATAAACCTACAGCCGATTGGTAACATTAAACTATCTTACGGTATCATTCTAATGATTGAGAGTAAGTACTTACCTATTTATGTAGTGAATTTATGCTAGAAGTCCAGTTTAATAGTCAACCACCACCACCACACTAATACATATAAACGGCACCTGCACCTACGCAGAAATTCAAATTAATTAAATTTTGTTAAAGACGAAAAAAAGAAAATTGTAAAAACTTACGATTCGGGGGACAGAATAATAAAAATTATTTTCACTAAATTATATTCGTTTTTGTTTTATTTTACGAATTTTAATGTAATAAAAACAAGAGCATGATTAACAAAAAGTGTTTTTTAAAATATTATAATGTGCTTTTTTTCTATTAAATTGTGAATCATTGCCACATAAATGCCTACATAGAAAAATTGAACCGAGAAGTAATTCAAGATCTTTACATTTTTATCAATTATTTGTGATAATGAAAGAAGGGAAAAACGAAGTAGGTACCACGAGAGTGCATCATGTATCCTTTATACGTATTTATTTTAAAATTAAATTTGATTTGAATAGATACCGATAAACCTACAGCCGATTGGTAACATTAAACTATCATACGGTATCATTCTAATGATTGAGAGTAAGTACTTACCTATTTATGTAGTGAATTTATGCGAGAAGTCCAGTTTAATAGTCAACCACCACCGCCACACTAATACATATAAACGGCACCTGCACCTACGCAGAAATTCAAATTAATTAAATTTTGTTAGACGAAAAAAGGAAAATTGTAAAAACTTACGATTCGGGGGACGGAATAATAAAAATTATTTTCACTAAATTATATTAGTTTTTGTTTTATTTTACGAAATTTAATGTAATAAAAACAAGAGCATGATTAACAAAAAGTGTTTTTTAAAATATTATAATGTGCTTTTTTTATATTAAATTGTGAATCATTACCACATAAATGCCTACATAGAAAAATTGAACCGAGAAGTAATTCAAGATCTTTACATTTTTATCAATTATTTGTGAAAATGAAAGAAGGGAAAAACGAAGTAGGTACCACGAGAGTGCATCATGTATCCTTTATACGTATTTATTTTAAAATTAAATTTGATTTGAATAGATACCGATAAACCTACAGCCGATTGGTAACATTAAACTATCATACGGTATGATTCTAATGATTGAGAGTAAGTACTTACGTATTTATGTAGTGAATTTATGCTAGAAGTCCAGTTTAATAGTCAACCACCACCACCACACTAATACATATAAACGGCACCTGCACCTACGCAGAAATTCAAATTAATTAAATTTTGTTAAAGACGAAAAAAGAAAATTGTAAAAACTTACGATTCGGGGGACGGAATAATAAAAGTTATTTTCACCAAATTATATTAGTTTTTTTTTATTTTACGAAATTTGATGTAATAAAAAAATAAATGATTAACAAAAAGTGTTTTTTAAAATATTATAATGTGCTTTTTTTCTATTAAATTGTGAATCATTGCCACATAAATGCCTACATAGAAAAAGTGAACCGAGAAGTAATTCAAGATCTTTACATTTTTATCAATTATTTGTGAAAATGAAAGAAGGGAAAAACGAAGTAGGTACCACGAGAGTGCATCATGTATCCTTTATACGTATTTATTTTAAAATTAAATTTGATTTGAATAGATACCGATAAACCTACAGCCGATTGGTAACATTAAACTATCATACGGTATCATTCTAATGATTGAGAGTAAGTACTTACCTATTTATGTAGTGAATTTATGCTAGAAGTCCAGTTTAATAGTCAACCACCACCACCACCACACTAATACATATAAACGGCATCTGCACCTACGCAGAAATTCAAATTAATTAAATTTTGTTAAAGACGAAATAAAGAAAATTGTAAATACTTACGATTCGGGGGACGGAATAATAAAAGTTATTTTCACCAAATTATATTAGTTTTTTTTTTATTTTACGAAATTTAATGTAATAAAAACAAGAATATAATTAACAAAAAGTGTTTTTTAAAATATTTTAATGTGCTTTTTTTCTATTAAATTGTGAATCATTGCCACATAAATGCCTATATAGAAAAATTGAACCGAGAAGTAATTCAAGATCTTTACATTTTATCAATTATTTGTGAAAATTAAAGAAGGGAAAAACGAAGTAGGTACCACGAGAGTGCATCATGTATCCTTTATACGTATTTATTTTAAAATTAAATTTGATTTGAATAGATACCGATAAACCTACAGCCGATTGGTAACATTAAACTATCATACGGTATCATTCTAATGATTGAGAGTAAGTACTTACCTATTTATGTAGTGAATTTATGCTAGAAGTCCAGTTTAATAGTCAACCACCACCACCACACTAATACATATAAACGGCACCTGCACCTACGCAGAAATTCAAATTAATTAAATTTAGTTAAAGACGAAAAAAAGAAAATTGTAAAAACTTACGATTCGGGGGACGGAATAATAAAAGTTATTTTCACCAAATTATATTAGTTTTTTTTTTATTTTACGAAATTTGATGTAATAAAAAAATAAATGATTAACAAAAAGTGTTTTTTAAAATATTATAATGTGCTTTTTTTCTATTAAATTGTGAATCATTGCCACATAAATGCCTACATAGAAAAAGTGAACCGAGAAGTAATTCAAGATCTTTACATTTTTATCAATTATTTGTGAAAATGAAAGAAGGGAAAAACGAAGTAGGTACCACGAGAGTGCATCATGTATCCTTTATACGTATTTATTTTAAAATTAAATTTGATTTGAATAGATACCGATAAACCTACAGCCGATTGGTAACATTAAACTATCATACGGTATCATTCTAATAATTGAGAGTAAGTACTTACCTATTTATGTAGTGAATTTATGCTAGAAGTCCAGTTTAATAGTCAACCACCACCACCACACTAATACATATAAACGGCACCTGCACCTACGCAGAAATTCAAATTAATTAAATTTTGTTAAAGACAAAAAAAGAAAATTGTAAAAACTTACGATTCGAGGGACGGAATAATAAAAGTTATTTTCACCAAATTATATTAGTTTTTTTTTTATTTTACGAAATTTGATGTAATAAAAAAATAAATGATTAACAAAAAGTGTTTTTTAAAATATTATAATGTGCTTTTTTTCTATTAAATTGTGAATCATTGCCACATAAATGCCTACATAGAAAAAGTGAACCGAGAAGTAATTCAAGATCTTTACATTTTTATCAATTATTTGTGAAAATGAAAGAAGGGAAAAACGAAGTAGGTACCACGAGAGTGCATCATGTATCCTTTATACGTATTTATTTTAAAATTAAATTTGATTTGAATAGATACCGATAAACCTACAGCCGATTGGTAACATTAAACTATCATACGGTATCATTCTAATGATTGAGAGTAAGTACTTACCTATTTATGTAGTGAATTTATGCTAGAAGTCCAGTTTAATAGTCAACCACCACCACCACCACACTAATACATATAAACGGCATCTGCACCTACGCAGAAATTCAAATTAATTAAATTTTGTTAAAGACGAAATAAAGAAAATTGTAAATACTTACGATTCGGGGGACGGAATAATAAAAGTTATTTTCACCAAATTATATTAGTTTTTTTTTTATTTTACGAAATTTGATGTAATAAAAAAATAAATGATTAACAAAAAGTGTTTTTTAAAATATTATAATGTGCTTTTTTTCTATTAAATTGTGAATCATTGCCACATAAATGCCTACATAGAAAAAGTGAACCGAGAAGTAATTCAAGATCTTTACATTTTTATCAATTATTTGTGAAAATGAAAGAAGGGAAAAACGAAGTAGGTACCACGAGAGTGCATCATGTATCCTTTATACGTATTTATTTTAAAATTAAATTTGATTTGAATAGATACCGATAAACCTACAGCCGATTGGTAACATTAAACTATCATACGGTATGATTCTAATGATTGAGAGTAAGTACTTACCTATTTATGTAGTGAATTTATGCTAGAAGTCCAGTTTAATAGTCAACCACCACCACCACACTAATACATATAAACGGCACCTGCACCTACGCAGAAATTCAAATTAATTAAATTTTGTTAAAGACGAAAAAAGAAAATTGTAAAAACTTACGATTCGGGGGACGGAATAATAAAAGTTATTTTCACCAAATTATATTAGTTTTTTTTTATTTTACGAAATTTGATGTAATAAAAAAATAAATGATTAACAAAGTGTTTTTTAAAATATTATAATGTGCTTTTTTTCTATGCCTACATAGAAAAATTGAACCGAGAAGTAATTCAAGATCTTTACATTTTTATCAATTATTTGTGAAAATGAAAGAAGGGAAAAACGAAGTAGGTACCACGAGAGTGCATCATGTATCCTTTTTACGTATTTATTTTAAAATTAAATTTGATTTGAATAGATACCGATAAACCTACAGCCGATTGGTAACATTAAACTATCATACGGTATCATTCTAATGATTGAGAGTAAGTACTTACCTATTTATGTAGTGAATTTATGCTAGAAGTCCAGTTTAATAGTCAACCACCACCACCACACTAATACATATAAACGGCACCTGCACCTACGCAGAAATTCAAATTAATTAAATTTTGTTAAAGACGAAAAAAGAAAATTGTAAAAACTTACGATTCGAGGGACGGAATAATAAAAGTTATTTTCACCAAATTATATTAGTTTTTTTTTTATTTTACGAAATTTGATGTAATAAAAAAATAAATGATTAACAAAAAGTGTTTTTTAAAATATTATAATGTGCTTTTTTTCTATTAAATTGTGAATCATTGCCACATAAATGCCTACATAGAAAAAGTGAACCGAGAAGTAATTCAAGATCTTTACATTTTTATCAATTATTTGTGAAAATGAAAGAAGGGAAAAACGAAGTAGGTACCACGAGAGTGCATCATGTATCCTTTATACGTATTTATTTTAAAATTAAATTTGATTTGAATAGATACCGATAAACCTACAGCCGATTGGTAACATTAAACTATCATACGGTATCATTCTAATGATTGAGAGTAAGTACTTACCTATTTATGTAGTGAATTTATGCTAGAAGTCCAGTTTAATAGTCAACCACCACCACCACCACACTAATACATATAAACGGCATCTGCACCTACGCAGAAATTCAAATTAATTAAATTTTGTTAAAGACGAAATAAAGAAAATTGTAAATACTTACGATTCGGGGGACGGAATAATAAAAGTTATTTTCACCAAATTATATTAGTTTTTTTTTTATTTTACGAAATTTAATGTAATAAAAACAAGAATATAATTAACAAAAAGTGTTTTTTAAAATATTTTAATGTGCTTTTTTTCTATTAAATTGTGAATCATTGCCACATAAATGCCTATATAGAAAAATTGAACCGAGAAGTAATTCAAGATCTTTACATTTTATCAATTATTTGTGAAAATTAAAGAAGGGAAAAACGAAGTAGGTACCACGAGAGTGCATCATGTATCCTTTATACGTATTTATTTTAAAATTAAATTTGATTTGAATAGATACCGATAAACCTACAGCCGATTGGTAACATTAAACTATCATACGGTATCATTCTAATGATTGAGAGTAAGTACTTACCTATTTATGTAGTGAATTTATGCTAGAAGTCCAGTTTAATAGTCAACCACCACCACCACCACACTAATACATATAAACGGCATCTGCACCTACGCAGAAATTCAAATTAATTAAATTTTGTTAAAGACGAAATAAAGAAAATTGTAAATACTTACGATTCGGGGGACGGAATAATAAAAGTTATTTTCACCAAATTATATTAGTTTTTTTTTTATTTTACGAAATTTAATGTAATAAAAACAAGAATATAATTAACAAAAAGTGTTTTTTAAAATATTTTAATGTGCTTTTTTTCTATTAAATTGTGAATCATTGCCACATAAATGCCTACATAGAAAAAGTGAACCGAGAAGTAATTCAAGATCTTTACATTTTTATCAATTATTTGTGAAAATGAAAGAAGGGAAAAACGAAGTAGGTACCACGAGAGTGCATCATGTATCCTTTATACGTATTTATTTTAAAATTAAATTTGATTTGAATAGATACCGATAAACCTACAGCCGATTGGTAACATTAAACTATCATACGGTATCATTCTAATGATTGAGAGTAAGTACTTACCTATTTATGTAGTGAATTTATGCTAGAAGTCCAGTTTAATAGTCAACCACCACCACCACCACACTAATACATATAAACGGCATCTGCACCTACGCAGAAATTCAAATTAATTAAATTTTGTTAAAGACGAAATAAAGAAAATTGTAAATACTTACGATTCGGGGGACGGAATAATAAAAGTTATTTTCACCAAATTATATTAGTTTTTTTTTTATTTTACGAAATTTGATGTAATAAAAAAATAAATGATTAACAAAAAGTGTTTTTTAAAATATTATAATGTGCTTTTTTTCTATTAAATTGTGAATCATTGCCACATAAATGCCTACATAGAAAAAGTGAACCGAGAAGTAATTCAAGATCTTTACATTTTTATCAATTATTTGTGAAAATGAAAGAAGGGAAAAACGAAGTAGGTACCACGAGAGTGCATCATGTATCCTTTATACGTATTTATTTTAAAATTAAATTTGATTTGAATAGATACCGATAAACCTACAGCCGATTGGTAACATTAAACTATCATACGGTATGATTCTAATGATTGAGAGTAAGTACTTACCTATTTATGTAGTGAATTTATGCTAGAAGTCCAGTTTAATAGTCAACCACCACCACCACACTAATACATATAAACGGCACCTGCACCTACGCAGAAATTCAAATTAATTAAATTTTGTTAAAGACGAAAAAAGAAAATTGTAAAAACTTACGATTCGGGGGACGGAATAATAAAAGTTATTTTCACCAAATTATATTAGTTTTTTTTTATTTTACGAAATTTGATGTAATAAAAAAATAAATGATTAACAAAGTGTTTTTTAAAATATTATAATGTGCTTTTTTTCTATGCCTACATAGAAAAATTGAACCGAGAAGTAATTCAAGATCTTTACATTTTTATCAATTATTTGTGAAAATGAAAGAAGGGAAAAACGAAGTAGGTACCACGAGAGTGCATCATGTATCCTTTTTACGTATTTATTTTAAAATTAAATTTGATTTGAATAGATACCGATAAACCTACAGCCGATTGGTAACATTAAACTATCATACGGTATCATTCTAATGATTGAGAGTAAGTACTTACCTATTTATGTAGTGAATTTATGCTAGAAGTCCAGTTTAATAGTCAACCACCACCACCACACTAATACATATAAACGGCACCTGCACCTACGCAGAAATTCAAATTAATTAAATTTTGTTAAAGACGAAAAAAGAAAATTGTAAAAAC
Source organism: Harpalus rubripes (assembly GCA_963082715.1). Lineage (NCBI taxonomy): Eukaryota > Metazoa > Arthropoda > Insecta > Coleoptera > Carabidae > Harpalus > Harpalus rubripes. Next base: position 16,126,032 of record OY720465.1, read on the forward strand.
TTACGATTCGAGGGACGGAATAATAAAAGTTATTTTCACCAAATTATATTAGTTTTTTTTTTATTTTACGAAATTTGATGTAATAAAAAAATAAATGATTAACAAAAAGTGTTTTTTAAAATATTATAATGTGCTTTTTTTCTATTAAATTGTGAATCATTGCCACATAAATGCCTACATAGAAAAAGTGAACCGAGAAGTAATTCAAGATCTTTACATTTTTATCAATTATTTGTGAAAATGAAAGAAGGGAAAAACGAAGTAGGTACCACGAGAGTGCATCATGTATCCTTTATACGTATTTATTTTAAAATTAAATTTGATTTGAATAGATACCGATAAACCTACAGCCGATTGGTAACATTAAACTATCATACGGTATCATTCTAATGATTGAGAGTAAGTACTTACCTATTTATGTAGTGAATTTATGCTAGAAGTCCAGTTTAATAGTCAACCACCACCACCACACTAATACATATAAACGGCACCTGCACCTACGCAGAAATTCAAATTAATTAAATTTTGTTAAAGACGAAAAAAGAAAATTGTAAAAACTTACGATTCGAGGGACGGAATAATAAAAGTTATTTTCACCAAATTATATTAGTTTTTTTTTTATTTTACGAAATTTGATGTAATAAAAAAATAAATGATTAACAAAAAGTGTTTTTTAAAATATTATAATGTGCTTTTTTTCTATTAAATTGTGAATCATTGCCACATAAATGCCTACATAGAAAAAGTGAACCGAGAAGTAATTCAAGATCTTTACATTTTTATCAATTATTTGTGAAAATTAAAGAAGGGAAAAACGAAGTAGGTACCACGAGAGTGCATCATGTATCCTTTATACGTATTTATTTTAAAATTAAATTTGATTTGAATAGATACCGATAAACCTACAGCCGATTGGTAACATTAAACTATCATACGGTATCATTCTAATGATTGAGAGTAAGTACTTCTATTTATGTAGTGAATTTATGCTAGAAGTCCAGTTTAATAGTCAACCACCACCACCACCACACTAATACATATAAACGGCATCTGCACCTACGCAGAAATTCAAATTAATTAAATTTTGTTAAAGACGAAATAAAGAAAATTGTAAATACTTACGATTCGGGGGACGGAATAATAAAAGTTATTTTCACCAAATTATATTAGTTTTTTTTTTATTTTACGAAATTTAATGTAATAAAAACAAGAATATAATTAACAAAAAGTGTTTTTTAAAATATTTTAATGTGCTTTTTTTCTATTAAATTGTGAATCATTGCCACATAAATGCCTATATAGAAAAATTGAACCGAGAAGTAATTCAAGATCTTTACATTTTATCAATTATTTGTGAAAATTAAAGAAGGGAAAAACGAAGTAGGTACCACGAGAGTGCATCATGTATCCTTTATACGTATTTATTTTAAAATTAAATTTGATTTGAATAGATACCGATAAACCTACAGCCGATTGGTAACATTAAACTATCATACGGTATCATTCTAATGATTGAGAGTAAGTACTTACCTATTTATGTAGTGAATTTATGCTAGAAGTCCAGTTTAATAGTCAACCACCACCACCACCACACTAATACATATAAACGGCATCTGCACCTACGCAGAAATTCAAATTAATTAAATTTTGTTAAAGACGAAATAAAGAAAATTGTAAATACTTACGATTCGGGGGACGGAATAATAAAAGTTATTTTCACCAAATTATATTAGTTTTTTTTTTATTTTACGAAATTTAATGTAATAAAAACAAGAATATAATTAACAAAAAGTGTTTTTTAAAATATTTTAATGTGCTTTTTTTCTATTAAATTGTGAATCATTGCCACATAAATGCCTATATAGAAAAATTGAACCGAGAAGTAATTCAAGATCTTTACATTTTATCAATTATTTGTGAAAATTAAAGAAGGGAAAAACGAAGTAGGTACCACGAGAGTGCATCATGTATCCTTTATACGTATTTATTTTAAAATTAAATTTGATTTGAATAGATACCGATAAACCTACAGCCGATTGGTAACATTAAACTATCATACGGTATCATTCTAATGATTGAGAGTAAGTACTTACCTATTTATGTAGTGAATTTATGCTAGAAGTCCAGTTTAATAGTCAACCACCACCACCACCACACTAATACATATAAACGGCATCTGCACCTACGCAGAAATTCAAATTAATTAAATTTTGTTAAAGACGAAATAAAGAAAATTGTAAATACTTACGATTCGGGGGACGGAATAATAAAAGTTATTTTCACCAAATTATATTAGTTTTTTTTTTATTTTACGAAATTTAATGTAATAAAAACAAGAATATAATTAACAAAAAGTGTTTTTTAAAATATTTTAATGTGCTTTTTTTCTATTAAATTGTGAATCATTGCCACATAAATGCCTACATAGAAAAAGTGAACCGAGAAGTAATTCAAGATCTTTACATTTTTATCAATTATTTGTGAAAATGAAAGAAGGGAAAAACGAAGTAGGTACCACGAGAGTGCATCATGTATCCTTTATACGTATTTATTTTAAAATTAAATTTGATTTGAATAGATACCGATAAACCTACAGCCGATTGGTAACATTAAACTATCATACGGTATCATTCTAATGATTGAGAGTAAGTACTTACCTATTTATGTAGTGAATTTATGCTAGAAGTCCAGTTTAATAGTCAACCACCACCACCACCACACTAATACATATAAACGGCATCTGCACCTACGCAGAAATTCAAATTAATTAAATTTTGTTAAAGACGAAATAAAGAAAATTGTAAATACTTACGATTCGGGGGACGGAATAATAAAAGTTATTTTCACCAAATTATATTAGTTTTTTTTTTATTTTACGAAATTTGATGTAATAAAAAAATAAATGATTAACAAAAAGTGTTTTTTAAAATATTATAATGTGCTTTTTTTCTATTAAATTGTGAATCATTGCCACATAAATGCCTACATAGAAAAAGTGAACCGAGAAGTAATTCAAGATCTTTACATTTTTATCAATTATTTGTGAAAATGAAAGAAGGGAAAAACGAAGTAGGTACCACGAGAGTGCATCATGTATCCTTTATACGTATTTATTTTAAAATTAAATTTGATTTGAATAGATACCGATAAACCTACAGCCGATTGGTAACATTAAACTATCATACGGTATGATTCTAATGATTGAGAGTAAGTACTTACCTATTTATGTAGTGAATTTATGCTAGAAGTCCAGTTTAATAGTCAACCACCACCACCACACTAATACATATAAACGGCACCTGCACCTACGCAGAAATTCAAATTAATTAAATTTTGTTAAAGACGAAAAAAGAAAATTGTAAAAACTTACGATTCGGGGGACGGAATAATAAAAGTTATTTTCACCAAATTATATTAGTTTTTTTTTATTTTACGAAATTTGATGTAATAAAAAAATAAATGATTAACAAAGTGTTTTTTAAAATATTATAATGTGCTTTTTTTCTATGCCTACATAGAAAAATTGAACCGAGAAGTAATTCAAGATCTTTACATTTTTATCAATTATTTGTGAAAATGAAAGAAGGGAAAAACGAAGTAGGTACCACGAGAGTGCATCATGTATCCTTTTTACGTATTTATTTTAAAATTAAATTTGATTTGAATAGATACCGATAAACCTACAGCCGATTGGTAACATTAAACTATCATACGGTATCATTCTAATGATTGAGAGTAAGTACTTACCTATTTATGTAGTGAATTTATGCTAGAAGTCCAGTTTAATAGTCAACCACCACCACCACACTAATACATATAAACGGCACCTGCACCTACGCAGAAATTCAAATTAATTAAATTTTGTTAAAGACGAAAAAAGAAAATTGTAAAAACTTACGATTCGAGGGACGGAATAATAAAAGTTATTTTCACCAAATTATATTAGTTTTTTTTTTATTTTACGAAATTTGATGTAATAAAAAAATAAATGATTAACAAAAAGTGTTTTTTAAAATATTATAATGTGCTTTTTTTCTATTAAATTGTGAATCATTGCCACATAAATGCCTACATAGAAAAAGTGAACCGAGAAGTAATTCAAGATCTTTACATTTTTATCAATTATTTGTGAAAATGAAAGAAGGGAAAAACGAAGTAGGTACCACGAGAGTGCATCATGTATCCTTTATACGTATTTATTTTAAAATTAAATTTGATTTGAATAGATACCGATAAACCTACAGCCGATTGGTAACATTAAACTATCATACGGTATCATTCTAATGATTGAGAGTAAGTACTTACCTATTTATGTAGTGAATTTATGCTAGAAGTCCAGTTTAATAGTCAACCACCACCACCACACTAATACATATAAACGGCACCTGCACCTACGCAGAAATTCAAATTAATTAAATTTTGTTAAAGACGAAAAAAGAAAATTGTAAAAACTTACGATTCGAGGGACGGAATAATAAAAGTTATTTTCACCAAATTATATTAGTTTTTTTTTTATTTTACGAAATTTGATGTAATAAAAAAATAAATGATTAACAAAAAGTGTTTTTTAAAATATTATAATGTGCTTTTTTTCTATTAAATTGTGAATCATTGCCACATAAATGCCTACATAGAAAAAGTGAACCGAGAAGTAATTCAAGATCTTTACATTTTTATCAATTATTTGTGAAAATTAAAGAAGGGAAAAACGAAGTAGGTACCACGAGAGTGCATCATGTATCCTTTATACGTATTTATTTTAAAATTAAATTTGATTTGAATAGATACCGATAAACCTACAGCCGATTGGTAACATTAAACTATCATACGGTATCATTCTAATGATTGAGAGTAAGTACTTCTATTTATGTAGTGAATTTATGCTAGAAGTCCAGTTTAATAGTCAACCACCACCACCACCACACTAATACATATAAACGGCATCTGCACCTACGCAGAAATTCAAATTAATTAAATTTTGTTAAAGACGAAATAAAGAAAATTGTAAATACTTACGATTCGGGGGACGGAATAATAAAAGTTATTTTCACCAAATTATATTAGTTTTTTTTTTATTTTACGAAATTTAATGTAATAAAAACAAGAATATAATTAACAAAAAGTGTTTTTTAAAATATTTTAATGTGCTTTTTTTCTATTAAATTGTGAATCATTGCCACATAAATGCCTATATAGAAAAATTGAACCGAGAAGTAATTCAAGATCTTTACATTTTATCAATTATTTGTGAAAATTAAAGAAGGGAAAAACGAAGTAGGTACCACGAGAGTGCATCATGTATCCTTTATACGTATTTATTTTAAAATTAAATTTGATTTGAATAGATACCGATAAACCTACAGCCGATTGGTAACATTAAACTATCATACGGTATCATTCTAATGATTGAGAGTAAGTACTTACCTATTTATGTAGTGAATTTATGCTAGAAGTCCAGTTTAATAGTCAACCACCACCACCACCACACTAATACATATAAACGGCATCTGCACCTACGCAGAAGTTCAAATTAATTAAATTTTGTTAAAGACGAAATAAAGAAAATTGTAAATACTTACGATTCGGGGGACGGAATAATAAAAGTTATTTTCACCAAATTATATTAGTTTTTTTTTTATTTTACGAAATTTAATGTAATAAAAACAAGAATATAATTAACAAAAAGTGTTTTTTAAAATATTTTAATGTGCTTTTTTTCTATTAAATTGTGAATCATTGCCACATAAATGCCTATATAGAAAAATTGAACCGAGAAGTAATTCAAGATCTTTACATTTTATCAATTATTTGTGAAAATTAAAGAAGGGAAAAACGAAGTAGGTACCACGAGAGTGCATCATGTATCCTTTATACGTATTTATTTTAAAATTAAATTTGATTTGAATAGATACCGATAAACCTACAGCCGATTGGTAACATTAAACTATCATACGGTATCATTCTAATGATTGAGAGTAAGTACTTACCTATTTATGTAGTGAATTTATGCTAGAAGTCCAGTTTAATAGTCAACCACCACCACCACACTAATACATATAAACGGCACCTGCACCTACGCAGAAATTCAAATTAATTAAATTTAGTTAAAGACGAAAAAAAGAAAATTGTAAAAACTTACGATTCGGGGGACGGAATAATAAAAGTTATTTTCACCAAATAATATTAGTTTTTTTATTTTTTTACCTTCCGTCACCTTTAGGTAAGGAAGGTATTGTCTTTGATAAAAAAATTGGATGATGAGTTTTTAATCAATAAGCACGTTTTAGGGTCCCTAGAATACGAATTTACTATTTTTACGATGATGTCTGTATGTGTGTGTGTGTGTGTGTGTGTTACAAAATTTTCGTCTGCGATAACTCTAATACTACAGTTTCAAAAATTATAATTTTTTCGTATACTTCTTCGTTACATCCATATGAAGAGCTGATTAGATTTTGGTTGCAATTGGTCAACCGGAAGTACCATTGTTTGAAGATTTTAACAGTTTTTCTTGAAAAAACTATGTTAAATATAATTTTTTCACATTGATGTTATTATAAATATTAAAGATTATTTTATTCTCTATACGATTTGACTGCATTTTATACTTAATATTAAATGGATATAGAATTAAAAAATCTGATGTGGCCACCACATTACCTTCCGTCAGTTCTATGTATTTTGTACAAATTTCATACGGAAAGTTCCTTGCTAAATTAAATATTCTATTTCTTGTACATTACCTTCCGGCAGTTGCATGTATTTTATGCAAATTTCATACAGAAAATTATTATTTTGTGACGTTTTCTATATACAGTGTAATGTATCTGCAGGAATAAAAGATTTATTATTATTATTATTATTTCTTGTACATTACCTTAAAGCAGTTGTATGTATTTTATACAAATTCCATACAGAAAGCAAAAGATCCTATACCTATTTCCAGTAAAATTATAAGACAAACACACTATGTCAATTTCACTTGACACTGACATCTTTCAATCAAAATTTTCTTAATATAGTAGCTGTTTCCACAGCTATGGCTACTTTATGAAATTTAATTTCTTTATAATTTTTTAACTCTATATCCATTTAATATTAGGTATAATATTCAATCAAATCGTATAGAAAATATAATATTCTTCAATACTTATAATAACATTAAATGTGAAAAAATGATATTTAACATAGTTTTTTCAAGAAAAACTGATAAAATCTTCAAATGAGGGTACTTCCGGTTGTCCAATTCTAATCAAAATCTAATCAGCTCTTCGCATGGATGTAACGAAGAGAAATACGAAAGAATTATAATTTTTAGAATTGTAGTAAGGAAGTTATCGTAGACGAAAATTTTGTTACACACACACACACACACACACACACACACACACACACACACGCACGCACGCACGCACGCACGCACGCACGCACGCACGCACGCACGCACGCACGCACGCACGCACGCACGCACGCACACACACACACACACACACACACACACACACACACACACACACACACACACACACACACACACACACACACACACACACACACACACACACACACACACACACACACACACACACACACACACACACACGGACACACGGACACATACATACATACACACACACACATACAGACATCATCGTAAAAATAGTAAAATCGTATTGTAGGGACCCTAAAACGTGCTTATTCATCAAAAACTCACCACCGAATTTTTTGACCAAAGACAATACCTTCCTTACCTAAAGGTGACGGAAGGTAAAAATTATAAAGAAATTAAATTTCATAAAGTAGCCATAGCTATGGAAACAGCTACTATATTAAGAAAATTCTGATTGAAAGTTGTCAGCGTTGTCAGTGTCAAGTGAAATTGAGATGGTGTGTTTGTCTTATAATTTTACGGTAAATATAGGATCTTTTGCTTTCTGTATGGAATTTGTATAAAATACATACAACTGCTTTAAGGTAATGTACAAGAAATAATAATAATAATAATAATAATAATAATAATAATAATAAATCTTTTATTTCTGCAGATACATTACACTAGAAAACGTCACAAAATAATAATTTTCTGTATGAAATTTGCATAAAATACATGCAACTGCCGGAAGGTAATGTACAAGAAATAGAATATTTAATTTGGCAAGGAACTTTCTGTATGAAATTTGTACAAAATACATAGAACTGACGGAAGGTAATGTGCTGGCCACATCAGATTTTTATTTTACGAAATTAAATGTATTACAAACAAGAGCATTAACAAAAAGTGTTTTTTTAAAATATTATAATGTGCTTTTTTTCTGTTAAATTGTGAATCATTGCCACATAAATGCCTATATAGAAAAATTGAACCGAGAAGTAATTCAAGATCTTTACATTTTTATCAATTATTTGTGAAAATGAAAGAAGGGAAAAACGAAGTAGGTACCACGAGAGTGCATCATGTATCCTTTATACGTATTTATTTTAAAATTAAATTTGATTTGAATAGATACCGATAAACCTACAGCCGATTGGTAACATTAAACTATCATACGGTATCATTCTAATGATTAAGAGTAAGTACTTACCTATTTATGTAGTGAATTTATGCTAGAAGTCCAGTTTATTAGTCAACCACCACCACTACACTAATACATATAAACGGCACCTGCACCTACGCAGAAATTCAAATTAATTAAATTTTGTTAAAGACGAAAAAGAGAAAATTGTAAAAACTTACGATTCGGGGAACGGAATAATAAAAGTTATTTTCACCAAATTATATTAGTTTTTGTTTTTATTTTACGAAATTTAATGTAATAAAAACAAGAGTATGATTAACAAAAAGTGTTTTTTAAAAATATTATAATGTGCTTTTTTTCTATTAAATTGTGAATCATTGCCACAGAAATGCCTATATAGAAAAATTGAACCGAGAAGTAATTCAAGATCTTTACATTTTTATCAATTATTTGTGAAAATGAAAGAAGGGAAAAACGAAGTAGGTACCACGAGAATGCATCATGTATCAAGTACTCACCTATTTGTGTAGTATTTATGCTATAAATAACACTTTGTAAAAGGGTTTTCCTCCGGGTACTCTGGTTTCCCAATTTCGTCCATACCTCTCGGGCAGGGCTATCTCTGTTCTATATTTAAAAGTACGAAAGATCCAATGGCAGACTCTCATAAGACGCTCAGTCTAACAGTCAACCACCACCACGCTAATGCATATAAACGGCACCTGCACACACGAAGAAATTCAAGATAATTTTGTTAACGACGAAAAAAGAAAATTACAAAAAATTACGAATCGGGGGGCGGGTTAATAATAGTATATTATTAACCAAGGTAGGGAAGACTATCATTATTGACCTAGCGTCAAGATTGTATGTTTCCTACCAAGGTAAATTTAATGATTTTTAAATTGATAATAACGAAGCATATTGAAATGAACATTTGTTTTGTAATATTTCAAAATCAAAGTAGGTCTCATTTGTTTTTTAACCTTTTGAACGTTTGGCGTTTCTTCAGTTTGAATCATTTGAATCTTGTGTGAATCAATTTTTACCATTAATTATGAGTAGTGAAAGTGACACTAACTGCACTCCTCCAGAATTAAGGCAGCAGGCTGAAAATGTATATAATTTATTACTGCCAGAAAAATCAAAAAGTAAATATATGAAAGTGTATACCATATTTATAGATTGGTGTCTGATAAAAAAAGGTAACTAAAATCTCTGCAAATGTGTTGCTGGCATATTTTCAAGAACAGTCATGTACTTAATAAAAAGTTATCATCATATTAGCAGCTTATATGTTTTTGTTATATTCTTCTTAATAATCGTACACGCACGCTTCAAATATTTCAGCATCTTTATTTTATATAGTTATATTTCTTATTAACAAAATAAAGCGTCTACAATTTTACATTTCATCAATATTTATTCAACCATAACCCTATTATTTTACAATGTCGCCAACGTTACTTGATTCCTATATCTCTATGTTTGATAATTTGATTTCTGAGAAATCCAGCCTTATTGTGAATTTATAGTATAATAGACCAAATTTACACTTTTTTAATTTATTATATAATTTTGAAAGTATAAGGGGCCTATTCTGTAACTCAGTGGTTAATTTTTAACCATTCGTTAAAATCTTTAACCAATCGAGTATGTTGACATATAACAAAAACGAGGATTTTTAGTTGTCAAATCAATATCTATTGGATAAAATATTTAACTAGTGGTTAAAAATTAACCACCGAGTTACAGAATAAAGCCCTAAAGTGTTAAAGTTAATTATCGGTAACCATGGTTACAATGTACAGGTAGGAAAAAACAATTTCGCTTGTCAAATAATAGTAAATAATTGCGATTGCTTAGGCTAGTAGTGAATAAAAGTTATTTTCATTGAATTATATTAGTTTTTTTTTACCTCCCATCATACGGTAGGTAAGGGAGGTAATGTAATCGTGCCAAAAATTCGATGGTGAGTTTTCAGTAAATAAAATTGGATAACCGGAAGTGACTGTTTACTTGAAGTCTATAACTGTTTTTAATGAAAAACTATATTAAAATATAATCCAAAAATTTTCAATTTTAGTATTTGAAACTTCTATATCAAGGGGAACAACATATTAAAATTAATAAACCAGAAGTGATACTTTACTTGAGCGTTGAGCAGATTTTCGTGAAAAATATATTATAATATACTCCAAAATTAGCCAAATTTGAAGACTTTTATATGAAGAAGAACAATATATTAAGTTTTGGCTAAAATTGATAATCCGGAAATGATACTTTACTTAAAGTTCTCAACAGATTTTCGTGAAAAATATATTATGATACTATAAAACTTTTCAAATTCGGTATTTAAGATTTTTATATTAATGAGAACGACATGATAGATTTTTTTCTAAAATTGATTAACCAGAAGTGATACTTGAAGCTCTCAACAGATTTTCGTGATAAAATATCTATCTACTTAGGGCTTGTATATAGCTGTCGCCGTTTACCCTTCAACCGGACTAACCGAGCCGCAGTGTTTTACCTCTGCCGTACTGCCAGTTGGATTTCAGCCATTGCTACATTTATTTAAGATGTATAAGTGGCCAGCTTTTAGCATCCGAGTGTGATTAATACAAGTAGCTGTATTTATTTTTTACGACAAATCACACATTGGCGGTCGACGGGAATCGAACGTACGGAACATGGTTCGGGTGACGTCACTGCGGGCTACGAGATGTGCGCTAGCCCACTCAGCCACCAAGCCGACTAAAATATATTACGATATATTCCAAAACTTTTAAAATTTCCTATTTAAGATTTTTATATGAATGCAAACGACATGTTAGATTTTTTCTAAAATTGATAAACCGTAAGTGATCCTTTACTTGAAGCTCTCAACAGATTTTCGTGAAGAATATATTATGATATATTCCAAAACGTTTCAAATTTGGTATTTAAGATTTTTATATTAATAAGAACGACATGTTAGATTTCTTCTAAAATTGATAAACCGGAAGTGATACTTAAATTGAAGCTCTCAACATATTTTCGTGAAAAATATATTATGATATATTCCAAAACTTATCAAATTTAGTATTTAAGACTTTTATTTGAAGGGAAGCAACATATTAGATTCTGGCAAAAATTGATAAACCGGAAGTGATACCTTATTTGAAGCTCTGAACAGATTTTCGTGAAAAATAAATTGATACAATCCACAACTTTTCAAATTTGGTATTTAAGACTTTTGTATTAATGAGAACGACGTACTAGATGTTTTGTAAAATTGATAAACTACTTTACAGGAAGCTAAAAACAGATTTTTTTTGATAAAATGTATTTAAACATAATTCAAAACTTCTCAAATTTAGTATTTAAAACTCGTGTAAACATTAGATTTTGATTACACCTATATGATAAACCGGAAGTGTTACTTAATTTGGAGCTCTTAACAGATTTTCGAGGAAAAACATTATAAAATATAATCCAACATTTGGTATTACAGACTTTTCTATTTATTGGAACAACAAATTAGATTTTGTTTACAAACGATTAACTGGAAGTAATACCTTACTAAAGTTCATTGCTATTTCAAACATGGAATTGACGGGAGGTCATGTGTTGGCCACATCAGATTTTTTAATTTATATATATATATATATATATATATATATATATATATATATATAAATTGAAAACCAAGAAGAAATTCGAGATGTTTACATTTTTATCAATTCTTTGTGAAAAAGGAAGAAGGAAAAAAACCAAGTAAGATACTAGACTAGCGAATGAAAGTTGACGTTTAGATTATTTAACAGATGTGGTATCTTTTGAAAACATGTCCCTATATTTGATTTGAAATGAAACTGACCCTAATGTTTCCGTTACAGAAGATTAGAATTGTGTTCAATACCAGGAGGCATTTAAAATGACCTTAGCAACAGGATTCAGGGATGTATTTAAAAAATTTAATACCGCAAATTCTAGTTTGTTCGTCTCAGTTGCAAGCAACCCTCGAGTCGGAATTACTGTTAGAGGAAATTAAAAATAATCCTATTTCATAGAATTACCAAACAAAATATTTTAAAGATCAAAATATTTTGTTATAATCAACATACAAATAATCCCTAATGACAGACAATAATTATTGTAGCAAATTTTCTTCAATAACAAATAAAACCTTAACAACCATTCAATGGCTACTTTGTAATTTAAAATATTACATCAATTGACTTATCAGTGTCAAACGATGAATGAAAACATAAAAATCTGATGTGGCCAGCACATATTTTATCTGGTTGTACGCATAAAACAAAAAATATTTTTAAAAATAAATACATATATTCATGTCTCACTACAAAATAATTCTCACATATATTTGCAAAATCTATGGGATATTTTAATATAAATTATGGTACAATACAAACATTTTCTTTGTATTTAATATCCTGAAATTTTCTTTTTCTACTTTTCTTTATATTCGTCATTTTTCGCAAATTCCTTTTATATTCTTTTTACGTATATTCTTTTGCGTTGTTTACTTTTTTTATTTTCATAATCTTCATAAAGATGTACAAATATTTTTGACAGTGGCATACAAATATTTTTGACAGTGACATTTATGTGTCAATTACAAACATTTAAATTTCTTGCCTTGAAATAGTTTGATCTGAGATTTACTACATCAAATTATTTTATATGCATTTCTTTATCTCTAAATCTATAGAAGATATAATATTGAATTTATATTTATCGAATAAAGAATTTAACGTTCTTTAATATAAGTATTTACATCAATGTTCGATAAATAATATTTAGATGATTTTTTTCTTGTAACTACTACTTCCGCTTGTCCAATTGTTACCAAAACTTAATCAACTCTTCCCATTATTGTTAGATTGAGGAATCCGTAGTTAAAAATGTCTTAAATCTTACAGTATTTGAGAAATCGTGGATCCAACATCCACACACACACACACACACGCACGGACATCATCGTAAAAATGTTATAATCGGATTCTAGGGACACCTTAAAACGAGCTTAATCACTAAAATCTGGATATGCGATTTTTAGCATGAATTCAATACCTCTCTTGGCGTGAGGTAAAAATTATTTAAGAAGCTTTTAAAAATGTGTAGGATAAAACGTGTTGAATGTATATTAGTCACTAAAGGAAATTAGACACTAAACTTTTTCTTTCGTGACTAATATGATAAATTCTATACTCATGTAATAAATAACTATTAAACGCACCCCTGTTTTGACATTTAGTTACCCTAATCGGCCATCTATTTTCAGCCAGACATAGGTATTTCTGTGCTTTCTTAGCCCAGTATTTAAATGGATTCATGCAAAAATTTCATACTTTAATATTTCGTACAATTCTATTCTTCTCTAGGGTTTCAAAAGAAACCACATCTATATAATAATTTAAACGTCAACTTTCATTCGCTAGTCATATCTTTCGAATGAATGAGAGCAAGTACTTATCTATTTGTGTAGTATTTATGCTGTTAATAGCACTTGGGAAAAGGGTTTTCCTCCGGGTACTCCGGTTTTCCAATTTCGTTCATACATATACTGAAAACACGCCGTTTCTGTAAGTACACTAACTACTCCTCTCGGGCAGTGCTATCACTGTTTTGTATGCAAAAGTACGGAAGATACAATGGTAAACTATCACAAGACGCCCAGGCTAATAGTCAACCACCAACACACTAATAACTAATACATATAAACGGCACCTGCACACACCAAGAAATTCAACATAATAAAATATTGTTGAAGACGAAAAAAAGAAAATTGTAAAAACTTACGAATCGGGGGATGGAATAATAAAAGTTATTTTCATTGAATTATATTAGTTTTTTTTATTCTTACGTTATAAATCGGCGACATAAAAATATACAAATTAAGTTTAACCTAGAAGAAATTGAGGAGGATTGCTTACAATTTTTATTGATTTCTTGAAAATAAAATACAAGAAAAATGTCACAAAATCAGAAGTAAGTATAACAAAAAGTGTTTTTTGAAATCGGGAAGATATTCGAAATGTTTACATTTTTATCAGTTCTTTGAGTAAAAAGAAGGAAAAAACGAAGTAGGTACTACGAGAGTGCATTATTACCCTTTATGTATTTATTTTTTATTTAAATTTGAAATTAAATTTCAAATACCGACAAACTTACAGCTGATTGGTAACACATTAAACTGTCATACTCTATCTTTCTAATAAATGATAGCAAGTACTCACCTATTTATGTAGTATTTATGCCACTTTTACAATTGATGGATAAACTATGATATAGCTATCGGAGATTTAACTTTATCCTAGTAATTATATCTTCGATAAACTAGACTGTCTTTTACAATGTATTTTTATCTATCAGATAGTTATACCAAGAATTACGTTAAATCACTTTATGGTACCGACACAATAAAATTATTATATAACTATTTTTCTTCAATATTTTTATTATTTCTATCTTCTAATTTGCATTTTTCATGATGATATTTTTGATGATGAAATACTTGATTGACATCTGTCAAACGTATGAATAACAACACATCGTTTATGTTTACGTGGTATTCATAAGAACAAAGGATAAAGTTATCCTAGGTTTGTTTATACGACCGATTTCCATGGGATAAGAAATACTGATGTTTATTCTATCTGTGGTTTATCCGAGGTTGTAAAATACAATTTTTAATTTTATACTTGGTACAGGGCCGTAACAAGCTATTCTTGCGCCTGGGGCGGAATGTAAAGTTGTGCCCCTTCCTTTTCATTTTTAGCAAATTATTATTATAAAAATATAACTACATAAAAAGATAATTTCGGCTCCAAAATTATCCTCTTTTGACCAGCATAACAATTTGTGTCTGTTCAAGAATTGTTCCATATTCTCTAGTCTTAGTCCCATATTCTCTCGTCTCGGCGAATGGACTATATAGTTTTAGTATTAATTAACAGTATTTAATGTATATTTCAATTACAATAATTATAAAAAACAAAATAAAGACAACATTATGTATGACGCATATCAATTGGACCATAACTGGAACGCAGAATTAGAATAAAATGTTTATATCTTGATCAACACATAGAAACGTTTTTTTTTCAAATATATTATTGATTTTGCATTAAGAAACCAATTAACACTAAAGCCTCATTTCCACCGAATGTTTTAATGCTTAATGCATAATGATTTGTGCGTAATGCTTAATGCATTATAACAATTTACTAGGATACCATTTCCAGCTACTTTGTTTAGTGACTAATTCGACAGAAATGTCACATTTTTTATCCTTTTTATTTTTAACTCCAGCAGACTGTCATTGCAGCAGTAATTCTTCTTTTCTTAACATGTCATATACATAATTTTTGGCATCTATATCAATATCTAAAAATTAAAGAAACTTAATAATTATAAAATAGACTGACAGCTGACAGTTCAGATTAGAAAATAAAGAAAGACAGATGACAGATATGTATTTCCATCTCACAATTACGCTTAGGCATTACGCCTTAAACCTTGGAGTTTGCAAGCTTTTGTTCTTAAGCATTGCTCTTAGTTCTTAAGCATTAAGCCTTATGCGTAGCTGGAAATGGTAATAAACGTTGCCATATAATAAACATTTTTGCGCATTGCGCTTAGATATTAATTATAGCTCTTAATCATTAAGACAATCGGTGGAAATGAGACTTTATTGTTAACATGTCAATGCAGTACGATTGTTAAAAAAGTAGGTCCCCGGAAAGTTTTTATCCTTTAATATACGAAATTCTATTATTATTGCGCATAAACTGGGCTTTCTGGGCAAAAAATTGTAAAAAAATTCGTCAGGAACGACGAGAAACTTAATTTTGCAGTTTAAAAATACCGGAAATATTGAGACAAACGTTAAAACTGGGCGTTTTTCGATGATTGCGAAAAGGGATGATGGCCGTGCTCTACGGGCACTTATTGTAGAAGATCGCCGAGTGTCTATCCCAGAGTTGCCTGTCAAATTGGCAAATGTGATGTCACAATGTACAGAAATACAGTATTAATTCGCAAAGTGTGCAATAAGAAATCCAAGTGTGTGCTTGGCTTCTATTTAAGAATTTTTCTGAGAATTATCAAATGAACAGCTGCGCCCGGGGCAAGAGTCCCGCTCGCCCCACCCTAGTTACGGCCCTGACCTAGTATAGCGTTATACGAGGACGAGGTTTATCTAATGATTGTAAAAGTGGCCCTTAGTAAATTATTTTTCTTTTCTTCAGACCGCGCAGTTTTTGTTCTTGTCCTCTTCTCATGATTCTTGTCTAAACATCTATCCAGGGACTCGAACCGAAAAATTTAGGAATTCGGTTACGGTTAACGATTTTTACTTTAATAAAAATTCGGTTTCGGTTATCGGTTACGGTTTTTACCTTCCGTCACCTTTAGGTAAGGAAGGTATTGTCTTTGGTCAAAAAATTCGGTGGTGAGTTTTTGACGAATAAGCACGTTTTAGGGTCCCTAGAATACGATTTTACTAGTTTTACGATGATGTCTGTGTGTGTGTGTGTGTGTGTGTGTGTGTGTGTGTGTGTGTGTGTGTGTGTGTGTGTGTGTGTGTGTGTGTGTGTGTGGTGTGTGTGTGTGTGTGTGTGTGTGTGCGTGCGTGCGTGCGTGCGTGCGTGCGTGCGTGCGTGCGTGCGTGCGTGCGTGCGTGCGTGCGTGCGTGCGTGCGTGCGTGCGCGTGCGCGTGCGCGTGCGCGTGCGCGTGTGCGTGTGCGTGTGCGTGCGCGTGCGTGTGCGTGTGCGTGTGCGTGTGCGTGTGCGCGCGCGCACGCGCGTGCGTGCGTGCGTGCGTGCGTGCGTGCGTGTGTGTGCGTGTGTGTGCGTGTGTGTGTGTGTGTGTGTGTGTGTGTGTCTGTGTGTGACAAAATTTTCTAATGCGATAACTCTAATACTACAATTCCAAAAATTATAATTCTTTCGTATTCCTCTTCGTTACATCCATGTGAAGAGCTGATTAGATTTTGGTTATAATTGGTCAACCGGAAGTACCCTCATTTGAAGATTTTTACAGTTTTTCTTGAAAAAACGATGTTAAATATCATTTTTCACATTTAATGTTATTATAAATATTAAAGGATTATTTATTCTCTATACGATTTGAATGCATTTTATACTTCATATTAAATGAATATAGAGTTAAAAAATCTGATGTGGCCAGCACATTACCTTCCGTCAGTTCTATGTATTTTGTATAAATGTCATACAGAAAGTTCCTTGCAAAAGATTATATTTCTTGTACATTACCTTAAGGCGGTTGTATGTATTTTATACAAATTCCATACAGAAAGTTTCTAACAAAAGGTCCTATATTTCCAGTAAAATTATAACATAAACATACTGTCAACTGCACTTGACACTGACACCTTTCAATCAGAATTTTCTTAATGTAGCAGCTGTTTCCAGAGTTATAGCAAAGCTGACTAATATATATGGTATTTAATTTCTTTATAATTTTTTAACTCTATGTCCATTTAATATGAAGTATAAAATGCATTCAAATCGTATAGAGAATAAATAATTCTTTAATATTTATAATAACATTAAATGTGAAAAAATGATATTTAACATCGTTTTTTCAAGAAAAAGTGTTAAAATCTTCAAATGAGGGTACTTCCGGTTGACCAATTATAACCAAAATCTAATCAGCTCTTCACATGGATGTAACGAAGAGGAATACGAAAGAATTATAATTTTTGGAATTATGGTTTTAGAATTATCGCATTAGAAAATTTTGTCACACACAGACACACACACACACACACACACACACACACACACACACACACACACACACACACATACATACACACACACACACACACACATACAGACATCATCGTAAAAATAGTAAAATTGTATTCTAGGGACCCGAAAACGTGCTTATTCATCAAAATCTCACCACCGAATTTTTTGACCAAAGACAATACCTTCCTTACCTAAAGGTGACGGAAGGTAAAAATTATAAAGAAATTAAATATCATATATATTAGTCAGCTTTGCTATAACTCTGGAAACAGCTGCGATACATTAAGAAAATTCTGATTGAAAGGTGTCAGTGTCAAGTGCAGTTGACAGTATGTTTATGTTATAATTTTACTGGAAATATAGGATCTTTTGTTAGAAACTTTCTGTATGGAATTAGTACAAAATACATACAACTGCCTTAAGGTAATGTACAAGAAATATAATTTTTTGTAAGGAACTTTCTGTATGACATTTATACAAAATACATAGAACTGACGGAAGGTAATGTGCTGGCCACATCAGATTTTTTTGAAAATATATCGGTTTTCGTTTCGGTTATAAAAACAAATTAGTTTCGTTTTCGTTACGGTTTCGGTTTAAATGAAAAATTAGCTTAGTTTTTATTTTTTGCAACATGAAATACATTTAGTATCTATTTCATAATGTAATAACATTTTATTTCCACGTTTCGCAAACAAATAGTCCAAATAGATATATTCGGCTTGTTCGGAATTCAAAATTCAAAAGAAACTGTATGTAATTATTTTAAGTAAAAGTGTAAAGTTGGGTAGGTATTTTTATTTTAAGGTGTGATTAAAAATAAAATTCGCGGTTTAAAAAGTAACTATAACTTAAAGTTTTCACATTAAAGTTCTTAAGTCGCGAATCTGGGGAACCGGGTTCGATCCCGACCGACGCCAAATATTTCCAATTTTAAATGGCACAAAATTGGCCCCTGTGGTGCAATCTCCACGCCAGCAATGTGTGCCCGTGATGTGACGCCTGCTAAGTGCTCGTACAGTGCAAATATTTCATCATTACCGATATCTGTGTACAAAGCATATTGGCCCACCCAGCAATGGGAAGCCGTGATGATATATATTTATTTTAAGTTTATTTTTGCAACAAAAATTAAATACGTTTCGTAAATTATTAATATTTTAATTTTACGTTTTAATAATAATTCTATTACAATAGTAATACGTAAACTAAATGGGTGATTGAAAAATGTCAATAAATGAATAATTTTTTAAATTATAATTGCAAAAAATAATTGAAAAATGGAGTAAAATGCCTTATTTTTTTTAAATAAGAAACTACTTTTTTATGAATTCAAAGGCATGCACAGTATTTCTACGAAAAATATGTAGGTTAATAAAAAAATACCTATTTTTAAATTTACGGTTTTAGTACCGATATTATTTCGGTTCGGTTATGTTTTCGGTTACAGAACGAAATTATTTTTCGTATCGGTTTTCGGTTTCCATATTTGAAGAAATAAAATAGAGGTTTCGGTTTTCGGTTACGGTTTCATAAAAAGTCAAATATCGGTGCGGTTTTCGGTTACAGTTTCGTTACGATTCGGGTATCTGCATCTATCACTTTCAAATTTTGAAAATATTATTGTAATAAAACTGCAGATTACCAGGAGGTTTATATTTATTTAAAAAACGTACAAATCATTATATACTATTATTCACGAAAGATGACTATTCAAGGTCATTTGTTCGAAGAAAGAATACACATCACTTTACAGCAGTAGCTTAGCAACATTTTGTATTAGAAAGAGAAAGATTATTTGACCTATGTCCATTTAATTTATGTGGTGTGAGAAATATACGTAAATAGTGGCATTACTTTCTAACACACTGTAAATAATAATGACGTATGTCGTAGAATTACAGATACCTAATTATCTACTACACTGCCCTCTATTTACCCAGTGGCGTTGACGTTTAAATCAAATTATTATTCTTTGGTTTATAAGTTAAGTCTATGTTTTTGTATTTTGCAAAAACATAAGTGAAGAACATATATGTTTCAGAAAGGCATTTGTTACAAAGAAACATAATTTTCAAATAAATTACTCTCATTTTTTCAGTTAAAATGTTTCCATAAATATTTCATGTTGCACGCCTATGCAAACGAAATGTAATGAAGTTATCTGCAAGTAATATTATATCAGACGGCTCACAAATGACCTTGAATAGTCATCTGTCGTGAATAATAGTTTATGTCAAATACTTGTTTTTATAGCACACTAAACATATCTATATTTAGAATGGCCGGTATACAGGATGAGTCTGGGAAGACGCCCCTCCCCCCACCTTTAACTTTTTTATTATAAGTAATAGAAAAAAATGGCTCATATAGAAGTTTTATTATTTTACATATAGGCGATGTGCACATTTTGAGCGTCAGCGCCTCTAACGGCTACATTGGCATTTTTGGGTACCTAATAAATTTTGACATTTCGAGAAAGTGATACAATTTACAATTTTATTTTGAATTTTTACTGTTGTATATGAGTATTATACGTCATAGTATATTGAAATGAATAAAGAAAATATTTAAAATGCTATATATGTGATGTGACAATCAAAAAAGTCAAAATACCAGCGAAGGTACTCTGGCAGAAAATATAGTTTTTCTCATAATATGTGTGATTTCTGTGAACCATTTTATCATATTTAAATTTATATTATAATTTATAATATTAGTTAAATGTTACAAGATGCACAATGCATGGAAACTAAGATTAAAAAGTTGGAAAACTTGAATGATTGGAAAGAAGAAAATTTCTACATATCACGATATCAGTGTATGATGTTAGCATCTTTCTTTTATATTCGCAATAAATGAAGAAGATTCTTCATTGAAAATATAAGTGGAATCAGTTGCACAAGCTCGGAAAAGAAAATACACGAAAAATACGAACCAATTGAATTCCTATCTTTAACATTAACATTACATGTACAAAATCTATAATAAATAGACGAATTATGTCAAAAATAGACTTCTATTTCATACAACTGCAAGTATTATACAATTTTAATACAATTTTCTGCTTCTTGTATTATATCTTGTTCAAACATTAACTTAAGAAACACATTTTTATATAATTCATTATTGCAATCAGACGACCATTGTTGGAATTTTATTCATACGATAAATATCTTTTACAATGAGAAAATATATATACCTAAAAGAATTTTTCATATTAGTAGAAGATATTTGATGAAAAGTTATTTTCTTATACATCTGTTCCTCATATAATCTTCTAGGAAATTTATAAAATTTGATACTTCAATCGGCAATTTTGTAAGAATTATTACATCCCCCACTGCATTACATAATATTTGACGTCCTATTATTCGCATTCATTGCAAATATTATATAAAATAGAAATTGCAAATTTATTCTGACATAAAACATAACCTTGCTGTGTTTCAATGAGTAACCACTTTTGTCATTTTTGTCCGCTGCCAGCGCTGACTACTTTTGTGCACACCGCCTATACTATTTGATGACAGATGTAGATATTTTTTATAAAGTCAGGTTTACAAGATACGACTATCAACTTTTATTTTTCAAATAGCAACCTATAATTATTTTAATAAAATAGAAACCGCCATTTTTTTTCTCTTTTCAGCGATGTATTATTTTTTATTAATGTATTTGAAAAATGAGATAATTTAGAAATATTAGAAATAATTTTAAACAAATATTATAGGTGGCTATGTGAAAATAAACAAAACGTAACAATGTAAAACAATTAAATTAATGTCAAAAAAGTATACATTTGTTTGTTACTTAATTTAACTTATTTTGTATACATAATTAGGAGATTTTGTTGTTGGTTCACAGTTTTTTGAAGGCCCATTAAATGGAGACGATTTTTTTTTTTTTAATTATGATCCTCCCGGAATTATAGCCAGTACCCATTCAAATCTTTTTACCTCCCGCTGCCCTTGTTAAATGGCCACGTTTTAAGGTCACGATGATGTTTGTGTTTAGTATGTGTGTGGATCCTTTGCTACTTTGCTCTAATTCAAATACTATCATTCAGAAAATTTTGAAACCTTGTATTTCGAACTTTTTCTGTACTGGAAAGAGCCCATTAGGTTTTGGTGTAAATCAGATAACCGAATGGCACTTACCCAAAATAGGTTTTCTTCGAAAAATACCTTCAAATGATATTTTTTCAAGATTATTGTTATTATAAAAATTAAAGATTAAATTTTCTACAATTTTGCATTGATACATTTTCTACATATTTATGGAGAAATTTATAAAATTATCTGTAATTTAAATCCAGGAGCCTACGCTTTAAACAAATAAAACTCCTTGGTTGCGCACTTATTCAAATATATGCAACTGGCAGATAAATGTCACTGTCAAAGAACTAATACCAATCATTTCAAATTAATAACAGTAACGTATTTAAAAGAAAAAAGTAAATAGAACAATAGGAAAGGGAATCAATACAGTTTCCAGCATATGTAAATGTAGGTATGTATTTAGATTAATAAAAATTAACGATTAGCAAAAAAGTTTAAGCTAATTCTCATCTTTATCTCCCGCTACCCTTCATCAGTCAAACTCTGTGGATGAAAATCACAAACGTCTGCTTCATGTACTGTCATTCTGGATGGTAACCGTTATATCTATCATATCAAAATCACCATCAGCCAAACTCTGTGGATAAAAATCATGTAGCTACGTTTGCTTACTGTCTTGTCATTATGGATGGTAACCGTTACATATATCATATTATTAAAATCTCCTTCCAAACTTTGCGTATGGGCATCATTTTCCTGCCATTAATTTTAATTTGACGACTGCTGCATGCACTTTCTTAATGGATGGTAACCGTTATTGCTTTCATATTATCAAATTCTAATTCATCTTCCAAACTCTACGGATGGAAATCATTTTCCTGCCATTCATTTAAATTTTACGCCTGCTTCATATACTCTCTTTATGGATGGTAACCATTATATCTTTCATATTCACAGTTTCACTGTCTTCAATTCGATGTGCGTACAGTAGGTACATACGTTCGTGCGTTATCATTACCATTTACATGCATATGTATAATGAAAGTAAATTTCTTTTTAAGGCCCTTTTCATAATCAATTATATGTCTATTTTAGAATAAAATTTAAAATTATTTCTGCGTTATGAATTAAGCGTTGTAATCAATTAATATATTAATTGTTGCAATCAATTAATGTATTAATTGTTGTAATCAATTGTATTTTATTAAATTTCATAAATTTATACTGTATTTCAGATAAGAATAGACTCAGGAGTAAGATAGAGCTTACGATTCCAGAGGTACGTTCTAAAACGTAGTGAAAAGGTAGGGTAAAGGTAGAGTGAGTGTAGTATCACGTAATTTCTCTTCTCTTGTTCATTTAGAATGATGCAGAATGTGAAAAGAGTGTACTCCTTTTGTTAGTTCAAAATGGATTTGGAAAATACAATTATTAGCAGTATTTTTTATAAATTAACTGGAAAATTATGTTTCTATTATTTTTAGATTTATTGGCGAAATATTTGACATGGGGAAATAATCATTATTGTCTACTTTCTTTAGAATAGTGAAGGTTTTTAATTCAAATCAAAGGCAGAAAATATTGTAAAATGGCTTGCGCGACATGAAATATATCGTATTAAATGAATTTAAAAATGCAAATTAAACAGGAACTTAATAAAAAATAAACACAGACAAAACTCAAATGCCAAATACTTCAAAACATGTGGATTTCAATAAACATTGCTACTGCGCATGACGGGTACAAATTACCGCACTGACTGAGTGAGGAAAGAAAAGGACACTTGGAGTGTACACCACATCGTTCACAAATACGATGTAATGTTACCCATCTAACTTCACTCTGTGTTTTAGAACGACTAGAGTGCACTCTTACTCCATTACTCCGCGTTTTAGAACGTACCCCGCTTTCTGAATGGTCTAAATGCAAACCAAGTTTACAATAGCAATTTCCAATTTGTAAGCGGGTACATCCAGGGGCGCTCCGTGGGTATAAAGCGCCTTTAAACAAAGTTATATTTTAGCGCCTGAAATCTCCCCCCTCCCCTCCATGATGTAAATTTTCAAAATAATGTTTAATTTTATTCTTCAAAAATGCAAGATTTAATATATTTATGAAATTTTCTTAGATTTATTCTTGTAATCAATAGGTAACAATTTTATAGTTATAGTTTGTAATGCAACAATGAGAGAAAATTATCCGTTTGGCAGGATATTTATTTTACTTTTTATTAGTAAATAAGACAAATTCAATATCGGTAGAAAATAAAAATTAAATTATTTCACTAATGGCCATTTGCACCACCTATAGTTAAAGTCTTAACTACAGGTTAACGAAAAAAGTGCATATCGAAATTTTGACAGTAATATCTAATAACTCATTTGACATTTCGTTTCGATATGATATTGTCAACTTAACCACCAGTTAAAATTTAATTAAAAGCTGTGCAACTGGGCATAAGACTTGCAAACCGCTATACTAAACTCAACGAAGAAACAGTAATAAATGTGCGTTATCTTCACGTGATTTGAGAAAGCGATGCCGCTATTGGCTGAGAAGAAAACAGAAGAAAGTTGGCAAGAGCCGGGTTTACAATACGTAAATTTAATACGCATTTGCTGACATATAACTTCTGAACTGCCGTGATTACTCTGTTTCTTCGTTGTGTTTAGTATAGTAGGTATTTAAATATTGGATTCTGTGTGAGATCCATTCTTGTAATCAATATTTTTGAGTTATAATCAATATATTCTTTGTTGTAATCAACATTTTCACAGTTATTTCAATATAACAATGCTAGAAATAATATAAAAAATATATTGTTCACTTCTATCCCGTAAATTTGTAAGTTGTATACTAATTTTGTCTTTACGAATAAGAGCATTTTATAAAAATGTGCTATTATTTGCTTTACTGTCTTGATACGGCGCCCCTCAAAGTCAGGCGCCTTTGTGCGGGGCACAACTCGCCCACCCGCACCGACCGGTCCTGGGTACATTATTTATTTCATTTTGACTTTATTCTATTGAACAACTTTAAATACTAAAAATGAACAAGCAGAAGACTCACGTCATCGACCTGAAAAAAACCTTATAAAATGAAATATAACTTATAGAAATTATTGGGTGTTATTTATTTTTTAAAAAAGAAGGAATAAAAAATACTATTATTAAGAAACGTATATTAATGAAATTTACCTTCATATCAAAAGTCAATCCTTATTCCTTTTGGGGAATATAAAATTATTTGAAATAACTGTAGTTAATTTTCGTATCATAACGGTAGAGCACTACTGACAATGTCCATGTTTACATTGAATTTAAAATCGATCAAATATCGATCCTGTCCCTGTCACTTGATTGTCAGTGATTGTCAACTCATCATGTTGCCAGTAAATTTAGAGATGGGCCCACATCTATTTTTTCTTGTTCTGTTTCCTCATTTACTCCGGTGATGAAGCATAATGTCGAAAAACTCACATGATGAATTAGTCTCTTCTCTACTGAGAAACGCAAACTCTGGAGAGGTAGTCATTCAAATATTCAAATCTGCAATATTGTAAGATAAATCTTAATTATTTCGATGAAATATTTAAAACTATTTCACATAAATGGATGCGCTAAAAACATATTGTTAACTTCAATTTTCACTCAAATTTGTTATGCAGTGACTTGATTGCAACAAAGAAAATGCTTAATTACAATAAAGAAAATTTGATTACAACAATGAAAATAACTAATCACACATATTAATGCAAAAGTACATTTATGTTGAAGAATTCAAATATTAATTTTCATAGTCAACATGTTCAATTAATTCAGATGTTATATTGTTTTTTAATAAGTTGATTGACACTTGACAGTTTTTGTATTTTTTCATATAAATAAAAAGCAGTTTGGAATTACAAGTTCATTTGGTCATTTTCTTTATTTTAGAAAGATACGTATTTGTATCAGGTTATGGGCTCAGTATGCTGTATGAATAAAGGAAGTGAACAGGATTTGTAAATTGGTAGATTTTTAAGATTGTATGTGATAGTTGTTTAAATTGAGAATAGCTGCTTTTTTATTGGATTGCGAAATGGCTGATTTAAAGATTCAGATAGAGAAACTTTCAAGCGCAGGGAACTGGACAAAATGGAAACATCAAATGTCTTTGATGTTAAAATGCCATGGACTTGAAGGCATTGTAGTTGGAGATGTAGTTCGACCAGATATTCCTGTAGGTGATGCGTTGGAAGCGCAAAAGACGAAAATTGCTGATTTTGAAAGGAACGATGCACATGCTCAATTATTAATTACAAACGCGTTAACAGACGACGTATATAACATGTTGGGTGTGGTGAAATCATCCAGAGATGCATGGCAACGTTTAATGACGATATATGAACAAAGTTCAGGTCATAGGCTTGATAGGCTAGCCGAGAAATTTTTTACTTCTAGAAAGGATTCAAATGTTGGAATTTTAGAGCACATATCTGTCATGCAAAGGAACTTTCATGAATTAAGCGATGAAATGAAACGACAGTATAACGTAGCATTACCAAAACAGTTACTGTTGTTACGTATTACGTCTACATTGCCAGTTGAATACAATAATTTTAGACAAGTATGGGAAGCAACGGCATTAAAAGACAGAACGATGGATCAGTTGATCGAACGTCTGCGTATGGTGGAAATGCATGATTCTGTCAGTAAGGAGTCGCCTACTGCCTTTGTATCGAAGGAAATAAATAATTATACTAAAAAGATTAAATATAAAAAGGATCTGAGTAAAATAAAATGTTTTAAATGTCAAAAATTTGGGCACTATCAGAAAAATTGTTGGACTGCAAAATGGAATAAATCTGCAAAAGTTGCGAATGGGAATATAAAATGATAAGGAAGGTTCTGCATTCGTCACTTCTGCTTTGCTGTGTGATTTTAGAAAAATAAATCGTGACTGTTGGATAAATGACAGTGGTGCTACAGCACACATGACACCAAATAAAGAATATTTTTCAAAATATCTGGATTTCGAAATACCAAGAGATGTGGAAATAGCAGATGGTCGAAAAATAAAGGCAATTGGCCATTAATGGAAAATGGACAAGTCATCATTTAGAAGATGCTTGGTACGTTCCAGAAATTGGTGCAAATCTATTTTCACAGTCTGTGTCACTGTATAAAGGATATGAGTGGCATACTAATATAAAAGGAACACAGTGCATGAAAAATGGACAAGTATTTTTGACAGGTTATTTGATTGATGGTTTAACAATTTTAAATATGAAAGCAAAATTATCAGGTACTTTGAAGAAATTGTATTTAGTTAACACTGTAGATAGTTTACAGTTGTATCACGAAAAACTGGGACACCAAAGTAAACGTCATGTCCTAAAGGTGATGAAACAACGTGGAATCGAAGTAAAGGCTGGTAATGAAGAATTTTGCGAAGGTTGTATGTTTGGAAAACAGCACAGAAGAAGTTTTGGCACACGGAAAAATCGAGCCACAGCACCAGATGAGTTAATCAACGCAGATGTTTGTGGACCTATGACAGAAAAATCATTGGGTGGTGCACTCTACTTTATCTGCTTCAAGGACGACTTTACAAAATTTAGAAGAGTATTCTTCTTAGAACAAAAATGCGAAGTGGTAGATAAATTGAAGCAGTTCTTAGCAGAGGCTGATCAAGTGGGGCACAAAGTGAAACAATTTTTGTCAGATGGAGGCAAAGAATTTAATAATACATCGGTTCGAAAAATCTTGGAGGAACGTGGAATTGAAGTGAGATTTTCAATGCCATACACGCAGGAACAAAATGGTGCGGCCGAACGAGAAAATCGAACTTTGGTCGAATGTGCTAGGACAATGTTGCATACGAAAGATTTACCAGTAAAACTGTGGGCCGAAGTAGTGAATACAGCCGCCTACATATTGAATCGTACAGGACCATCAATTGTGAATGATAATAGCCTAAATAAATCATTTGCGGATTTTTGGTTTGGAATGCTATGTACATGTTCCGAAACAGAGTAGACAAAAATGGGACCGCAAAAGTGTCAAAGGAATTTTGGTCGGGTATTGTGGTGACAAGGATGGCTATCGAATTTGTGTCATCTAAAAACAAGGTAATATTAAGTAGGGATGTTCAGTTTGTACCCGAAGAAATTTGTCATTCCAGGAATGTAGCAGAATTGAGTCTTCCGCCACCTAAAAACCCTAATCAAGATGTTGAAATTGGGCAGTCAAGAGAAGAAACAAATAGCACTCGTATTGAATCAAGGAATGATAACATCTGTTTACGTAGTCGAAGAAATATTAGACATCCGACATATCTTAATGATTATGCAATGATATCTACAGCAGACAATAAAAATCCGATTTCTTATAAGGACGCTATAATTTCTGAAAATGGAAAACTTTGGCAAGCTGCTAAGGAAGAAGAAATGAAATCGTTATACGAAAACAATGTCTGGGAACTAGTAGACTTACCAAGAGATAAGAAATTAATTGAAAATCGATGGGTCTTTACAGTCAAGACAAAAGCTGACGGTACTATTGATAAGTACAAAGCCAGGCTTGTTGCAAAAGGGTACGTACAGAAATCAGGAATAGACAACGACGAAACGTTTAGCCCTGTAGCAAGATTTGACACTGTGAGGACAGTCTTGAGTGTTGCTGCAAATGAGAGTCTTAAACTTCGACAGTTTGACGTCAAAACAGCATTTTTGTACGGCGAACTGGAGGAAGAAGTTTACATGCGACAACCGAATGGTTTCGAGGATGGAACAGATCAAGTATGTAAATTAAAGCGAAGATTATACGGGCTAAAGCAAGCACCGAGATGTTGGAATGCAAGATTTTTACGTTTTTTAAAGAAATTTGGACTAAAAGTTAGCAGTTCTGATCCGTGGTTATTTATACGTGAACAAAATGGACATAAATTATTAGTTGTAATTTATGTAGATGATGGCCTTGTGGCAGGAACTGATGATAAACTGATTGATGATTTTCTTCGAGAACTTAAACAAGAATTCCAAATCACTCTTGGTTCTTTGGATTGTTTTTTTAGGCATGCAGATTGAGCGAGAAGCAAAAGCTTCAATTTTCGTATATCATCATAACTATACAATAAAAATTTTGGAGCTGTTCAGAATGATTGAATCAAACAAAGTTTCTGTGCCTATAATTAAAGAAGAAGCTATACCTGAAGAGAATGAAGTTCTTACTGAAGCACCTTATCGAGAGGCTGTAGGTAGTTTAATGTACCTAATGACAACTACAAGATCAGACATTGCTTTTGCAGTAAGTAAAGTATCTGAGAAATTAGACTAACCAACAAAAGCTAATTGGGATTCAGTAAAGAGGATTTTTAAATACCTACGAGGAACAGCGGATCATGGACTATTGTATCAAGCTGGTTATAAAACTGGTGAATTGGAAGCCTACACGGATGCAGATTTTGCTGGTGATGCAAGAACTAAAAGGTCAACTTCAGGTGTGATATGTAAATATTGTGGAGCAGCAATCAGTTGGCTAAGTCAAAAACAGAGAGCTGTAGTTTTATCGACGACAGAAGCCGAATTTATAGCTGCAAGCGAGGGAGCAAAGGAAGTAATTTGGCTTTCCAGAATGTTAAACGAGATATCAAAACTAAGAGAAGTACCAACTTTACACATAGACAACGCTAGTGCAGTCAAGTTAATTCAAAACCCAGAATTTCATAAGCGTTCCAAACATATAGAAATTCGACATTGTTATTTATTACTTTTGTTGTATTATATTAGTAAATAAAACTCGCTTTTAAACTTAATATAAAACGTTTTATTGCGTTGCAAAAATCATCACACACATCTACAATATTTCTTGGCGGGAACTTTTTATTCTTCTTGTTATTACAAAAACATACATCATAGATGTCACTTATAGCTTGTGTAGTTGTAGCGTCAAAATTTAAACTTGTATTTTAAATTATTCAACATTCCCCCCATTTTGACGATACAAATACTTACAATGTAATTACAATATATGATTTTATATTATTTCTCTTCCTTTCCTCTAATACAGATGTTGTTAAGACAATTTCTTAACAAAGTTTTCGATAAAGGTTTCGTCAAAAAATCTGCCAGCATCCTTTTGGATTCGATATATTTAATAACTATGTTATTTTTCTCGATTTCATCTCGCAGAAAAAAGTATTTTCTTTGTATATGTTTTGTCCGGGCGTGATACATATTGTTGTTGCAAAGTTGAATTGCAGCCTGATTATCAGCATGTAAACAAATTTGTCGATTTAGGTATTTCTCAAAATTTAGTTCTTCTAGTAACTTTTTGATCCATATTGTTTCTTTTATAGCTTCAGTGATAGATAGAAATTCACTTTCGCAAGTGCTCAGTGCTACTGACTCTTGTTTCTTGCAAAGCCAGCTTACTGCACCATTTGCTAGAGTAAATACATAACCAGAGTATCCCTTACCGTCTAGGGTGTTGTTCCAACTGGCGTCACTATATCCGGTTAAAACATTGTTTGTTGCTTCATACGTGATTCCTGTATCTTTCGTTCCTTGTAGGTACCTCAATACATGTTTTGCTTGTTTCCAATGTTCTGTAGTAAAATTTGAACAAAACTGACTTAAATAAGTCACTGCATAGCTGATGTCTGGTCTAGTCCCTTGTGATAAATATAACAGACTTCCTATTAGTTCCTGATACGGTAAATTTTTAGTATCTTCTTCGTCATTTACTTGTGTGTTTGGTTTTGGTTCCATGGGAATGGTTACACTTTTACATTCGCTCATGTTAAATTTTGTTAACAATTTATTTATGTAATTTGTTTGGGATAAATGCATTCTTTTTTCTTCTCTGTTTCTTTCAATGTTTATTCCTAGTAAGCATTTCACCTCTCCCATATATTTAATGTCGAATTGGGATTTTAATTTATCCATTATTACACTGTTTAGTTCCTTTGAATTTGATGCTGTCAAAATGTCATCAACATACACGCAAAATATTAGAAAATTATCATTTTCTTTATAAATGAATACACAGGATTCTGAATATAATTCCGTAAATCCTATTTCAATCAATTTTTCTTTTAATGTTGCAAACCATGTTGCTGCACTTTGCTTTAGACCCTAAATTCCTTTTTGGAGTTTACATACTTTATTTATCTTGCCTTCTTGTATACCTTCGGGAATCTGCATGTAAATCTCTTCTTTTAAATTACCATTAAGATAGGCGGTTGTGAAGTCGTATTGATTTAATTCTAAATCTTCTTCCACTGCTAGGGCTAATATTATTCGGAGAGTGTTTAAACGGATCACTGGTGAAAAAGTTTCATTAAAATCTATACCGGGTTTTTGATTAAAACCACGCGCCACTAATCTCGCTTTGTACTTTTGTGTTGTACCATCTGCGTTTTCCTTTACTTTGAAAATCCATTTAGAATCCAATATAGTTTTATTTTTCGGTTTGTCGACTATACTCCATGTTTGATTTTTCATGTGTGAATCAATTTCGCTCTTAATTGCTTGAATCCATTCAGTCCTGTTTGATGCTTGTATTGCTTCTTTATACGTATTAGGACATTCCACTTTTTGTACTAAATTCGCTTGATTCTTGATTTTTTCTTTAATTCTTTCCGATCTTCTGACTTGGTTGTTATTCGTGTTGTGGTTAAAATTTGAGTGAAAGTTTGGATCTATTCTCGTTGTGTCCTTCTCACCGTCATCTCTTTCATCTTCTAAATCGCTTATATATTCACTCGTACTGACAGAGGAGGTTTCACTAGAATCTTCATATTCTTCATTGTTAATATTTTCTATGTTTTCGTTCATATTTTCATGATTTTGTTCTTCATTTTCTTCGGGTTCATTATCTTCACTTGTTTCTTCATTTTCTTCGGGTTCATTATCTTCACTTGTTTCTTCAATTTTACTGTCTTCATATGAGATATAAATTGGTAGTTCTATCTGTATTTGTTTTTCATCACCAATATTTAGCAGTTTTGAACCTGTTTTTTCTTCAATAACTTTAGCATCTCTTACAATGATAACTTGTTGTCTTTTGATACAAAATATTCTCATATGATTGGACATTTGTTCAAAACCTAGAAATATACCTTGGTTTGTTGTTTCTGAAAGTTTATCTTTGCGTTGTGTTTTTGCCAACCAGTAATACGTTAGAGAACCAAATATTTTTAGGTGGCTGACGTTTTGTTTTTTGTTAAAGAATTTTTCATTGGGAGTTCCTCCAACGATTTTACACAAGGTGTGGTTTTTTAGGTATACAGCATAATTTGCTGCTTCTGCCCAGAATTGGTTGGGTAGTTCTGCATCAGACAGCATTGTTCGTGTCATTTCAATGATGGTTCTGTTGTTTCTTTCCACAATACCGTTCTCTTGCGGGGTATATGGCGCTGTAAATTCATGGACTATTCCATTTTCTTCAAAAAATTTCTTGAATTCTTCATTTTTGAATTCTTTTCCGTTGTCGCTACGTACCCTTTTGATTGATTTCTGTGTTTGTTTTTCAATTTCTCTCTTAAATTTCTTGAAATATATTATGGCCTCATTTTTTGATTTAAGAAAATATACAAACAATTTTCTTGAGTAATCATCACAAAGTAAGAACATGTATTTGGAGCCTGCTAGTGATGTTACGGGTAACGGGCCACATAAATCGATATGTACTAGTTCAAGAATATTTTTGCTTCTTACTTCGTTTCTTTTGTTAAACGAGTTTCTCGATGTCTTCCCAATTATACAATGTTCACAGTTCTTATTTTTGTTGTTTGTGAACTTCAGGCCATCAACGATGTTTTTGTTTTTCATCTCGATTAGTGTCTGTGTATTTTGGTGACCAAATCTCTTGTGCCATTGTTCAATATCAATATTTTGCACAAGTTGAACAATTTCATTATTTTCTATTTTATTAGCAACATTCATTTCATAGAGATCGTTTACTCTCGTTCCAGTAATTAGTACTGTTCCATTTTCACTTGTTATTTCACACTTTCCATCCTTAAATGAAATATTACAGCCTTTCTTTTCTAAGGTACTTATAGAAATTAAATTTTCTGTGATCTCGGGCACCCACAGTACATTTAATAGGTCAATGAACTTGTACTTACAATTTACATCTGTTAGTTGAATTCTTACGGTACCTTTTCCACAAATTTTGATATATTTTCCATCTGGTAATTTTACAAAATTTTGTTCGACTTGTTCCAAATAAGTAAATAGGTTTTTATCATAAGTCATATGGCTGGTTGCTCCAGAATCGATAAACCATTTTGATGAATATTCTTTCGTTGTTGTTTTACTAACTTGTGCTCTTAAAGCAAATTCTTGTTCGTACTCACTTTCACAATTCGGTTTTTTGTTGTCTTCTTTCCTTTCTGTTTCAGGAGTTTTCATTAGTTTAGCTTCTTCTTTTGGTTTCGTATTTCGTGAATAATTGGTGTTTGGCTTTTTATTTATTTATTTATTTATTTAGCATGGGTACACTACGGATACAAATCCAAATGGTACAGCAAAATAATACAAAATATATATTACAGACATGCAAGTGAACTAAATTATTTTAACAAATAAAGTATATATATAATTATAGAAATTCCTTATCTTATTTCAAAATACATTTTAACACATTTTTAAATTTGGATTGACTTATGTTATAGATATCTATTTCGCTTGGAATTAAAGTATTTACACAGTTTACAATTTCATTAATTACAGAATGCTTTCCATACAAAACATTCGATTTGTGTGGTTCAAAAATAAGTTTATTTCTCGTATTATATGAAGGAACATGAAATTTAAATTTTAATAAAATATCTGGTACATCGATATAACCGTGAACAATATTGTAAGCGAATAATAGTTTGGCTTTTTTACGTCGTATTTCTAGGGAATCTAAACCTAACAAATTTAATCTTTCAGAATATGAATAATTATTTTTATTAATATGAAGTTTATATAAAAGATAACGTACAAATTTCTTCTGAATTTTTTCGACTCTGTCCATATGGCGCTGATAATAAGGAGACCAAATAATATTGCAATATTCTAAGTGTGTGCGGACAAGAGAATAATATAATTTACATATGGCATCAATATTTGTAAAATCTCTCGATTGCCGGATGACAAAGCCACACATCTTATTAGCTTTTTTTACAACAAAGTCTATATGCTCATGAAAGTTAAATTTTGAATTAAATACAACACCAAGATCTTTAATTGAATTTACATTTTCTAAACAAACATTATTTAAATGGTATCTAGAATGAATATAATTTTTCTTCTTAGCAAATGTTATATGTTTACATTTTTCGATGTTAAGCTCGATAAAATTATTTTTACACCATAGTTCTAATCTTGATAAATCGTTCTGCAAACATACAACTTCATTCCAATTATCTACTTTAGAAAATAATTTGAGATCGTCGGCAAATAATAAAAAGTTAGACGTTTTGAAGATTGTGCCAATGTCATTTATATATAATGTAAATAAAATTGGCCCTAAATGAGAGCCCTGAGGGACTCCTGAGGATACGTGAATATCTCGAGAAAGAAAATCTTTTATTTTTACAATTTGTACTCTGTTTGACAAATATGAATGTATCCACTTCAACAATGAACCTCCTATACCCATATATTGTAATTTTAATACAAGTAAATTAATATTAACACGATCGAAAGCTTTTCGAAAGTCTGTGTATATAGAATCGATTTGAGATCCATTTTCTAAGTTTTCAATTATGCTGTTACTATATACCATTAGATTTGTGCAGGTGGATTTATTCTTAATGAATCCATGCTGTTGTGGACAAATTATTGAGTGGAATACTGAACTTAAATTATCGGATATAATCGAGTCTAAAACTTTGGAAAATATACTTAAGCCGGATATCGGTCTGTAATTGGTTATATTATTTTTACTTCCGGTTTTGTGTAGTGGTGTAATATAAGATGTTTTCCAAGTTTGGGGAAAAATACCAGTAGAGAGTGAAATATTATAAAGTATACTTAATGGTAGAGACAGTGTTGGACTGCACATTTTAATAAAGTAGGGTGAAATATTATCTGGTCCAGCACTTTTATTAGTTTCCAATCCAGATAATTTTTGAAAGACAGAATCAGGAGTGACTTGAATAGAATTTATATTCAAGTGTGATTGTATATTTGCTTGTTCGAGTCTAACTTCATCATTATTGCGGATATAGACAGTGTCAAAAAAATCAGCGAACATATTTACAATATCTGTCCCAACAGACGAACTAGTTTCATTATAATTCATGGTTTTAGGTATTCCACAACTGCCATTAGATTTTTTATTATTTACATATTTCCAAAAAAGTTTCATGTTACTTCCTAAATTACGTTCGGTATTTTCTATAAATAATTTATTATCGTCAATGATAGCTTTCTTTGCTTGTGCTCTTAATGTGCAATATTTGTTTCCATATACATTGGAATTGGTTCTTTTAAATTTTTTATAGAATCTATTTTTCAATTTAATTAATTTTTTAGTTTTAACAGAAAACCAGCAAGGAAAGTTATCAGTTGACATAAAAACTTTAGGTACATAATTTTCAATGTAAAAATATAATATAGTATAAAAAACATTTAGACATTGGTCAATATCTTTATCTATACTGAATATTTCGAACCAGTCTACCGTACTTAGGTAGTCATTCATATTGTTGTAATTACACTTTTTGAAATCATATCTCCAATTACTGGAATACTGTAAAGAATCGGTTGGACAATAATAAGGTATTGCAATTTCTAATACTGGATGAAGTATATCTGGCTTTAATAATGGTTTATTGCCTTCATGTACTGAGATTGATGTGTTATTATTACTAAACACTAAATCAAGTAGATTTGAGTTGTTATTAACGACGTTGTTATATTGCCTAAACCCAAAAAAATTATAACTATCACAAGTAACAATTGACTTGTTATCAGAAATATTAGTTGGATCCATGAAATTGTCATTTTGTAGCCAGTTAATAGTGGGCAAATTGTAATCTCCAATTGCACAGATTTTTGCATTTGGGTTATGATCGGTTACATATTCTAAAGATCGTGTATGAGATTCATAAGTGTTTAATGCTGATGCGGGGGGTATATACACTGCACAAAATATATGTTCTGTCTTACCACTTAGCACTGACACCCATATTTCTTCCATTTCTGATTGATTGTTGATCACTGGTACTGACAATTGATGAGAAGATAAGCTACTGTGCACAGCAACAAGGACCCCGCCACCTCTCGATTTGACATCATTGACTCTGTCTTTTCTGAACACACTATAGTTCGAACCGAAATATTCACTTGTGAACATACTATCGTTTAACCATGACTCTGTCAGAATTATTATATCGTAATTGGCATTGAGTGTTTCTTGTAAAAGTTCGTGGGATTTTGTTCGAAGGCCACGTACGTTCTGGTAGTAAATAGATAATTCTTTATTCGGTTTAGATGTATTAGAATCAGCTGATAAATTTAATACTTTTTTGAATTATTAAATTTAGATTTATCAACAATTTTAGGAACATTATTAATAAATTTAATGGTTTTATCTTTTATACCACTCTCTTCTAAAGCATTGAGTTTTTCTTTGATTTTTATAAAATAATTGCGCTGCATTTTTGTTTGATCTGATGTAACTTTAATATTTGAATCTAAAACATTTATTTTATCTCGATTTTTTAGAATTAGTTTAACATCCGATTCATTATTAAGAACAACTTTAATCGGACGCGATCTCGTACTGGAGATGTTCTGCCCTAAACGATAGATGTTTATATTTGTAATATCAATGTTATCTATTTTTGACAGTAGTGATTTAACAACAATTTTATCTTTATCAATCTGTTTAATTTTATCATGTTCATTAGACTCTTTTACGTTATAAATAATCAAATTATTAGCTCTCTTTTGTCTCTCGCTTGTTTCATTTATAACACTTTCAGTTAAATCATCCAAGTCATATGGTTCGTTATTTTTAAGATTATCTTTAACACAGTCTTTTAATAAACTTATTTCATTTACTAGCGTTTCCACTAAGTTTTGAAGATCTCTTATAGTAATTTCTTGATTTTTGATTTTTTTACAGTTATCACATGAGAAATTTAATTGTCTTGTTTCATCGGATTTTAAAAGATTTATTTCAGTACGACTTAATTTTGAACACACAGTATGCATATAATTATTACATGTATCACATTTTAGTTCATCACCTTTTCTTATATTTGAATTACACACCACACAATTGGCAAGCATTTTAATAAACAGGAGCTAGCTTAAAACACGTCTTCTCACATGCAAGTCTGACACTATCTATGTTCTTCTTCTTGACGGTTTTTATTATGTGTGTCTTTTCTGTAATAGCAATCACGCGCATAGTGATTGGTTTTTCCACACACATAGCATGCTCGGTTCTTCCTGGGTTCATTTTTATTTGGTGGTTTTGTTTGTTTAATTACGCATGCACTTTCCAATTTTTCTTCTACATCTTCTATTTCTAGTTCATCTTCTTGAGCTTTTAACCCTGAGATGAATTCTTCATTACTAAGTTTCTCTAAGCCTGTAGATTTCATTTGCAGTCTAATCATGTGATATGATTTTGGTAAACCATTCAATAATAAGCCAAAGTATTCCTCATTTTCAATTTTTGCACCGCATTGTACTAATTGGTCTCTGATGAACTGTCCTCTGGCTAAATACTTTTCAATCTTTTCATCATTTCGTTTTTTTGATGGTACTTAATTCCAATCTTAAGTCGACTCTTCTTGATGAAACTTTACCTTCATGTATTTGTTTCATTTTATACCAGATTTCTCTTCCTTCATCAAGATTCAATACCTGTTGAGCTTGCTCAGGTTCCAATGTAGAGAGTAGTATTGATGCGGCTATTATGCTTTTCTCTTCATAGTCATCGATTTCTTTTTGTCTCGCAATTTTGACGTCATTGGATGCATCATTTCCTGCTCTTTTCGGTTTAGCATTTTCTATAGTATTCCATACCTTCTTTGCTTTTAATAGTAACCTTACTTGTTGACTCCAAAGCTGATAGTTTGTGTTGTTCAGCTTTATTATACTATGGGTATTATCCATTTTTTTTTTGTTTTTACTTTTGTTTCTTGTTACTTAGCATAACCACAAAATCACCTCCTCGCAATTTTGTTGTTTTTGCACGCTTCTACTTTATTTTTACTTCTGCTAACAGGAGGCCTGGGCCCATAACCTGTTATTTATTACTTTTGTTGTATTATATTAGTAAATAAAACTCGCTTTTAAACTTAATATAAAACGTTTTATTGCGTTGCAAAAATCATCACACACATCTACAATATTTCTTGGCGGGAACTTTTTATTCTTCTTGTTATTACAAAAACATACATCATAGATGTCACTTATAGCTTGTGTAGTTGTAGCGTCAAAATTTAAACTTGTATTTTAAATTATTCAACAGACATTATTTTCTACTGGAAAAATATTTGGAGTTTTGAATGTTCTACATTTGGAAGGTGAAAATCAGATAGCTGACATAATGACGAAACCACTACCACGTGTTCGTTTCGAGAAATTTCGTGATCGTTTGGGTTCTATCAAATATATGCCATATATGTTTTGTATTAAAAATTGTAAGAACAGCTGTTGCCGTTATCTGTGCAACTGAGTAGTGAGAGTTGACAAAATGGTGGAAAGTAAAATTCTAGATCAATAAATTGTTCATTAAAGTATTTCATTATTTAAAGAGTTTTATTTATATGTTGTTTTCTCAATAAAAAGGCTTGATGGTCCACGTAACGTTCTTCAATCCCATTTTCAAGTTTTATTTATGATAATAACCAACACGAACCACCGATATGTCAAATCAGGATGGTTCATTATAAACCTTGGAGTTCATTGTATGTATTGGTTTTCCTCTTTCATAATTGTATAATGCTTAATACAATGGGTCATATGAATAAAGTTCGAGTATATACTCTGAGTAAATACTAACGAGTATGAGCATTTATTAAAAGTATCTACTCCATTTAGTATGAATAAAATTTTTCTAATTATGAAAAGTATATGCTCCTGTTAGAGAAGCATGTGCTCCTATGTATTGCACATGCGCAGAGAGTTTTCTTACGATGTCATGAGAATGTTGTGTGGAACCATAAGCGTATCATTTTTAATTTTCAATTAGAACAAATATAACGAATATATATATATATATATATATATATATATATATATATATATATATATATATATATATATATATATATATATATATATATATATATATATATATATATATATATATATGGTAAATATTGATTGATATACAGATATTTTATGACGCATTTGAATGAATAAAGAGTATATTTGGTATATTTTTGGTATAATTTAGTATCAATTAGATGAATAATATTGAAATGAAGTTAAAATGAAATCGCAACGCCTATGAATACAAATAATTGAAAGTTATTTCTTTTAGAGGTTATGTTAAGTTGTTTACAATTTTGGCTGTGTTTATTTATTATTAGTGTTTATCTTAATA
Source organism: Harpalus rubripes (assembly GCA_963082715.1). Lineage (NCBI taxonomy): Eukaryota > Metazoa > Arthropoda > Insecta > Coleoptera > Carabidae > Harpalus > Harpalus rubripes. The sequence goes on from OY720465.1 coordinate 16,165,947, forward strand.
AAAAAAAACGGGAAATATGTCTTCTGATGAAGAAATTACCGAAGAAAAGGAGACCCAAACGAGTTTTGCGTTATTAATTAAAAATAATCTAGTTATTTTCTCAAAATCAAAAACACCGGCTTCAAGAAAATATAAGACAAACCCATTAAAAGAAATAGAAGCCAAACTCGAAAGAAGTTATGGCATAAAATATACACCGGCTCAAATCTTAAAAAAAAAATAAACATGTGTACAATCTAGAACACCAATAGCAGCAGGAAATGAGTATTTTTCTTGCCATTCCAATTTAGCTTGCCTCATTTCTTCGGCAGATTGAGGAAATTTAATCCAAATTTTAGATTTCTGTAAAATTTTATTCATAACCTGTCAAAATTTTTGAAACTGTAGTCTGGTGTACTCCAATATCTTCACCTACACCTGATTGGAAACCAGGATCTGCCATATATCTTAAAAATATTTTTTGTTTGTCAACGTTCCTTAACGCATCACCTCTAGTTTCAGTTTTTTCACGACCAAAGAAATGAGCGGCCATCCACCTTACATTTGCTTCATTAAACTGATACAGAATTTTATAATCACGTTCAGAAGTTTCTCTACGAGGTTGATACACTTTTCTACTTCTTATTTGAACATTATTTATAAATTCAGCCATTATTTACTCGTATGTTTCAAAGTTAAGTCTGCTTGGTAGTAGACTCCGAAAATGTAAGTATAAAGTATATTCTCAAAGCAGAAGAGTATAAACTCATCTTTATTCTTACCTAAATTAAATATTTCATTTGTACATAAGAGTACTTGCTCATGGCGAAGCATTTACTCCGTTAGGAGCATATACTTCCAATTTTTATTCATACGAAACAAGTAAATGCTCCAAAAATATGAATATGCTCACTTTATTCATATGACCCAATGTTTTAATGTAAACAATCAGATAAAATCACATAAGATACACAAACTGTCAAAATGCGAAATTTCAATTTTTAGCAGGAAGCGCTGCCAACATAACTGATAAAAAACACCAACTCATATTTTTGACAAGTCTTTTTTTTTAAATCTAATTGTAAAATTACCTCAATAGAGAAAATAGTATAAAAACATGTATCATAAGGCCTGTTGACGTCCTCGTCCTTTGTAAAACTCGCCTGGCGGCTCGTTTTCTAAACTTGGACTCGTACGTTAACAGATTGCCTTATGATACTTGTGTTTTAATGTACTATTTTCTATTTCGGTGTTCTTATGTTTCTATAAAAGCACTGTTTATCACTGAAAACACGACGTATAGACGATCTATAAACGTACTGTTTTTGGCGCCTTTCGTATTCTAGAGGTAGTAGTCATGACAGATGAATTACATATAACCTCAAAATGGTAAGTTGTTTATGTTGAAATATTGCTTCTAATTATAGATTTTTATCTTACCTCCAGGTGATAGCACTAGAAAGAAGAGAAATTTATAGCTATAGCTGTGTTAGTTCAGAAAGAAGAATCTGTGAAGTTAAAATCTTTCAACTAAAAAAATATGAAACAAGAAACAATGCGCTCAGATTTGCTTTGTCAAAATAATTTAAACGATAAGTTTTATTTAATACAATTTAATTTTATGGTAATGTTGCAATTTTCAGCTGATTATATTGTTATATCAGGCAGGTTTTGAAATGTATGGTGCACGTTACTTGAAATGTTCACAGGTTCACACTGTCAACTCAATTTGTGGCTACTTACAAGTAAATATGAAAATTTTACGATCCATGATTTCCAGTTCCACGACGAGGCGAACTGTCGAGTATTAAATTTTTAAATATAATTTAGACATAAGTGCCATATACAAATACAACATTTTTTGTATTGAAGAATGTAAGAACAGCTGTTGCTGTTATGTCTGCAACTAAGCAGTCGATGTGTTGTCCAAATGGTAAATGTAAAAGTGTATATCAATAAATTGTTCATTGATGTATTTCATTATTTAAAGAGTTTTATTTAAGATAATAACTAACACGAATCAGAGATCCCGATTCGTTATTTGATAAACTTACCTTTATTACAAGATATTGGTTTTCCTCTTCCATAATTATATAATGCTTGATACAATGTTTTAATGTAAACAATCAGTCAGAATCACACAATACACAAACTCAAAATGTGAAATTTCAAAAGTTAGCGGGAAGCGCTACCAACATAACTGACAAAAAAAACACCAAGACATATTTTTGACAAGTCCTTTTTAATTACCTTATGATACTTGTGTTTTAAAGTACTATACTGTTATTAATTTGAAATGATTAGTTCTTTGACAGTGACATTTATCTGTCAGTTGCATACATTTGAATAAGTGCGCAACCAAGGAGTTTTATTTGTTTAAAGCGTAGGCTCCGGGATTTAAATTATAGATAATAACATTAATCTCGAAAAAATATCATTTGAAGGTATTTTTCGAAGAAAACCTATTTTGAGCTTCTAGTAAAGTGCCACTTCCGGTTATCCGATTTACACCAAAATCTAATGGGCTCTTTCTATTACAGAAAAAGTTCGAAATACAAGGTTTCAAAATTTTCTGAATAATACTATTTGAGTTAAAGTGGAGGATCCACACATACATACAGACAGACATCATCGTGAAAATGTTAAAATTGGATTCTAGGGACCTTAAAACGTGGTCATTTACCAAAATCTCGATATGCAATTTTTAGCACGATCCCTATAACTCCCTTACCAAGGGTAGCGGGAGGTAAAAAGCACATAATATTTTAAAAAACACTTTGTATTCATGCTTTTGTTTTTATTACGTTAAATTACGTAAAAATAAAAAAAAAACTAATATAATTTAGTGAAAATAACTTTTATTATTCCGTCCCCCGAATCTTAAGTTTTTACAATTTTTTTTTTCGTTTTAAACAAAATTTAATTAATTTGAATTTCTTTGTGGGTGCAGGTGCCGTTTATATGTATTAGTGAGGTGGTGGCTATACCTCCCTTACCAAGAGTAGCGGGAGGTAAAAAGCAAAAAGAAACAATATATACATGGTGTCTGTCTTAAAGGTGTACATAGGAGATTAACATGGGAAACTAGTTTTTTTACAATTTCCCGCTCGTCTAATTATTTTAAGCAAAAACGCGTCAAATAAAAGTTTTAGGGCATAAAATTCTGCATCTAAATCAATAAACAGAATTACCTTTACATTCTTTGTAACGACAGAAATTAATTATGAAAATGTCGAAAATTACGTTTAAAATATCGACAGCCATGGAATTGAACAAAACATTAATAAAAGCTTGACGTTTTATCAAATTGTCAAAAACGTCAAATAAGTTAATTTACGTTGTGACACTAGGCGATCACAATAAATTGTTAAGAAAAGTTTATAAATACCTCACTCCTTCACTCACGTAAACAGGTTATTTAAAAATCAAAACAAAGATGAACATGTCAGGAAACAGTTTACAAGTGACACACCTTTAAAATATCCCCAAGTGCAAACTTGAAATAATGAAATACACTAGAAGTAGAGTAGTATGGCAGTCTCGTATCGAGTACCGGAAATGCCTATGTTGTGATATAGGACTCAAGCGTTCCCGTTTTATATTTAGTTCAGTGGTTTTGGACTACACTAAATTCAAACGTAAACAATGTACTATAAAATTTACAAACTATATTCTAAAGTGAACTGTATGAAAATTAGGAACAACTGACAAATTAAAATTGGTTTGTAAGTGACTTGGAAAATATTATTACTAATGTCACAATCGTCAAAGTTCGTTAGATTTTGATTCTTGCAAGTGTAGGTAATGTGGGCAAGTATTATCATGTTTAAGCGCGAAGATATACCTCCAAAATTTAAAAAAAAACAGCTTATTTTTCTGCCTACTTCAAACTATCTGTTACATATACCTCATTACAGACAGACACACACATACATCACACACCCGACAGAAAGAAATTCCATAAATATGGAAACAAATAACGTTTATTTGATGCTTGGCAACAATGAGGAATTATTTTTTCATCGAACCAACTTCAGAACGTATGACAATACGATAACCATGACAACAAAGACAAATAGTTACCATGACACCAGTAAAAGTAAAACGTTCAAAATGCAAATTTTGTTGAATGATTTTGAAAAGTGGTGCTTTGATGTTCAAAATTGGGTGCTTCATACATGGTCTAGTGAATTTATAATTTCTGTTAAGTTTATTAAACTATCTTAATTTGTTAGTCTGTACAATGCAAATAAATAAATTACCAATTATCGCGAATATTTTATTTACAACCCTGGTATTTATAATTGTTATTGTATTCGGGTCCGGCATCATCCTCCATCATCATATACAGCGTGTTCATTTTTAAGTGGCTACCATTGCGATCTTGAGAACTATAAGAGATACGAAGTTGGTTAAATTAGCGAAGAATCTCTATTTTACAGGGGTATTTCAATGATAAAATGAAAAAAAAATTCAACCAGTGGTTCTCAAAATATGGATACCAACTTTTTTTTATTTTAAATAAGAACATATACTTTTTATTTGCTCATTATCAATAGAGGTATTTATTCTGAATCCAACGATATACAATTTTCATACCCTTACATAACAAAATTTCCGAAAAAAATCTGATGTGGCCAGCACATTACCTTTCGACAGTTCTATGTATTTTGTACAAATTTCATACAGAAAGTTCCTTGCTAAAGATTATATTTCTTGTACTTTACCTTTTGGCAGTTGCATGTATTTTATGCAAATTCCACACAGAAAATTTATAGCAAAAGATCCTACATTTCCAGTAAAATTATAAGACAAACACACTATGTCAATTTCACTTGACACTGACATCTTTCAATCAAAATGTTCTTAATATAGTAGCTATTTCCATAGCTATGGCTACTATATGAAATTTAATTTATAATTTTTTAACTCTATATCCGTTTAATATTAAGTATAAAATGCAGTAAAATCGTATAGAGAATAAAATATTCTTTAGTATTTATAATAACATTTCCATTCTCCAATTCTAACCAAAATCTAATCAGCTCTTCACATGGATCATCGTAAAAATAGTAAAATCGTATTCTAGAGACCCTGAAACGTGCTTATTCATCAAAAACTCACCACAGAATTTTTTGACCAAAGACAATACCTTCCTTACCTAAACGTGACGGCAGGTAAAAAAATATAAAAATTTTAAAATAATTTCTCCAAAATATGATATTATTAAGAGTGCCATGCCATGACTGAAAAAGTTAATATTTTGATTATTGTTACTTCTGTTAAATGAGAAATTGTCCTCTTCATGTCATTTTTAATAAACATGGATCAATCCACACACGACGAAATAATGCAAAAGTTTATAATTTTTTTCTCAAACATTTTCTTATGTAAAGGTATGAAACTTGTATGTCGTTGGATTCAGAATAAAGAGCTCTATTGAATGAGCAAATAAAATTTAAAATAAAAAAGTTGCTATCCATATTTTGACAACCACTCGCTGAATTTTTTTTCAGTTTATCGTTGAAATACCCATGTAAAATAGAGATTCTTTGATAATTTAACCAACTTCGCATCTCATAATTCTCGAGATCGCATTGGTAGCCACTTAAAAATGAACAACCTGTATTAGTAACAAATTAGTAGATAGTAGATGGGTCTTTATATAAAACTAATTTTGGAAACTATGATAGAGATCAAAGTTTCAAAAATGTTATTATAGTTATTCGAGTTTTAATGCCATTAACCTTAACCTCGCTTTAATTTCTTCATAACATATTCATATTACAATTCAAAAATGAGTTTACCCTATCTTTATTTGCAATTTACACATAATAGTTTCTTGCTAAAGAGTATCCACCTCCAATATAAGGAACGCTTCTGTATTTGCCGAATATTTAATTTATTTTAAATAATACAAAAACAGTTCTTTTATTTACGAAAAAAGGTTTTTTGAATTTCCTCAATTATAAATAATTTGCTTCCACCTAAATATTACATTAATTCAATCGAAAGAGAAAAAATAAATAAATAAATAAATAAATAAATAAATAAATAAATAAATAAATAAATAAATAAATAAATAAATAAATAAATAAATAAATAAATAAATAAATAAATAAATAAATAAATAAATAAATAAATAAATAAATAAATAAATAAATAAATAAATAAATAAATAAATAAATAAATAAATAAATAAATAAATAAATAAATAAATAAATAAATAAACAAATAAACAAATAAATAAAATAAATAAATAAATAAATAAATAAATAAATAAATAAATAAATAAATAAATAAATAAATATATAAATAAATAAATAAATAAATAAATAAATAAATAAATAAATAAATAAATAAATAAATAAATAAATAAATAAATAAATAAATAAATAAATAAATAAATAAATAAATATATAAATATATAAATAAATAAATAAATAAATATATATATCATCACGGCTTATTACCCATTGCAGGGTGTGCCAATCTGCTTTGTACACAAATATCGGTAATGATGAAATATTTGCACTGTGCGGGCATTAGAGTAAAAACCAAATTTTGGTTCCATTTAAATTTTTTTGTGATATATCTCGAAAATTCAATATAATTTTTTTTTCGTAAGCCACTGGATAGAAAATAAATTTATCCAACGTCTTTATTTGGAACATTTTTCTCGATCTGATAGTTTAAAAGTTATTTGAGAAAGAAAAAAATCAACAAAATTCAGTTTTTCGTTATTATCTAGTAGTAAATTTATTAAAAATTCAAATATCAAAATTGTTTTTCTACAGTTGAGAACACTGACCACTGCACAACTGCGCAGCGTTTCTTGTTGAGCTAAGCTGTATTATGCTTCGTGCTGAGATCTGAGCTGTGTGCTGTGTGTATAGCTGTGCTTGTTTGTAATATTGTATAGTGATTCTTGAAGTTTTTTGTTTGTATGTAAGTAAAACTTATATATCCTTATATCCTATTATCATAACCTAAAAAATAAATATTGTGTAGATATTGGTTATTATGAACAACTAATTAAGCGTGATAGCTAGCAGTTGACTAGCATTGTTTTGTCTTTGTCAATCGTTTATGAATTATTTTAGAAAAAATACTTTTTATTATACATGCATCATAATCCCTCTTTAAAACACGCCAAAGCGTGTTTAAATCGACCATAAAAACACGCTAAATTTTTGAGTTACCTAGGTAACGAAAAATGACAATTAATATGAATAACAACTAAAACAATTATTATTATTGGTTTTTATTTAAATTTATATAAAAATTACAATTTTTGTTGTCAGCAATATGGAAATTACAGGATTTTAGCTGGGTATTTATAGTTTCGCTGTCGTCGTTTGCTGGAATGTCTATATTATCTTTTAATATAGTTTGTGTACTGGTAAGTGCCTCTCCAATGCGTTTCGTGACTGATATTTTGTTCTGTATGGATTCTTCAATATATCCACTCGCTACCGTTGATGATTTCCATCCTACTTGGCGCTTCAGTTCATCCACACTCATTCTGCTGTTTGCCATGATTGTGGCAGAACTGCGCCTGAACGCGTGTCCGGTATACTTTGTAGCGTCAGGAAGATTTAAGAAACGCGCCAGAAGAGAAGGACATTTTCCAAAAGTATTAATTCCAACGACTTGTTTAATGCATTTTCCATTGGCGTATTTCAAAAATACTCTATCCGTAGATATATTTTCTGGACGTAGAGATAGGTATTTGTTAAATAATTTGACATACGATATGTCATCATTATCAACCACAGCAAACTTTCGACCTTTTTCGGTTTTTGATGGTCGAACATTAATAATTAAAACAGAACCTTCTTTTTTAATATCAGACAGGTGCAAATCACATAATTCATATCTCCTGCATGAGCCAAATATTCCACATATGGCTACCACCTTTAAAATAAAATATTAAATTTTGTAAAAAATATCATAATCTCGCGCTTACCTTCAAAAATAAGTAGGTATTATCTGGGGCTTCAATAAAAAATTTCCTTAACTGTTCTTCCGAAAATACGAAAGATTTTTTCGGCTCGTAGCCTTTATTAACGCTTTTCATGAAAGCATGCAATTTATGAAAAGTAGCTATGTTTACTCCTTTCTTAAGTTTTAGCATTGCTTGTAATTTGGAATGAATGCACCATAATGATGAAGGTTTATACTGATTTGACTATAACGAAACACAAAATAAGTACAATAAATTTCACAAGTTACCGTTATACCATTTGGTTCATATAGGCCAGCATGAGTGTTTCATCCACAGTTACGGCATTTTTATTTTCCATCCATTTATTTAATTTTTCGTATTCCTTATAATACGCGTCTTTAGATTTAGGCGGAATTAATCTTAACTCCGTCTGTTCAGCTAATTCTTTAATTTCATTCATTTCTCACTCTCACAATCACGTGAAAAAATATTGACTTGTTGACAACTTAAACAATACGAATAATTGCTAACTGTCTCCTTGGAAACGCTTAAACTCACTGGATCAAAAATCAAAACCATATGATTTGCAATAATTTTCAGTTTTAAATGGTTATGATGCATTTATAATAAAAAATAGCGTATGATACACGTGTATAAGCTAGCCTTTAAAGCACTACGACATTAAAGCCACTCCGCTACGCGTCGCGGCTTTAAACTTGTCGTGCGTGCTTTAAAGGCTAGCTTATACACTTATATCATAATATACTATTAAATAACCGGCATAGAAAAATAAATTGTATTTTTTTTAAAGTATTTTTATCCAAAATAATTCATAGAAAGTTTATGGAGATAAAACAAGGCTAATCAACTACTTCCTAATCACTGAATCAGTTGTTCTTATAACCAGTTATTAAAATTTAACATAAAATATCATATTCTGTCATTTCGAAATGTGTAGTCAGTATAAGTGATGATTCTTTTGAGTTGGATTGTTATTGAATTGAATTTACGCATAAATAGATGAACTGTATCTTTATTTATCTGAATCTGAAGTTTGAAAGACAGGAAGACGTTTGTTTACTTGACATTATCTTTGTTATTTATAAAGAGGAATCAACAAAACAAAACTTGTTTATTTTAACAGAGCCTTGACCAATAGACGTATCTTTGAAGTCATGAAATTCCTTCACACTTACATCAAATTTACAGTATAAAACAGGGGTTTCCAAACGTATGGAAGCAGGACGAGAGTCGGGACCCACTATAGTAAACAGTATTTTTTGACGATCCACACAATGCGTGTAGCATAGCGTTGTGTAAAATTTAAAATTTCTTGAACATACAAATAATGAAAAATTACACCTGTAGAAAATTTTAGGATTCCTTGAGTGTGCATATCATACGGCTTTGGTTTATTTATATTGTACTATTTAAATGATGACATCACTTGTCGGGGAAAGGGGAAAAAGTTTCCAGATATAGGTATTTTATATGCATGAGTATTTTCCTTTTCTGTAAAGTTGGTCCCATTTAAAACTACCACCCTAGGGATCTCGAGAAATCGAGAAATGCAAGAGATACGATGTGGGTTAAATGTTTATTGGAACATTTTCTCCTCTGGGGAACCAACTCAAGTCATTTTATTTTTGTTTCCCACGTTTTAATCCACGCATCCATTACATGACGTCATCCTTAATTAATCCAACTCAACTTAATTGCTGACAAAATGTTTTTATTATTTCGTTCAGTGTCAGGAGGAATGCGATATGAGCTTCAAGGACTAAACATTAATTTCTCATCAAGGGTATGTCGTATAATATTTATGATAGCGCAAAACCGTTTGCACATTCTATGATTTGTTTTTACCTTCCGTCATACCTGTAGCTAAGGAGGATATTGTTTTTGTTAAAAAAATTCGTTGGTGAGTTTTTAATGAATAAGCACATTGTGGAGTCCCTAGAATACGATTTTACTATTTTTGCGATGATTTCTGTATGTCTGAGTGTGGCGATTTTTTCTCCGTCGATAAATCTACCCCTACAATTCTAAATTTTTTAATTCTTTAGTATTCCTCTTCGTTACATCCAAATGAAGAGCTGATTAGATTTTGGTTATAACTGGTCGACTGGAAGTATTCGCTTTTGAAGATTTTAACAGTTCTTGAAAAAACGCTGTTAAATATCATTTTTTCACATTTAATGTTATTATAAATATTATAGAATATTTTATTCTCTATATTGAGTTAAAAAATTATAAAGAAATTAAATTTCATAAAGCAGCCAGCTATGCAATAACACTTGAAAAATATGATGTGGCCAACACAATACCTCGCGCCATGTACAGCCTGAGACAAAAAAGATTAAGCTAATCCTTATTTATGGATTAGCGAATTTTACTCTAATTTTGGCAGTTTATTTCGTAAAATATAGTCTAATCTAATCAAAGTAACTACCTTTTTTGATAATAAAATGAAGATAAAAATTTTAAATATCGGGATAGAATAGAATTCACTAATCCAAAAATGAGGATTACCTTAAACTTTTTTGTGAATCGATTTTAATTAATCTAAATACATAATTACATATTTACTTATGCTGGAAACTGTATTGAATTCCTTTCCTATTGTTGTATTTACTATTTTCTTTTTAAAACGTTACTATTATTAATTTCAAATGATTAGTTCTTTGACAGTGAAATTTCTGTCAGTTACATACATTTGAATAACTGCGTAACCAAGGAGTTTTGTATATTTAAAGCGTAGTCCCCGGGATTTAAATTATAGATAATTTTATAAATTTATCCATAAAATACGTAGAACAAGTATTAATGCAAATCTGTAGAAAATTTAATAATCTTTAATTTTTATAATAACATAAATCTCCAAAAAATTATATTTAAAGGTATTTTTCGAAGAAACACTATTTTGAACTTCAAGTAAAGTGCCATTTCCGGTTATTCGATTTACAGCAAAATCTAATGGGTCCTTTGCATATTAGAAAAAGGTCGAAATACAAGGTTTCAAAATTTTCTGAATGATAGTATTTGGCTACAGCGTAGGATCCACACATACATATACACGGACATCATGGTGAAAATGTTAAAATTGGATTCTAGGGACCTTAAAACGTGCTCATTTACCAAAATCTCGATATGCGATTTTTAGTACGATCTCAATACCTCCCTTACCAAGGGTAGCGGGAGGTAAAAATTCTAATAGACAGATGTCAATGTCAAGTACGATTGACATAGTATGTTCGTGTTATAATTTTACTGCAAATATAAAATCAATTCTAAGAAACTTTCTGTATGGAATTTATACAAAATATATAGAACCGAGGGAAGGTAATGTTCTGGAAATGTATAATCTTTCGCAAGAAACTGTCTGTATGGATTTTGTATAAAATACATAAAACTGACGGAAGGTAATGTGCTGGCCACAGCAGATTTTTTTGGTATAAATTTAACAGTATTTTTTATTATATTTTGTTTTTGAGCCATATGCAAAAACTTGTTTTTCGCTTATTTTGAGAATACCTCTATTATTATTTAGTAACACGCGGTCCGCGGTCATTAGTTTGCCTACACCTGCGCTACAGTTTTCGTAAGATATCTGTTATTTATTTTCATTCAAAACAATACAGTCAGTCACGACCAAAGCGAAGCGCGGCGAAGAGGAGTTTTTTTCATTTAGCGTATTAATTATGTGTATACGCGCACTTTGGAGCAGCGAAGAGCAGAGGAACGAGGCGACTATACATATAAAGATATATAGAATGAAAAAACTTCTCTTCGCCGCGCTTCGCTTCGCTGCTCCTCGCTACGCTCCAGTGTCTATTGTAACTTGAGAACCGTTAGTTAAAAAAAATATTTTGTTCTCTGCTCGGAAGTCACTCTTGTTGGTCTTCTATATGATTGTCTTATAGTATTTTATTGTATTTTTAATAAAATAGAAATTATTTGAGGTAGCTCCTTTTGCTGTTACAGCTTGCATACAGTATGTGTCGTTTAGAATTGCCACCAGTGGGATCTCGAGAACTATAAGAGATGCAATGTCGGTAAATGGAACTTTTCGTGCAACTATGAGGGGCTGTCTCAGATGTAATTTAGTTTTTCCAAAAATACTCATATTGTAATTTTTTTTGACTCTGTTGGGTCCAGCAATAAAACTATAGCGGCATACAAAAATAGCATTTATGTTCAAGGAACAGTAAGGTTATTTTACTATGCTCTAGGACTCACAGTAGGTGGTGAACCCAAGAATTTTAAAAGAGCGACGTTGGTATCCAATGTTATAATACAAGCAGGAAGCGAGCGGCGATATGCCGCTTTGTCATGATTAGTTTTATTGTTGGACCTGACAGAGTCAAACAAAAATTACTATAGGGCACTAGATAATGACGTATAACTGAAGTTTGTTGATGTTTTCTCTAGTAAATAACTTCTAACCTGTAAGTAAGTGAAAAAATATTCAAAATAAAGAAAGATATTTTAATTGCCTAACCAACCGATATAAAATAAATATTTATGTCCGTAAATTTTCGAAATACCAGAGTATATTTTTTTCAATGGAATCAATATCTGATTTAATTCTCAAAGAAAATAGTTATTTGTTTCTCTTTTCAATGATGTAAGGGTTGTGTTTCGTTTATTTACCCCAAAAATTTAATTTTTCACTTTATTTTTCCCGAATTTTGTAATTATTTCACAAAAAACATTATTTTTATTAATTATAATCTATTTGATAATTCATTTTTGCTCAATATTTTAAATTCATAACTTACAACTTACAATATAACATGTCAAGTGCGATCTGACAATTTTTTAAAATATAATTTGATTAATTTTTGGGCAATTTCTAACGAAATTATTTATATGAAACGAATAATTCTCAATAGAATTTTTACCAGTATTTCCAAAAGAGTACTATATTTTCTATAAAATAAGGAAAAAAATAATTACGAAGTAAAATAATTACAAACCACAATAACATTTACATCATTGAAAAGATAAAAAAATAAGTATTTTTGAGACTAAAATCAGATATAGGTTCCATTTTTTTTAAAAAAAAATGTAACTATGCCATATCTCGGAAATTTAGGAATATAAAAATTTTTTCGTACGCCACTGATTAGGCAATAAAAATATTTAACTTTATTTAAACCATTTTTCTCCATTACTAATATTTTTGAAGGTATTTGCTAAAGAAAAAATCAACAAAATTCAGTGTTTCATTATCTAGTGCCTTATTGGAAAAACAAAAGCACATTTAAGATGTCCCCCTATAGGTGCACAGAAAGTCCCATTTAACCGACAATAAATGGGACACACTGTATACTATTCCATTTAAGAAAGCAACGATGGTTTTGGTTCCGGCGGTAAATGTATACTTTATGGCATGAAAATTATATGAACCTAATATAGTTTTGAATTCTACTCGAACGGTACCAATTTTAAGGGAGGAACCAAAAAAATGAAATGTCTAAAATTGATAGTTCTCTAAGTAAATCGCATAAGTATGACTTTTGGCTTTCAAACTTGCCGTAAATGCAATAAATTTATAAACTAACCACTATACTGGGGCCTGTCACGAGCCAATCATTCCGCTTCGTGCTGTGTTGGCTCCCATCGACGCTTAATATAACATCCCTTACTCAGATGCAATTCGTTTATTCAATTTTACAAATGTTCGCCTAAAACTGATATGTGGCTATGAAGCCATCTATAATACATATGTAGGCATTAAACAACGAAATTCCAATTTGAGACTTTTCCCATTTTCTAACTTTAAAATTGATACCGAACGACTCAGTTCGACGAGTTGATTTTAAAAATATATTGGGTTATGGATTCATATCAATTTCACATCTCTTATAGTAAATGTCAGCCGATTAGAAAAATAATAGTTTTTTTTATACACGATGTCCGTTTTTCGAGACGCACCATTGAAATCTCGGAAACTATAAGAGATACGAAGTCGGTTAATTTGGGGCAAAGTTGCCCCAATAGTAGGCCATTTTAAAGATGTATTTGTTTTTCCCGAAAAATTCATAGGTCACTAGATAAATACAAAAATTCAAATTTTGCTGATTTATATTTTAACAAATAATTTCTAAATACGAAATAATATGGAATTTTGGTTTCCACTTCTTTAGGATACTTTTTTATTTTCTTTTGAACGACTATACTCATTTTTTTATTACTGTTATATTTCGAGTTATGAGGTCAAAGTTATGATTTTTATATAGATGCCATATTGGAAAGTTACGCCATTGAAAGGAGAATTTTTTTAGTTTTCCAACGATGTACAAATTATTGATGTTCATTTGTTTGGACCTATGAATATTTCGGGATAAACAAATACATCTTTAAAATGACCTACTAACGGGACAACTTTGTCCCAATTTAACCGACTTCGTATCTCTTATAGTTTGCGAGATCCCAACGCTGCGCCTCGAAAAACGGACGTCCGTATATATAAAAACTTAAATTTTAATATAATTTTTTTATTCAATTTTGGCGTTTTAAACTGCCATTATTAATTCCATAACAACATGTATAAGTAACTGTTTATTTGCTAGTGATTTAAGAGTACATTAAAATATGAAAATACAAGTTTCATTAGACATGACTAGCGCACGCGTCTTTATTGGGGGTTGGGGTCTATAAGTGCGCTGAAATGTCTCATGAAACGTATTTTTTATACTATTTTTTCTATTTTTGTAACATAATTTTTAAAAATATACGTTATTCCATTTTTAAGAATTTTTATTTTGTTGTTTCATAAAGTCGGCCCATTTTAAAAGATTCCGCCTTAACATTTAAAAATAGACAACATAGACTACATTTCATCACTCATTTCATGTAAACTATTTAAATCCAATAATCACAGTAGGGAAGTGCAAAAATGACATTGAAAACGTCAATGATACGTAAATTCGAAAGTCAAACGTATTTAATATAATGGAATTACAAGTAAATAAATACAACAGTAAGAAATGAATAAATGATAACTAAAATAAAATATATTATAATAAATGTTTAAATTGTCTTCCCACTCCTTCTTGACATGCTATTCGTCGTTCAAAATTTATGTGAACTTCAGCTAACATCTCCAGGTTTATAGGCCTGCATGACGCCACAACCCTTTCACGTAACTGATTTTCATTTTCGGCGGGGACGCTATAAACTTCATTTTTCAAAAAAGGTCTAATGGCGTCAAGTCCGGATTACGCGCGGGCCACAGGTACTTCGCTTCTCTGGCAATAACTCTTGGGCCAAAAGTTTGCGTTATATAATTTCGTACATCTCGCTGGTAATGTGGAGGGGCATCATCATGTTGATACCAAATTTCTTGCCTTATATTCAACTCGATCTCTTCTAAAAGTTCTGATAGTTTATTTCTTTATAAATGTAGGTACCTTTCCCCAGTTAAATTTCCATCGAAAAAATACGGACCAATTATGTGGTTACCAACTATTCCGCAACATACATTCAGTTTGAATATTCTCTGCAGCCTTGATTCTTACCAGTAAGAATTTTGTTTAGAGTAATAGTGAGAATGGGCCCGTCCAAGTCTTCGACTTTTTAGAAATTACATAACGCATATGAATTTTGAATATAAATAAATGAAAACGAAATAAAAATTGCTATATATTTTGTATTTTTATACCTATAATAATGTAATTAAAGTTTTTAGCGTAAAACGATCGCCATGTTGTGACGTCAGCGTCATTACAGTCGTCCAGTTACCTTGTGAAAATGCCACTGTACAGTGGATCATGCATATTTTGCTCATAAATTCGCGATTGGCTCTACACATACTCTAATATACACATATTTAATATATGGGAGTAATTTTTTATTAAGATCAAAAGAAAATTTACTTATAAAATAAGTAAAATTATAATTTATATTTTAATTATTGTAATCTCAATACTTGTCATTGTTGTAATCATTTAGTAAATAGAAATGTAAATGTTGGATTACTTTTTATTATGAACTATGCTTTGATTATTGTAATCAATACTGTCATTGTTGTATTTAATTATAAATAGACAATAGTTTAAATACTATTTTAATTATAATAATGACACTTGGTTAGTATAATAACCTTCAATATTATATTAAAGAAAGTCTTAAAGTAACATTAATTAAAGCGAATGATTAATCTGATTATGAAATCGAGTAAAAATTATTAATTTTACTTACCTATACTATCATTGTTAATGGTAACGTATGTCGGTTCTCTCTACTTATGACGGAGTGACACTAACGTCACAACTTTCGCGCCAAAACTTTAATAATTATTTTAGGCGTTATTAAGCATAATTTCAAGAAAACAAAAAATACGGAATTTCTATTTTTAAATTCTTCATAACATATAAAAAATTCAAAAAAAAATTGGACGGGCCCATTGTGCCTGTCCATACAGCCATTATTTGTAAAGGTAGCTTCATCAGAAAATAGAATGTTAAATAAAAAATTTGGATTCCAACGTAACTGAGCTCTCATAAAAGCACAAAATTGTAGACGACGGGGAAAATCGTCTTTATTTGAATGTTGCACAATTGTGACATGGTATGGATGAAAGCAATTTGCCTTTAACATGTTAAAAACAGAACCTTTACTAATTCGCAACTATCTTGCGATTTGTCTTTGACTTGTGTGGGGATCTTCAGTCACTATTTCAATTACAGCAGCTTCATTTTCTAGAGTTGTGACAGTACGGTTCCCATCTTTACTTTTTATTAATTGCCCACGTTGTCGCAAATTATTTTCAGGCCTTCTGAAAACGTGATTGGAAGGAGTTTTTCTGTTGGGGTATCTTCTGGCGTACAGACGAGCTGCAGCTTCAAAGTTTCCACGGCACTCTCCTAATATCAACAGCATGTATGTCTTTTGAGAATAGCCTTACATTATGCAGTTTTTGGTTTTAAAAATTAATTACAACTCGAGTTGATTTGTTCGCAATAAATACTGTCAACCAAGCTGTCAATATTTTTTTTGACATAAATCAGCAGTCACTTCATCATTAATTATAAAAATCAGAATTATGAAAACCGAGTCACTTATGAAAAGTAACACGGACCTTTTAAAATGGGCACCTGTACATATTAAAGAACCAAAATACAAAAAGTATTTAAAAATACGTTATTTCATTTGCAGGACTTTCTATTTTGTTTCTTTAATATATATAAAAGCTATGGTTTTTACTAATTTTTGTTTGTCTTTTTCATTTATTACTTAACTAGAATATACGCGTCAGCGACGAACTGGCCCTCTACGACGCGTTCCCCTAAGTGGGATAAAATACACATTGTTATTCCAATTTACAACAATTATCACAGGCGTGCATTATCATTTAATGAAATAGACAGGAGAGGGGGGGGGGCAAGAATAAGGTTGCTCCCAAGTCCCAGAGTCCCATGGTTTCCGGTACCCCTATCCGCAAAAGTATACACCCAGTGCATTGACGAATTGCTGGAATACGGCTCTCGTGAATAGTCATTTCTGAGCCACTAGCGGTACCGTAGCCACATACGCATGTCCCAGACATGTTGAGCTCCCAGAGCTCTGACCTTCCAGAGGTCAATGGGTCTCAGACCCATTATGAGAGTTTAGCTTACGATCACACGTGTGTAGGTCCCAGACCTATCATGATAAACCCCAGGTTTATCCTTAACGTCCCAGACGTTCTCGTGTATCTCAGCCTCTCATGTGGTGTTTATCACACCTCGAAGCATATAGCTCCATGGACCCAGAGTTGTCCCAGACAACTCTTCGGATAATTAGGAAACTACTACGTTTGCGGCCACAAAAAAATAATACAAATGTATATTTCACATATACCATGCATATCAAATACACAAGCAGTGTATAACAATATCAATCAAGCATCTGGTGATCCACACCACACTATACCTGTATAATAATTAGAATGACAGCGAGTTCTACCACTCATCTATAATTACTGCAAGCAGCTAATCTTTTCTTATGGACACTTTCACACCCGCAAGGCATTGTGGTTATACCCGAACTAAAGTATGGGCGGTCGCCAAGGGATGAGACATATTCAAGTGTTTATGCCATAAGCTAGCGCTTCTAAACCAGTGGCACCCAGACGAAAAGAGAATCTTATATATATATATATATATATATATATATATATATATATATATATATATATATATAAATAAACTAAGTCACTCTCACATAATTTTAACTCGCTGTAACAAATAATGCATTTAAAAGAACATCTGGCACGAAAATAACACTCACCACAGCTTTTATCAGACATATCAGCCATTTACATAAGCATTTCAAAGCCGCAATACAGGCCGCGAAATTGGATTTCGCGACCATTGTTATAGTAACGGCTGCGAAATTAGGTAAACAATCACACGTGAGAATTGTATGGTTTTGTTTATGAAATATCAATCCTATAGCCACCTTGAAAGCTAACTTTCTATTTACAATGAAACTTTTTAAAATTAATAAAATTTGTAATTACATATTTTTTACGGTTGCACTAAATAGTTATTTGTATCACTAGGTCAGAAACTGAACATTTGCAAGAACGAGTTTATTTTGACAATAAGAGATATCGCAAAACAGTTTCTGAGCGTGCGATACACAAGATTTTTTGTGCTGACTTCGTCATAAATTCTTCTACACTTTTATTCTATTTTACATAGCCTAAAAAACAACATATTTTTATCGGTTTTGCATTGCAAGTTTGATTAGAATTACCTACTTACATTTGAGCTTAAAATGCGTAATTATTTAGATTTATTGAAAATATATCATACAAACATTAGTTATATATATATATATATATATATATAATATATATACTTTCGCATATTTTCAATGGCGAATGTCGCAAATTCATAATAACCTGAAGTTAGTTATAGTTACAAAACAAACTAGTCCTAAAGTTGAAACTTAATTAATCTATACGAGATGACAGCAATGACTGCATATTATTATTTTTATGGCAAAATTTTGTTATTTAAGATACAATAATTAAAGATTTAACCGTAAAATTTGTAAACACTTTGCTAATTTTTGTGTTGAAAATAATCTTAAATCGACATATCACCAGAACAGTAATACCAACTCCTTTTGCCGGCCGAGGTAAGCAACAGCGTATATCTGGACGACTTTGAGTTCTGTAATACTAGTCAAATTGGACGGAGGTACGAAAAATATTGTGTACACTTTGTCCGCGAAAATCTTTAGCGTCCTAGAAATTGTCTTTTTCTCTCGGTACGCTAAAGAGTGATTTCGCGGCCTTGATATACAAATAACTATATCACGACACAAATGAGAGAAAATAAAGCTTGTTTATAATTTATAAATAAACGACTTGACGTCTATCAACGACAATTGTCATGCACAGCCTACTAATTGATTCGTTTTATATTTTGTCAAAATTAATTAGTATAATGGGTTTTATTATTATTTTGCCAAAATTGAATAAAATATTGTATAAACCTCGTGAGTTAATAATGTTTCGTCCGAGGTTTCTTCACTCAAAGATTTATCTGAACTCACTTCGGGTATAAATATCTATTAATCCACAAGTTAATTAATGTGTTTTATTTCAGGTTGTGTTACGGTTTGGTGTTTGGAACACTATTTGAAGGTTACTGGAGTATACATTAAATGACCTTTCTGGGCTGGTCAAATAAAATTTATTAACCTTTGCGAGTAGGTATATACTTCATTTAGAATTTAAAGTCTTTTTTGAACAACTATTTTTACCATTTTTTGATTTAATTGTTTAATAAAGATACTCGTAATAGCATTTGATTATTAACGGATTAATAATTTCAAATATTGCTATTTGAAAACTTTGCATTTTAGTATTATTTATATACGCGGCGAATACTTGTTTTGTAATTCCGTGCTTCCCTAATTTTTTTTTTAGATAAAAGGCCAAGTATTCAAATGCCAATATTAATTAATAAAGGTTCTATTATAATTTACAATATGTTTTTTAACAATCAGTTCTTTTGTGGGAGACCTAATGACTGTAGAGAAAAATGTTATATACAATAAATGATAAGGGGCTAATTTATTAGTAATAGTCGACGTAATAATAAACCGAAAGTGCAACTAGTGGTTCCCAAATGGTAGAATAAAAGTATATATTTCTTTTATTAAATGACAACCTATATATTTTTAGTCTATTAGACAATTTTATGCTAATTTGCAGCATAAATATTGTATAGCGTGTTGTATAAGAATTATTTCAAGAAATATGGCATTAAAAATTAAAATGTTACAATATTGAAGTAGGTTATACAATGCATAATTTAAGCAACAGTCGTATATTTGATACCACTGCGGGTACGTTCGGCATTGAAATCTACGGATTGCTCAGAGCTCATAGGTCACGTGACGGATTTCACAGATGTTAATGCTAATGCCGAACGCTCCAGATTCATATGTTAAGCGGGATATTATAATACACAAATATGCAACTAGGAACAAGAATAGTATAGAAAAACGTGTATTAATGAATTAATAGTTTTTCACATAAGTGTTAAAATATTATATTAAATAAATTGTTGTTCATATTTAAAACTTTTTGCTATAAATGAGTCAAAATATCTGATAGTTCTATCAGGCGAGAGCGCGGTACAGAATTCTGAGAACTACCCTCCGCCTGAGTTGTTAGTTTTTACGCAGAAATGAAATTTTTAACTGACCTGCCACATGACAGTTGAGTTAAAGGCTTATACGCATGCTCAAATTTGAGAGATCCGTGTGCTCGGCGCTTGGTCACCGAGCACACAGAGCGAGGAGCGAGCTTAATATGCTTAGCGAGTTTAATGCCGAACGCTACAGATCGCTCTAATGTCAATGCCGAACGCAATCGACGGCTCTGAGCGCTCAAAATGTTAATGCAGAACGTACCCTGCATAGACATATAGGGTACGTTCGGCATTGAAATCTACGGATTGCTCAGAGCTCATAGGTCACGTGACGAATTTCACAGATATTAATGCTAATGCCGAACGCTCCAGATTCATATGTTAAGCGGGAAATTATAATACACAAATATGCAACTAGGAACAGGAATAGTACAGGAGTAAAACGTGTATTAATGAATTAATAGTTTTTCACATAAGTGTTAAAATATTATATTTTTATAAGTTTTCTTAGTAGGTAAAAATGAAATTACGTTTCACCGTACAAGTTTTATGAAAAAGGTTATATGAATATTCAGTAATTTGTACAAAATATTATTTCTAACTTCCCTATATTCTACATCTTTATGTTCGTTTTCAACATGTTTTTGTAATGTTTCTATAAAACGTGCTTTAACTGTAAATGAACATAAAGGGCACGTAAATAAATTGTTGTTCATATTTAAAACTTTTTGCTATAAATGAGTCAAAATATCTTAAAACTATTAGGCGAGAGCACGGTACATAATTCTGAGAAATACCCTCCGCCGGTTTAAGTTCTGAGTTGCTAGTTTTTACGGGGAAATGAAATTTTTAACTGACATGCCACATGTCAGCTGAGTTAAAGGCTAAGACGCATGATCAGATTTGAGAGCTCCGTGTGCTCGGCGCTTGATCACCGAGCACACAGAGCGAGCTCAATATGCTTAGCGAGTTTAATGCCGAACGCTACAGATCGCTCTAATGTCAATGCCGAACGCAATCGACGGCTCTGAGCGCTCAAAATGTTAATACCGAACGTACCCAAATATGTACTACTAGACTGAGTTTACAATGTTACGAGTTTGTGCCGAATTGAACCGATGGACACCATAACGAAATGCTAATTGAAAGGCGCGAAATTTGAACGTAGGAAAAAATATGTTTTCTGAAATTCAATAATAAAATAAATTTATACATGAAACAAATAGCAAAACAAGTAGTTTTGTAAACGATGACTAGATAAAGAAATAAACTTGAAAGACGCTGGCTAACAGAAATGTTTAGTTGCTTGGCTGCCAACATAAATTAATAAAATTCACATATAAAAAATATTTATTATAATTATAGAAAAATAATGTAAATTAAATATTGGTCGCACTTTTTATTGTACAACTGAGCTTTATTATTTTGACATGAAAAAAATTATATAAAATACATATTCAAGTTACTGCATAGTTACTAGTTTTCGGCACAATGCTGGACATTGCCGCCATGATGGATGCTCGGTCTAGTATATATCTTTCCTTGTCTATGTACCACTGTCATGGTATAATATTTTCTTATTTCTAAAATAGCAACCCACATTGCTTATTTTTTGTATTTGTTTATTGCATACTTGCATAGTCTTAAGTCGTACATCAATGTAACAATATTTCAAATTTTTAATACCATTTATCTCGAAATAATTGTTATACAAACCCATACACAGTATTTATACAAATTGAAATAAAAAACCCTATCTAATAGACAAAAAAATTATACCAAATGATTTTTTTTTCAAGGTGCACATGGGGGATTTATATGAGATATCTGTTTCTTGCAGATTGTTGCTCCCAG
Organism: Harpalus rubripes; assembly: GCA_963082715.1. Classification (NCBI taxonomy): domain Eukaryota; kingdom Metazoa; phylum Arthropoda; class Insecta; order Coleoptera; family Carabidae; genus Harpalus; species Harpalus rubripes. The sequence continues at coordinate 16,188,390 of OY720465.1, forward strand.
TTTTAACGATGGTTGTGATATCAATGGAGAGATAAAAATTATCTGCATCAAATGCCACCAACATGTAAAGTATGTAATATTTTAGGTCCATAAATTAATTATTAAATTTATTCAATTTCGTATTCATAGCATATTTGAACAAAAAGAAAAAAAAACTGTTTGACATTTTATGTGTCAAAATTTGTTATAACCTATAACATGCAAATTTTATTGTTATAATTTTATTAATTTAATTTTTGTCAAGCATTTTCTAATCTGTTATAAAACATTGAAAAGTAAATAACAGCAAGAATCATAGATGATACCAAATTCTGAAAAATGTCAAACATATGTATATCTTTTTGTTTAAAAATGCCATGGCTATTGCTATTAATACAAAATTAATAAATGTAATAATTAGATTAAAGCATAATTTACAAATATTTGGTGCCATTTAATGAAAAAAAATCTTTCGATTGATATAACCATCGTTTTAAGTTGAAACCAGGGGCAAAAGTCTGCAAAAAACTGTTTTCTTATGTTAACCTCCTATGTGCACCTTAAAAAACACCCGGAATAGGTTACTATTTAAAAAAATATTTTGTTTTACCGTTTCAAGAACACTGCTTGAATTTTCGGATTATTACTAATATTAACCTCGTATTTTTAATAATTTTTGGCAAATAATATTTTTCTTTAAAGTTATTAATTCGCCCAAAAAAGCACTTACTGTGTTCAGCCTGTATAGTTATTATAAAGTACCATTTCCTAAATAATAAACCAAATAATTAAAAATATTTGTATTGTAACTAAAATAAAATTATATATTGTGCTTTAATTATATTGATTTGTTTCAGGGAATTTTTTAGAATTGTGATTTGATATAAAATTTTAAAATAATAATTTTCTCAGAATGGATATTAATACAGGAATTTTTAAATTAGATACTATGGAAGAAGTAAAACTAAGTGGTAAGTATAATATCAAAATAATAAACAACGAAACAAAAATTAACTGGGACGATATGAATATTGACTGTCAAGCAATTTATGTGACAGGCAATGTTTTGTATCGAATGGATACAGATAATATTGATGAGTTAATAAAATTATTTATAAGGTACACTCAGGACTCTTGTGGGGAATTAGAATTGGATAAGTCAATTGACAGCCAAAAACAAATGAAATGGGGAACTATTTGTCCAACTAGGAAAACTTTATTTATGTACAAGTCAAAAGTTTTTGTTGCATATGGACGTTATATATTTGGTTGTGATAAAAGCTATTTGAGAATTGGTCGTAAGAGTCCAATAGATAACTCTGTAACATATGACACAGATGAAGAATATTACTATGGTGAGCTGAACAGAAAAAGGAAAAACGAATTAACTAATGATAAAATAATAGTAGCCAATCCAGAATATGCTAATGAATGTAATGAATATGATAATCAATGTAATGAATATGTATATGCGTTCATGATATTTGATAAAGAATCAGAAACTCTTGATGCATTTGGATTATATCGTTAATATCTGATCTAGTAACAATTATACCGGGTGTTTTTTAAGGTGTACTAGGAGATTAATATGGGAAATCAGAAATAGATACATAAATGTTTGCCATTTTATCTGTCAGAATTAACAGATTAGAAAATGCTAGACAAAAATTAAAAAAAAAAAATTGCACTAGTTATAGGTAATAGCTACGACTATAACGAATTTTGTCACACAAAATATGAAACACTTGTTTAACGTTTTGTTCAAATGCCATGGCTATTGCTATTAATACGAAATTGAATAAATATAATAATTTATTTATGGGACTAAAACATAATGTAATTAACATGAATTTGGTGTCATTTAACGGGGAAAACAGGCTACAAAAAAATTATTTTCCAAGTTAATATCCCTATGTACTACACCTTAAAAAAAACCTCGGTACATCAACTCGTTATACTTTTGGGGATCGTGTCGTATTCGACACTTGTTTTTGGGGTCATTGTTATTTGTTTTAAATCAGGTGAATTGGTTAAAATAATTAGAATAGAGTTATTGATGTCTGTGTGGCCATTGTTAATTGAGTTTTACTAGTTAATTTTAAAAAGGAACACCTATCTTTATACATACGAGTATGTCGGTTTCAGCAATTACGTAACTACTTGGAAATGGAGATGATGGATATGTTCTGTTGTTGCCTGTGTCCATAAGCCTATGTATTTATTATTATTCAGTGTATATGTTACAGTTAGTTTCTGTGTATATAAAAACATTTTTTACATTTATGCAGTCTTGGTATTTTCAATTATTTAATTTTACAAATAGAAATGTGTATGTTCCAGAATTATCCGATGGGCAATGAATACATATACATCATTTTTTATGTGTTGGACTCGTGCAGTCATATCTTCTCCGCTAAACATGTAGACTGGTGGTATTTACTCAAAATTTTATTCATCATAACTAACTAATTACCATGGCTACCATTTAACCTTCCGGCGGTGGCGCCCTTTCTTACAACATAACTAATGGCGCGGAGTCTCGCAGACTCCAAATTTAAAAAGTACATTTTTCTAATCAAAATTAAAAATATAATAAAAACATATTTTAATACGCTAAAGTACTTTATTTGGAACAAAAATAACAAAAACTGAACAAAAATTCCTTTTAAAAAATACAGAAAATAAATAATACTAATCCTTGCAATTCTTGAGTAGATTGAGTAAAAAAAAATTTTATTTGGCAACACTTTGGCAAAAGTCACATATGGCACGACTCAGCTGATGACTGGTTTAGTTACATGGATCAATAAGGCCGACATCCGTGCAACTATTGCACCAATATTTGGCATGCTTTAAGCATATACATTTCTTGCAATTTTTCGCAATAGAACCTTGATTTGTTTTTATTTTTGCATTCTGTGCAGTATTTTCTTGCACCTTGAGGAACCATGATTTGACGATTATTTGGTGATGAAGTCCAAGCAACTTCATTTCTACGTACGCGGACTTCCTGAGGCAAATTTGTGAGTTCTGCGCGTCGCTTCAGATTTTCGTCAACTAATGACAGCGCAATGTTTTTTAGAAATAATCTTCTCAAGCCTCCCGATTCACCAGGATTGTTAAAAGAATAAACGACCTGACTGTTTATGCCAGCGATATTTATAAATGAATAAAAAATTATCATTGGCCAACGAGCAATATTGTAGGTAGCACAAAGTTTGTCTACTATATCAACGCCTCCTTTAGTGCTGTTATAAAACGTTATCATTTCGGGTTTCCCACTTTCTTGATCAATCGCGTCGCTGTTATGAAAGCTAGAGAGCATTATCACATTTTTTCCTTTCTTTGGTACGTACGAAACAATAGCCATGGTCTCTTTGAAGCCAAACATACTAGAACCAGTTGGTCTCTGCTTGGTTTCTGTAAATTCTTTGGGCAACTCTCTTTTATTTTTACGAATGGTGCCGACATAAGTTAGCTTGTGATTGTCAAGCAAATCTCGAACTAAAGCAACAGATGTAAACCAATTATCCCCAGTCAAATTTCTTCCTGTTCCTGATATGGGAGAAATCAACCGTTTAACTATGCTGCAACTGTCATTTTTTACAACAAAAGGTCCATCTGGCTGCTGGCCGGCCTGTAAATTTAAGGTGTAATACATTTTTGCATCTACTAATGCAAACACTTTTATACCATATTTATTAGGCTTTGACGGTATGTATTGCCTAAATCCGCATTTGCCTCTAAAACCCTCAAGTTTTTCATCTATTGTTGCATATTCTGAAATAGTGTAGTGGCTTCTACAATTTTCGACAAAAGTTTCAAAGAATGTACGAACAGGAGCAAGTTTATCAGTTTTTCGCCTCTCCTTTCTTGTTACGAGATCGTCAAAACGGAGGTGTCGCAAAAGAAATAGAAATCTTTGCTTACTCATAGTGAGCCAAAATAATTCTACACCCGTTCCGCTTCTTTCCCACAATTCGTCAACATTTAGTCGACTAATTTTTAATATACCTGCCATAAGAAGAAGACCCAATAGGGCCCGAATTTTAATTTCGCCCGTTGGCCTGCAAGATCGATCTCGTTTGTAATTTCCGGAAATAGTTGTTATATGTTTATTTGTATTTTCAACAATCATATTTATAATTCTGTGATCAAAAAACAAATTCCAGCAACTAATGGGATTTTTTGCATTCGTCGCAACCCCTTTGCATCCGGGAAGATGAGTTATTAAGTTGCAAGCTCGAGTTCTCACATTTTGATTTGGACGATGCTTAGACCATTTTATTAGGTCTTTGCCGACGAAACAGGGAATTATCATTTTCTTTGCAGTGTTTCTCTTCAGTGTCATCATTGTTTGTTTCTGTTTCTTGTTCTGTATTACTATCCTCTGATCTGCATTCGACAATATCTTCAGTCTCGTCGTGTGACTCTTCATCATCAAACAATTCATCGTCGGTTGGGACCTCTTCTAGCAGTCGAAGAAGTCTTTGTTGTTCCCGTTCATAATCCATACTATATAGAAATAAATATATACAATAACTGGTGATTACAAAGTAAGTAGTAATTAGGCATTACCTAAGTTGAATACAAACAAGTTCAACGTCAAAGGCGCGGAGTCTCACAGACTCTTTTATTTTTTGTGCGAAAAGTAATAGCGTCACGAACGTACCACTACACAGGGATAAACTAACCATAATAATACGACGGTACCTGAGAAGTCACGACCGAACGCGAAAATATACGACAAAGAACGAAGTTTATTGTAGTGCAGAGTCTGTCAGACCTAGGCGCCACCGCCGGAAGGTTAAAAATGCATTGGAATGATTAAAAACCAACTCAAACCAAGAATCCCAGTTTTTCTGCCATCATTTATCATTTTCTTATTCATACCTCTTTACATTAGGTTTATCTTCTTTTGAATTAAGGATCTTTTAAGTTCTGTATATATGAAAATATAGCAAGAAGACCAAATGCAGCACCAACCTTTTGTTGGTACTCAGTGATATCACATTGACAGAACCATTGACTGGTTCGATCAATTTGCCACGATGGTACTTGGACCGTCTGGGACATGTCTCCATTTCCATGGGACAGATCGCATTCTACAATAAAGCCTTTTTGGACTTCATTGATTGATTGATTTTGATGAATATTCTACGTTCATCATCGGTCCATTTGATATTATCACCATCTAGTCAGCAATTGCCAGATGCCGCAGTGAGTATTAAATCAGCATGATTCTGCCGGAGTCTGAATGTTGGCAGATCAGCCATTAAAGCGACAGTACGGTTTGAAGCGTCATCACGCCCAACTCCCGCCCGCAATCGCACGAGCAAGGGGGCCAACTGTCTTGGCGCATACGTAATTGAGCCAGAATAATCAGCAGCGTCAGCTACTAAGGCTAAGACTGGTGTAACCGTTTCTCCATAGGTCTGGGTGTTGCCAATAGCTTCAAGAAGCATGGCAATGGGATAAGGAAGTTCAGCTGCCATAGTGTTCATATCAGCTAACTCTTCGATGGTATACTGTTTACGCTGAGGCAATTCTTCGTCAGGTTTATCAATGTGTGCACGCTGTGCAAAACAAAGTTTTACCTCACACAGTAATAAAACTGCCTTCTTGTAGATGTCTTTGTTCATCTCGGTATTATAATATATATGGGGTCTCGTGGTCGCGTGCCTGAGTGTCAGGTCGCGAATCTGGGGAACCGGGTTCGATCCCGACCGACGCCAAATATTTTCAATTTTAAATGGCACAAAATTGACCCCTGTGGTGCACTCTTCACGCCAGCAATGAGTGCCCGTGAGGTGACGCCTGGTAAGCGCCCGCACGGTGCAAATATTTCATCATTACCGCATCTGTGTACAAAGCAGATTGGCACACCCAGTAATGGGTAATAAGCCGTGATGATATATTTATTTATTTTATATTTAAAGAAATATATTCATTGCATTCCTGTTTTAGCTACTCTAAATTTACCCGAGTCAAGAGAATATGGCCATTGAAATGTTTAAAAAAAATATTTTTTACATTTAATATGTCGAAAATATTGTTAACATAACGACAAAAGTTCGCTGAGGCTTCACATTCTGCAAACATATTGTCATAAATTGTATTTTTTAGATATATTAACGCCGTGTGCACACCATGAGACAATCGATCCTATTGTGTAACTCAACAACTGGTTAAAAATTATAACCTGTCAGATATGGAGACATATAACAAAAAAATTGGATTTTTAATTGTCAAATCAATCTATTCGATAAATTTTGTAACTAGTTAAAAATTAACCACTATGTTTATAGAATAGGCCTGAATATGGGAGCAGCAAGTTTTGTACTCATCCTGTGGTTTTTAAAGTGTATATGCTTCCTAGTTAATTTTGTTGCCATATGTACTCTCTATTTTTCTTGTATTTCGTGCACTTTTCAAATATAACTATATATTTTTTTCTCCATTATTACCAAGTATTACTGGGCGTGGCCATACAGCTGTTTTAAGTGTCCTTGAAAACATATGTTCTGGAGCCTTACTTGTCAAAGTGACAGTACAGAATACCGTTAATCCTTTGAACAATAACCTAGGGACAGAGGCCTAGGCACAGAATAAGATACAAACCGTAAGGATACTAAGCGTCGGCTTTTTGATGTTTCAGTCGTAAATTTAAAATAGCGTCCATGTTTTAGGAATATCTTACAACGCGAAATTCAAACATGAAAGAATTACCGTTATGATATGAAACTATTTCTTCTTAGTAATTTTAAAGCATTACCACGTTCGCTGCGGCTTTTCATTTTGTGGTCGTTTTTGTTGTGCGGTAGGGGCTTATTTATTCCGTACTCTGTCCATTGTGCAATGCATTTCGGGGTCATTATGACCCGTACGCATTGTCTCAAATTTAGTGTATTAGTCGTGTAGGCATCACATTTAACAACCATGTTAGGCTGGTGTTCTATACTCCAGAGTGTTTTAGGCTCAACATTGACCGCACGGGGCTATTATGTCCCGTACCGCATATATCTTCAAATTTAAAAAAATCAAAATAAAGCAGAAATTTATTTTAGACAACCTTTATTAAAAAAACTGAAACTCATATAAAGAAATTCTGATATTGTTTATATAATGTGGTATTCACTGAAGCATGGCAAGCAGTAGACCGGCTTACCCTCACAGTCTTCACAGTGCGTAGATACTTTTTTAACTTTATTATCAGCTTCACGACTTCTCATTGTTTTCCTTAAGCGTTTATAACATCCAACACACTTTCTTCTTTTGCTCTCCGGGCCAAATTTTGTTAAAGTGTGAATTCTTTTTGGTGTCCTCTCACGAGGACTTGGTTGAGAAGACGTTAACGCTATTATTAATGCATCACTAAAATTGAGTATAGGTAGGCGATCGTTGCAATGATGTAGATTTTACAAAATCCATGAATTTACAACTTCCACACCAAACAGTAACTCGACAGCAACGTTTCTACACCATTTGTTGCCTTTACGAAGCGGACTTTGGTATGAAGCCATTTGAACACTAAAATAACATAAATATGTTTACGAAAATTAAACCAAAGCGAACTAAATGTATTACCTGTAATCAGCACCTTTTTTCGCAGAATTATAGTCTAACACCGAATTTGGTTTTTAGATAGGGAGTACCACAAATTCTGGTTTTCCCAGTCAGTAATTTTTCAGCCGTTTTACACTTGTATAATAGTCACAGTATAATGCATGGCCTTGTCCATAATATTCTTTCATTAAAATGTTTAATATGCATTCAGCATGACTGATTCCAAGTATTGTATCTCCCTTTCCAGTGTAAATTTTTAAATTCATTACATAACCGCTTACCGTACAAAGTTTATAGATTTTAACTCCGTATTTGCTGCCTTGTTTTTGATATATTGCCTAAATTTTAGTCTTCCTCTCCATGGTACCATTGTCTCGTCAATTACCACAGATGTACCTGGATTCATGTGTTGTTTAAAGTTGATATTGAGTTGGTTTACATGAGATCTTATTTTAAAAACTTTGTCAGAACCGTCGCCAAATGTATTGTCGACGAAATGCCAACAATTCTAAAATAACAAAAATGTATCACGACTCATAACAGACGTTATAAGTTTATTATTGTATGAAGTATCCTCAGACCAACGAAGATTTAGTTTTGGCAAATCAACAAATTAAAAAAATGACATCATATCTTTGGAGTCGGCAGGCACCTATTCTTTCAAGCGAGATTTTTCTTTTACATTTGGATTCGCTATTACAAAGGAGGTATATCTGTTTCTAGAACCATATTTTCTATAAGTTCATCAGTTACTTACAATTGAAAAAAGTCCTAGAGGGGATCGTATATTAGGTGGAATATTTACTGTATCGTCTGTACCACATAAAGTAGGAAAAAGTGGTAGCTGAGAAATAAATACTTCATTCTAAGTTCCTGTGTCGCTTATTTCCACATCGTTGTCTTCTTCTGGTGGGCGATTGTCGTCCGTTTCCATGCCGTCAGCCTCTTCGTCATGTTGTGACTCACTTTCGTCTGAAGAAGGTGTATAGTTTTTGTCTGCTATAGAATTATCTGAGTCTTCTTCAAATTTTGATGAACCTTCACTTACGTCACAAGAAAGAGTAAGGTCTAATTTTTTTTGCACGACTAGACATATTGTGGCATATATTTACACAATAAATATAACGCACGAAACTGCACTAAAATGAAACAGCTATCTGCAGATTACGTAATCTTCTGGCCTGTCTACGTTCGAAGAAGTATTTTTGTCTTTATTGTCATTATTTAAATCCGAATTTAATAATGAAAGAGATTCAAACTGTATTTCTTGACTACCTGACATGGTATGTTGTTATAGTGTGTTACTATACGGATTACGGATGTTTTTCAGCTTACCATTTAACTCGCAATCTTCCGGCCTGTCTACGTTCGAAGAAGTATTTTTTTCTTTATTGTCATTATTTATATTACAGTTCCGTTTAATACTTTAGAGTTAACCCCCCCGCTAAAACCATGAATTCATAAACAACATGTTTCAAATTTTAGTTTATTCAACTGATATAAACATTCATGGTTTCAACAAAAGGTTAGATTAGGTGTTATATACTTAAAATTAAACTTATACTACTTGGAAACACCCTCATTTTGCTACACTGTGTCAGCGACACGAGGGTGGGAAATTAACACTTAGCCACTCCTTTTGAGATGACATTCGTGTGAAAGGTTCCGTTTGGGCCTAATTAGGCTCACTTAATTTAGACGTAATTCCAAAGGGCATAGAGTAAGACACCGACCTCCCGTGTTAAGCAATATTCCAGCTGTAACACTTTTAATATATATTATTTATTTCATATTTAAAATATTACAACTTAACGAACATATATACAATTATGAAACACATACAGATAAAGAATTTCGGACGAGGTGAAACCACGTGGATAATCGCTCTTAAGACTCTAGTGACCAGGCAAGGACCGGAACGGTGCGCTTGCTTAGGTGCTGCTTGAGTAAGAAGATTGATTCTGACTGACGTTGATCCCTGGGTAAGCGCCTTTTATAGGGGGTTGCATGAGCGCACGCAGCGTCAGCAAGGGGTGGGTGGAGGCTGGCAGTGGGGGTAGCGCTGAGCAGCGACACCGAGAGGGTAGTAGCGGAGCGTATCAGAACTAATTTGCTACAATCTCCCCCTTCAGAACTGTTAGGCGTCCCGACGTAGGTTCTGAGGTCTACTTGGGAGTGTTGCGGGGTCTTCCTCGGCGTCGTAAGGGCATCACGGGCTTGGCATCAGGAGTAGTGGCTTCAAATTTCCTTAAGGCCGATGAGTGGTAAACCCCGAGAGGGTTCTCCGGGTCGGATTGCGTAGCAATATCAAAACTACATGGGCCTTTGGCGGACAGGATGACGTAGGGTCCGTCCCGTTTTGGTATAAACTTGGCGGTTCGTCCTCGGGCAGCGTCACTGCGGAAATGGGTGTTGACTAGTACCAAATCGCCAGGTTGGAAAGAAGGAGTGGACCGGCGTGACTCATCACTGTACTGCTTGCGGCGATCTTGTTCTTGTTCACGCTGTTCTTTGGCTTCCTGGAGTGCATCGACCATTTTCAATAAACATGGTGTAATTTCTGGTATGAAATTCTCATTCTGTAGAATTTCCCTAATGTCGTGGCTTACTTCTATTGGTGAGCGGGGGTTTCTTCCAAAGGTCAGATAGGCTGCGGAAAATCCTGTGTTTCGGCAGCGAGCGGAATTGAGGGCAAACCGGATTGTGGGCAATTTTTCGGTACAGTTCTGGTGCTCGGTACCGACTAGGATCGAAAGAATAGTTTTCATGTCTCGATTCTTTCTCTCGACCATATTTGCAGAGGGATGGTACACTGGGGTAAACTTTTGGTCGATCTGGAGACAATAGCAGAGTTGTTGCATGATTCCACTAATGAACTGAGTTCCATTATCGGAAATTATACGGCGTGGAACTTCATATCGTAGAAGTATTTCGTTTAGCAGTATCTTCGAACATGTCTCAGCAGTGGCAACATCAATAGGGAATAGTTCGACCCATCGAGAGCTGCAATCTTCTTTGATGAAGATCCAAGATTCCCCTTGCGGTCCCTTCGGAAGAGGACCAAACAGATCGATTGAAATGATTTCAAATCTTTGGTACATGACTGGCGTCTGTAAGAGTCCAGCAGGTTTTTGATTACTGCTTTTGTACCGTTGACAGGCGGCGCAATTCTTTACGTACTCTTTTATATCTTTCCTCATCCCTGGCCAATAAAATCGTTGTGCAATTTTATAGTAAGTCCGATCGGAGCCAAAATGACCGGCTTCAGGAGCCTCGTGCAACTCCCCGTAAAATTCTATCTCTGCTGTTGGTAGGGACGACAAGCTGGGGTTCTTCATTGCCGTCGTCGAAAGAATACCGATATAGAACACCTTGCGTAAGGAGGTAACCGCGAGCTGTCCATCGGTAAGCCTCTTCGGGGTTGTTATCCTCGAAGGTGGAAATGATTTTTTGTAGTTCAGGATCTTGGAGCTGTTCCTTTCTTAACTCTTCTGGGCTTCGCCGAGGTAATTCGATTGCCACGAAGTTTATGTCACACTTAGATAGTTCTTCGGGAAGTGGTGGACGTGACAACGTGTCTGCAACGACATTGGATTTTCCGGGGGCATAACTTATTACCAAGTTATATGGTTGCAACTGTAAGTACCAACGAGCTAGACGGCCACTGGGCGACTTCAGCGACATTAACCACTTCAAGGGCTGATGGTCGGTGACGACGATGGTAGATGATTCTTCCAGATAGCCACGAAATTTGTTGATAGACCAAACCAATGCTAAAGCTTCGCGTTCGCTGGTCGAGTAGTTCCTTTCAGCAGCGGTTAGCAAGCGACCAGCGTATTCTACAGGCTTTTCGTCATTTCCCTCCCCCTGGAGTAATACTGCTCCAAGCGCATAGGCACTGGCATCGGTGCGCAGAGTGTAGGGTAGACCTGGTTCGGCTTGACGCAAGATTGGCGCGGAGGTCAGCGCGTGTTTCAATTTTTGCAATGATTCTTCTTGGGCTGTGTCCCACGTCCAAGCAGTATTCTTCTTAGTCAGGTTAGTTAGCGGCCGTGCTGTTTCAGCAAAGCGGGGAATGAATCTGCGGTACCAATTACATGTTTGTAGAAACGTGAGTAATTGTTTGACATTTCTTGGTGGCGGCATCTCGGTAATGGCCGTAATTTTGTCGGGTCGAGTTCGGATACCTGTAGCGGAAATTAGGTGTCCTAAGTATTGTACTTCGGGGCAGGCAAATCGGCATTTTTGTCGATGCATGCGAAGGCTGAACTGACGGAGATGGATAAAGCATCTTAGATCGGATATGTGGGTATGGAAGTCTGGAGATAGGATGATTAAATCGTCCAGGTACACTGGTATTTTTATTCCCTGGAGCCCTGCTTTGAATTTGTCCATGAGACGTTGGAACGTAGCGGGCGCATTACGGAGTCCGAATGGTAATCTCAGAAACCGGTAAGTCCCTGTGTTGGTAATGAATGCCGTTTTATCTCGATGCGGTGCGTAAACGTTAACTTGGTAGTAGCCGCTCTTGAGATCCATGGCTGATATATAGCTTGATTGCCCCGTTGAATGTAGAAGATCCTCTAATCGTGGTAGTGGGTATAGGTCTGCGGTGGTGATGCTGTTGATCTTCCGGTAGTCGATACATAATCGAGTACTTCCGTCGGGTTTTGGTACGATTACCACGGGTGAGGCCCAGGCGCTTTCACATTCTTCGATGATTCCGGCTTCCAATAGTTGGTGGACTTGATCTAGAATCTTCTGTCGGCTGGGGGTGATTCAGGCAAGGACCGGAACAGTGCGCTTGCTTAGGTGCTGCTTGAGTAAGAAGATTGATTCTGACTGACATTGATCCCTGGGTAAGCGCCTCTTATAGGGGGTTGCATGGGCGCACGCAGCGTCAGCAAGGGGCGGGTGGAGGCTGGCAGTGGGGGTAGCGCTGAGCAGCGACACCGAGAGGGTAGTAGCGGAGCGTATCAGAACTAATTTGCTACACAGCTGAAAACACTCGAAGACTCCATAGAGTGCTCTCATGCTTACAGATGGTGGAAATGGCTATGAAGTCAAAAAGATAAATTTATTATAATCCTCGATCGGACTAAGTAAAACATACAAAATATGAAATATTTACTGGTATGCAACCGGAAATTCGCCGTCTAGACGAGGCTCTCAAAGGAAATCTCGCTAAACTACAGGAACCCCCTGTACATGGCATACAAGTAAACACGACAAAATTTATAAAAGGTCCGATCGTTTTTATTTTGAGTCACTAGGATCTGTATACCTGGTTTCACACTCTACATTCATTACTGGGAAAGATAGACAATGTTTTTCTTGTAATTACTTTATTTTCAACTTTGCAACATTGAATATAAAGGGATGTAGCGTAAATAAGTAATTCAGGATGTTTTGCGAGGAGATGCATAATTTAGAGAAAAAATGCTTCAAATAACAGCTATAGAAATATGAATTTTGCGTCTTGCATTTTTTGAAGTATTTTTCTCCAAAATAATCCGTAAACGATTGACAGAGAGAAAACATCTCCTCGCTAATCACCCTTAGTCACTTGTTCATGCTATCAGACAATGTGTTTAAAAGAAAAACATTTCGTATCCAGGACTGAATAAAAAGTGTGAAATCTAGTATAGCTACACAACGTATCTTCAGTTTCTTAATTTAAATCACACGTTGATAAATACATTATGTAATCGAATTTAATATACTGTGGATCTGTACCTAGAATAGTTACATTTTTTCGTTTCTTAAACGTATACTTCTTCGGATTTGATTGTTGATTTATGCATAAATCATGCGGTCCGTCCTGTTGTTAAGAGCTGGATTATTTTTTTTACCTTATTTCAATGTTCAAGACATGGAAGTACTTCTTTTTTCAAATATAAAGAAAATTATTTTCTTATTATAAGTTTTTCTGGGGTAGACCACTTTTTTTGTGCAATCCTGTACATGGGCTCTAAAAAAACATGTATTTATGTAAAGTTCATAAAGAGCAAACATTTAACAAAATTACATACCATCTAAACTGGAGTTAAATCGATACTTTTTCCGAGGAGTTTCATTCTCTGATTTTGAAGGACAAGTTGTTATAGAAGGAGATCTTTTCTGAACAGATATTTTAATTTCAGAAGGAGCCGAAATGTCTTTATAACATCTGTATTAACATGATTTTCTAATTTGTTAACATTGAATGCGTCCAATATTTTAGATAATTTTATTTCCATTTTTTTGTCTACTTTTTTATAACTTTCGTTGTATTTGATAGACTGAATGTATCATTTTCCGTTAAAACTAAAGCTTGCGTGACAGTTGCAAATTGTTTTCGTAAAAATGTTTCTCGTAAAGACAGTGGATTTTTGGCACCACATTTATCCGAAGCATTTCGAATAATTTGTCCAGCAAAAAAATGCGAAGTTTGTCCAAAACGATTGCCAAATACATAAGGATTTTCATCGGAAACACTAGCTTGTTTTCTGAATTTTAAAATTACATCTATAAATCTTATCATCTCTTCAGAAAGCAGCATTGGGACGGAACATCCCCATTTTTCTCATACTTCAATTCGGTGATCTAATTTAGTTTCTTTTCTTTCAGTGTCCGATAATAAATGATATAAATCACACTTTTTGGATACATTAGTTTTAGTTAATAATTTTCAATAGTCTATCGTTGGCTTTCCCCAATTCGACGTCTATTATATATCATAAGTAAAATCAAAGTATTTTGTACCAGAGTTCGCCAGTTAAAATAATCAAATGCTTTTAATAGTTCATTATAAGCTGATAGTGCATTTTTATGTAAATATTGATGTAATTTATAAACGTCATGATTTACTGGTATAGTCGATCATTTATTTAATTTATTTGCTACCAAATTTGCATGACCTACAGATGTAAGAAGTTCTGTAAAGTTTTATTTTATTTAGTGCGAAACATAGAAAATCAGTTCCTTTTGACATTTATACAGAGACCGACATTACATGTTGAACATTTCCACAAGGTTCTATGTGGTATATCTCTAGTACTACACTGAGCACACCTTAGAGACAATGAACGCGTAGGCATATGCGCGTTTTTATCGTACCGTATTTCTAAAGGGACAATAGTTTTAAATTTGTTTATTGGCTTTTCACCACTTTTTCTTCCCCGTTTTACGTTTTGTAAACTAACGCCAGCAAGTCGAAATTGTTTTAGATTTATGTTTGAAGCATGCCTGTTTTGAAATAGAAAATATGAATTTGTAACGGCTACGTCCAGAAAATAGAAGAATATGCGGTGCCACCATTTGTGTGACTTTCTATCGCTTTCGTAGAGCGATTTGAGCATATCAAATTTATCTACGTAGTCCATATGTTTATTATAGTCCTTTACCATTCTAGGGCAACATACTTCTTCTTTGGAACCATCTTTTTTTCTTCTTTCTACAGACTGTACATCCGACGGGTTGTGAAAATTACTCAAAAATAGTACTGATTTCCTGTCCATCCACTTTAGGCAGCAAATTCCTTCTGTAGATATACGCCAGTCGGATTCCCCTCTCAGTAATTTCTTATCGTCTTTCAAATCAGGAGGAATACCTTTTCTATGTTTTCTTGCTGTTCAACAAGCGTATATTTTTTCAGCCAACAAATCTTTTAGGAGTTGTACTGAATTGAAAAAATTATCGAAATAGACCTTATGAAATTTCCCAACAATAGCTCTTGTAAGATCTGTTATGACACGTTGTCCTAAATTTTTCTCGCATATATTATTTATTTTTCCAGTATATATTTGAAATTGACATACGTATCCAGTAGAGTCATACCGAATCCAAACTTTGTATCCGCGTTTGATTGGTTTCATAGGCATATATTGACGGATGCTGCTTCTTCCCTTGAAACGAATCATGGATTCATATATTGATTGATTTTCACTTGGATTCATTGACTTTAAAAATGTTTCGCCCAATTTATATAACAGCGGTCTAAGTTTATACAGTTTATCAAAAGTTTTGTCGCTTCTTGCAGGTTGTCTCTCATTATCAGTCAAATGCAAGTAACTTAGAAGCCATGAAAAGCGATCTCGTGACATAACTGAACTTATATAAACATCTCTCATCTCAATCCTTGAAGACCAATAATCTTTGTAGCTCGACATTTTCTTTATTCCCATCATGAGATCTATGCCAAGAAATACTTTGGTTTCATCTGCAGTTGTTTCAATGAATGCTTTAGGGTTACCCCCATGTTTTTACAACGCATATAAATTTACATGAAAAACGATAGGGTCTATCAACTCTAATTGTAAAAATACATCAAAAGGGGTTTCTGCAGCTTCAGGTATATTTGGCCCTACTGGTTCCGAAAACTTAGTTTGATGTTAGGTACAAAAAAATAAAGAGACAGATAATAAAGTCTTTATTCGTAAAAAAACTTGTAAATTTACATAAAGAACATAAAACTACTACGTATATATATATATATATATATATATATATATATATATATATATATATATATATATATATATATATATATGTTAGGATATGACTGTTCATTAATTACTGTAGCCCAGGCAAATGCCAACGTAACTACATCGTTACGTCATTGATCACGGCTGGTCACCAATAAAGGAAGAATTAGTAGTCAGTTAAGTTGTAAACCTTCAGAGAAACGGTTCAATATAATAATTTAAAAGAGAACAGTTGTTTGATTTGTTATAATCCTCACCTTTACTAACTTTATTCCTAACATCAGAAGTGGGATCACTCGCGTTTCACATAAGTGGTGATTTTTTTTATGCTTTATTGTGAAGTGTTGCGCGAAGTGTATTGTCAACTAGATCAAAATGGAAAAGTCACCAAGTATATCGTAGACCACAATAGCCGGATTGATTAAAGTATTGGCAGGCATTGAAGCGGAGCTAGCAGTTTCAAAATCGTAGACTGGCGATGCAACTAATTGGTTTGGTTATTTTAAATTCGTTGGTAATGAGTTTAAGGTAAACGTTCTTCAAATGCTAGTAAGAGATGGACAATTTTTATTGCGCGATGCAAGATGCAGTCATCTTCTTTTTAAGGCAGCTTTGTTAATTTTTTTTCCATATTTTTCATGGTAGAAACAAGTTTTTTTTATGTGAGGGTATCCTGGAAGGAAAGAAACTCGGTTTTCTTGATATTATTGAGCCGGACGTACGTAATATAGTAATAGATCGAGATTCTCATTTGTTAATATCTTAACAGCGAGAAAAGAACTAGTACAAATTTCTTAAAACAGAGTTACTCAAATAATCGTATTCATATTTTCTGGTGACCTTGCATGTTTTACAATCGTATATGAGGAGGAGAACAGTCTGAACATTTTTGATTTTCATTATAGGAAGTGTTTGTTTTTTATATATATTTTTTTGTTATTGTACTAATTATATTTATTTTAGCCCCTGCGTCTGTGGTTATGATGCTACCTGAACAGTAAAATTCCTCATTGCATTCTAATGGTTCATTATGTAAAGATTGGCTGGATTTGTTGTAACAATATTTTTTATAAATTTGTTTTCTTAGCACTGCTTTGTTGTAGATTCCAGTAATTTTAGATGAAAAGGAAACAGGACACAAAGACGGAATTTACACTTGGAAATACAAACATAATAGTGGTAGTAATGATGATCAATTTGTTGCCGTTGATACTACAATGTGTATGGAATAAGTCAAGAATATTATATGGGTGCATACATAAGCGGGGAATATGGATATCATTGTATGAGTTGGAAGTTCACATATTCGCCAATACTGTAAGGACTGAATTGTAAAAGAAAAGATTTTGGTTTTTTTTTAAAAGTTAATGTTTTTGTCAACTTTATTTTATTGGCAGGGTTCCAAAGTGGAATTGTCTATTACCGTTAAAATGTTCGGTTTTTTGAGGGTTGTGCGGCATTGAAACTTACTCCAGCCAAACAGCAGACAATTTTTTTTGACAGATAAAAAGATTGCGGGGAGCCACAGAAGCACACAATAACAATTAACGTCCGTATTACACTTATTAGTTATATAATAGTATCTTTACCCGACGCAATTAGACTATTGTCATCTGCATATGGAATCAGAAGACAGTCGTTCGTTGAAGAAGTAGTTTAATCATTAACATAAATTATGAATAAAATGGATGCTAGGATAGTACCTTACGGTAGATTCACGGTAATGTAGTACTTGTGACTTTATAGTTTGATTCTTAGAGAATTGATCACTGTGCTTAGAAGCAACGTATTGGTCTATTATTTAAAAAGCTGACAATCTATGAGAGAGAAACCCCACGAATACCGAGTTCTTCCAGCTTAGATAATAAAAGAGAGTGATCAACACAGTCGAATGCTTTACTGAGATAAAAAAAAACCATTTTGTGACAAAAAAAAAATATTGATAAAAATTGTAATTCGTAAAGCGAGAAAATTTTAATAATGGAGGACCTGTAAAAATGAATTGATACAAGCCAGTATGTGAAAAGTTGACGATTGGGAGGTTTGACCCAATGGTACATAAAATTTAAAGAGACTATGGCAGATTGAGTCCATTGCTTGAACAAGCACATTTTGCACTCCTAAGCAGATAATAATGATTAATAATGACATTAGCTTACACTTAAAAATACTGCCTCGTGTTTCATTACACAACCGTTACCGTTAAGCGTAGAAATTGGCGAGTATAACGGCCTAAGAAAATTTACTTTAATCTAATCAAAACTGAAATTAAAGTCAGGATGAACGAGCGGTTTAGATTTTTACAAATATAATATTTTTTTAGGATGTGACTGCGAAACATGTTTTATAATCATATGTAGTCTGAAGGCTATCCTATTTGTTGGTGACAAGTAGCAGAATATTCGAGTGAGTCTCATCCCGTGGCCGCTGAGTGCCATCGACTCCTTTTAGATTATGGTTTAATCCACTCACTTGCTTTACTGGATGCAAGCAAAAATTCGGTGAGGGAAACCGGTGGAAGTCCAACCACATAAGCCCCACAGGAACAGATTTTACTAGAGTTTGGCAAAATGGTGTTGATCATTTTATGGTTCCTTGTTGTGGGAAATATTAGCGATATGAATCTAAAAATTTGTAGGAAGCTAAACCTTTGGTGATAGTTTTGGTTTGAATATTAGAAGTCAGTAACGCTTCACATCAAAACGTGTTGAAAGCCAGTAACGTTTTGTATGAAGCTTTGTTGTAGGCCAATGGCGCTTTACGCGTAACTGCAGATTGGATGCCATATGTTTTAGAATTGAAGAATAAGGAGTCTGTTGAATTACATGAGCTCAGTAAAAAAAAAAAAACACAAATATTCCAAGTTTGGTTATTGTAATGCTGGATTCAGTTGGTTCAGAATATTAATTAAATTTATGTGCGAATATAGTACTGGATTGAAGTGGGCCCTGGGTCTGAACAAGTAATTTAATTGAAATATTTATTCAAGTCTTCGCATCTTTGATTAAATAGGAGTATTTGTTTTAAGCTTTTGCACCATTGAGTTGAATTGAAGGTTTACGCCGAATTGAAATGATATGATTGTACGCCGAGTTTAAATGAAATGATTGTACGCCGAATTGAATTGAAATGTTTGATTTACGCCGAGTTGATTTGATGTTTGTTTTGAGCTCTGTAGCGCCGAGTTGATTTGATTTGTTTGTTTTGAGCTCTAGCGCCGAGTTGATTTGATTTGTTTGTTTTGAGCTCTGTTGCGCCGAGTTGATTTGATTTGTTTGTTTTGAGCTCTGTAGCGCCGAGTTGATTTGATTTGTTTGTTTTGAGCTCTGTAGCGCCGAGTTGACTTGATTTGTTTGTTTTGAGCTCTGTAGCGCCGAGTTGATTTGATTTGTTTGTTTTGAGCTCTTTAGCGCCGAGTTGATTTGATTTGTTTCTTTTGAGCTCTGTAGCGCCGAGTTGATTTGATTTGTTTGTTTTGGGCCTTGGTAGCGCCGAATTGAATTGATATGTTTGTGTTGAGCCCTGTAGCGCCGAGTTGATTTAATTTGTTTGTTTTGAGCCCTGGTAGCGTCGAGTTGAATTGATTTATTTGTTTTGAGCCTTTAATGGCGAATGTATTGAACTTTAAAAAGCCATTGTTTGAACCTTAAATGGTCGTGGAGATTAAATAACCATTTTTTGGATAAATGATGGTTGAAGCATCATAGCGCTTCATTTCTGCAGAGGGTGTGGACAATTAGATGGATGTACTTTAAATAATTTTTTGTTTGCAATTTTGTTAACGATAGCTGTGCGAGGGCGCACAGTTTGCAGGATGGCCGTGTTAGGATATGACAGTTATAATTGCTAATAACTGTTCATTAATTACTGTAGCCCAGGCAAATGCCAACGTAACTACATCGTTACGTCATTGATCACGGCTGGTCACCAATAAAGGAAGAATTAGTAGTCAGTTGAGTTGTAAACCTTCAGAGAAACGGTTCAATATAATAATTTAAAAGGGAACAGTTGTTTGATTTGTTATAATCCTCAACTTTACTAACATTATTCCTAACATATATATATATATATATATATATATATATATATATATATATATATATATATATATATATATATATATATATATATATACCGGGTGGAACATCATACCTGTGTACATAGGCGATTCATATGAGAAAAACAGTTTTTTCGTGCCCATTGCTCCCCAAATTATTTTAGACAAAAATGCTTCAAATAAATGTTGTAGAGCATAAAATTCTGCATCTAAATCAATAAACAGAATTACTTTTACATGCTTTGTAACGACACAAATTAAATAAGAAAATATTGAAAATTACGTTGAAAATATCAAATAGCCATGGAATTGAAACAAAAATAGAAACAAATAAATAGGTAAATTAAATTCATACAAAAATCTCCATACCTATTATTACGACAATTGTACATTTCAATGAAATATTTATTTTTTATAGGATTTTTATTGAAAATCTTTTTAAATTGGAAATAATTCATGTAAACATTAAGACCTATCTACTACAATTCAAATTTCAAACAGTAATTCTCTGAATAAAATAATCACTACAATTTATTATTATAACAAATATTCGAATAATCCTCTGTTTTCAGCCAAGCAATAACCAAGTCTATTGTAGAATGAATTTCTTACATTAGCGAGCTGCCTATTTGTGATTAAGGCGCTCTCCTCCATGATAGCTTCTCTCAATGAATTAATATTTGGGTGGCGCTGCTTATAAATTTTACATTTAAGATGACCCCATAAAAAAGTCGCAAGGTGCTAAATCAGGAGATCTGGCTGGCCAATTTAAAGTTCCACCACGACCAATCCAGCGATTTGGAAATGCTTGGTTTAAATAATCTCTAACACTTACTCCGAAATGAGCTGGGCAGCCATCTTGTTGAAACCAAACCTCCTGATTTTCGCGCGCTACGCTGTCTAATGCAGGGCTGATCTCATTAATCAAGAGTTCTAAGTATGTTTCAGAATTTAAGTTGCCAACGATCTCAAATGGTCCAATAATATTGCTATTAAAAATGCCTGCCCAAATATTAATTTTTTGAGGATATTGCGTTCTGGTGGTAACATTTAATCTTGGATTTTCTAGAGCCCAGTGCCTATCATTTTGAACGTTTGGTTCATTGTTTAATGTAAAAGTACACTCATCGGTAAAGCAAATAGATGGAAGAAAATCACGATCCCGATTTGCTCGTTCTTGCATATCTTCACAAAAAACTCGCCTACTTTCTTCATCAATGGGCGAAATGTCTTGATGGCATTGCATCTTATAAGGGTGGTATTTATGTTTTTTAAGAATGCGCAATACAGTAGAATGAGCAATCTCACATTCCTGCGCTATTATTCTTGAACTTAATTTAGGATTAAAATTTATTAATTCCAGAACTCTTTGTTCGTTTTCTAAATTAATGCGATTATTTTTATTTCCTATAAATAAAGATATGATTTGTTTGTAAATCTCTTAAAAAACATTCAAATTTAAATTTACCTGTACTATTTTCCGCCGCAACACTTGCCGTGGATTCAAATTTTTGAACATACACGCGTATGGTTGTAGCGGTTGGAATTGGCCTATTTGGAAATTTCACGGCGAATAAATCTCTAACTATACGTAAACAATTTCCACTATAAAAAGTTTTTATTATAAAAACCCTTTCTTCGTTAAAATAAACTGAATTCATTTTGATATTTTAC
Source organism: Harpalus rubripes (assembly GCA_963082715.1). Lineage (NCBI taxonomy): Eukaryota > Metazoa > Arthropoda > Insecta > Coleoptera > Carabidae > Harpalus > Harpalus rubripes. Next base: position 16,210,131 of record OY720465.1, read on the forward strand.
CGTCAAATTAGTTATTTATCTGTCAAACGTCAGACATTTATTTGTATCTATTTTTGTTTCAATTCCATGGCTATTTGATATTTTCAACGTAATTTTCAATATTTTCTTATTTAATTTGTGTCGTTACAAAGCATGTAAAAGTAATTCTGTTTATTGATTTAGATGCAGAATTTTATGCTCTACAACATTTATTTGAAGCATTTTTGTCTAAAATAATTTGGGGAGCAATGCGCACGAAAAAACTGTTTTTCTCATATGAATCGCCTATGTACACAGGTATGATGTTCCACCCGGTATATATATATATATATATATATATATATATATATATATATATATATATATATATATATATATATATATATATATATATATATTAGTGTAGTTGGTGGGTGTTTATATTTCAACTTGGGCTGAGCACCAAGTACCTCCAAACTAAGGCCCTCCTCCGTGATGTTCCTCAGCGCGAATATTCCTTTCTGGGCCAGTATACGGTCTTGTATTTGTTCGGCGTTTGTCAGTTCCTACACCATGGCTGAGGGAAACATCCACGGTAGTTCGTAGGTGCGGCGCAGAAATCGACGCTCCTGCTGAGTGAGGAGCTACAACTGCTGTGGGCGAAACTACTACGACTAATAGAAGACAAATAAGATTTCTTGTGTAATATTTAAATAACTAATAATATAACATATTGTAAACAAATTTTGACATTTACCTACTCTATTTTAATATTTTTGAGGAAGACAATAGCGGGAAATGGGATCTTTGGCGCCTTAATTCTTTAAACTTTTTAAATACTTTCACGATTTTATCTTCCTCTATAATGTTTTCATCCTTAACTGTCGGTTTTCTTAAGAAATTTACTAAAAATATATTTTTATTACTTTCTGACATAACTTCGGTGACACAACCAACATAGTATTTATTAGCTTTACTTCTATTGCAGGGTCAGCATCATTAGTATCACCTTGGTTTAGAAGGAACATATTTTCATTTTTTTTACTCTGCATTTCTACACTTTCTTCTTGGTCACTCTCATTTTTATCTTCGCCTATATCTTTTAGGGCTATCTCGGCCTCACCATCAGACGTCTCCATATCTCTTAAAAAAATGCTTTTGCCAGCAGGCACTTGTAATTTTTTCCCACGTCCTTAATGTCTTGAGTAACAGTTAGTCTACTTTCATGAAGGAAGGTCTTAAGAATGTTGATCCAGTGTTCCTTATTTACGCCTTCGTTTTCTTGTCTCTCGGGATCAGGTATTTTCTTGAGAACAACATCTGGTGACAACGGTACAATTCCACATGCTCGAAAGCCAGACTTTATGTTCGTTTCCATATTTTCAATCTTTCCGACTGCTTTTTTTAAAAGCGTAGGAAATTCCGATTTGAGAATACAACCTCTGCTTGTCATTTTCCATTCAGCAAGCACAGATCGCCAAACTTTTTTAAATGGGCCAAAAAAAGACGTCTAACGGTTGTAGTATATGTGCTCCATTAGTTGGTAATAACACAAAATGAATATCATTTTGCTCGCAACACCGTAAACCGTGTATAGAAATGTGAGCCGCCAAATTGTCCCCAACCCATTAGTGCATGAAGTTATTTTTTATTTTATTTTTTATAAATTTATTATTATTTCGCAAAAACATAAATGCTTTTTACAAAAATATAATTTAAAAATGTCTATTGGTATAGGTGTTATAGGGTGTCCCTTATAAGGGACTCCATGCATAATATAACAATACAACTTTATTTATGATTGAAAACATATTTTATTTACTAGACAAAAAATACATCAAATTGTTCAAATATAATTATTTGACGTGATAATTAGAAAAGCAATATTTAGGGCGTAATCCTACATCACATTTTTTGCATATGAAATTGCTTTTCTTTTTGCAAATTTTGCATCGCCGGTCTGTTTGTGAGTATTTTATCAAATGACCGACATTATCAAATCTGTTAAATTCTACGGCAGTTGGCGTAGTACATTTTCCTCTTTTTGGTTTTTTAAAAAATTTACAGCTATGCACCTTCTAAAATTTAGTAACGATGCACAATTCGAATCGCTGGGTTTCATTTCACTGGGTTTCATTTTTATCATAAGTAAACATCCGTTTACAATACTCGTGTCTAACAAATATAAAAATATAGGCCAATACCATTTTCGTTGTCGCATTCTTGTTCTATATAAAGAAATGAAACCATCTGCGTTGTCCACGCCATCCATACCTTTATTATAAGCGGAAATCATTTTAGGTCATGTTTGTTTTGAGACTCGACACCATCGTTTTGCGGTCACAAGGGAATTATCTTCAAAATTGGATGCGACAGTCACAACCTTGTTATCTTTCCATTGAACCAAAACCAGCTCTTCGTTAGCCACAAACTTATAAGATCCTCTGGGTTCCTTGTTCCAGTACTTCTTTTCTGGAAATGGGCAACGTTCTGATCTATTTTCTCTTATTGTCCCGGTTGCACATATCTTCATTTCAGATAAATGTGTAAGTAAACATACGCTGGTGAAATAGTTGTCGAAGAAAATTTTATAGCCTTGATTTGATTCAATGCCAACCGTTTTTATCAATTCCATTACTATATCTCCTCCCAAACCAAATTTATGTTCAGAAGATTTCCCAGTAACCATGTAACCACTACTCGTACAGAGAGCCCAATTTTTAAAACCAAAGCGAATTGGTTTGCCTTTTATATACTGTTAGGCGTAATGTTTTCCGTAGAATGGTATCATACTTTCATCAATGGAAATATTCTCCTCCAATCCCTTATGTTTTTTAAAGTTTTTGTTCAATATATCAATAATGGGACGCAATTCAACAATTTGTCATTTGAACCTTTCAAGTGATCATTATTATTGAAGTGAAGATTCCTTATTAGCATTTCAAACCGGTTTAGATTAATACTATTTATCAAAATATTAGGAGTATCATCTCCACTATTCCAAAACATTCTTTTATTAGGATATTTAGCATAGCCTGAAAGTAAGAGGCCTCCCAAAATGACATGAAGTTCATCTAGAGTGAAATTTAGGTTTACATTTTTTTGCTGTCCGTAAACATTAGTTTCATTTACAATAATCTCCATCAACCGATTGTCAAAAAATAATTTTCAAAAATCAGTGGGTGTCTGCACTTTGAGCTTTTTCAGATGGTGGCCTTGGATTACAATTTACGTTCATGGAATACGTTGGTAAAATTTCAGACAATCGGTGATTTTTTTTACGTTTCTTTGCTGTACCCTCTGACAAATTAGAAGCAGAAGACACTGTTTTCAAAGTGGATAACGGCATGAAATCTTCTTCGTCATAATAATCACTATCATCATTAATCCTAATTTCGCAATTTTGTCGTAATATTTCTCGAGATAAATGATTTATATTACCTTCATGTTCATCATCGGAACTTTCGCTATCTTTCTCTGTTTCAACTGAGTTTTCATCTGGTGGTTGTATGTAGATAATTCCTTTGTTTATCTCTTCATCATTTTCAATGATATCCAAGAGTTGTGACAAAGATAAACTAAAAATAAATAATTATAATTCTTACTATTGTGCATAGAGTCCCTTATAAGGGGCGAATTGTATATCATTGTATAACAATTGTATAATAAAAAAATTCCAATTTTTTTTTCAACTAAGTTATTATACAAATGAGTCCGATTTTCCTCTTATTTATAATATAAAAAAATATTTCTTACCCTTCATTTCTTGTTGGGTATAAAGCAGGATCCATTATTAAAATAATAAACGCTATAACATAAATAAAAAACACTGTTTTCCCACTTGACGTATGAATACGAGTATAACCTCAAAGAAAAATTTCAGCATGCGTATTGTGATAAAAGAAAATTTAGTACAGCACTAGTTATAAAATAACAACTGTCCCTTTAAGGGGACACTATGCACTAATGGGTTTTACGACCTTTTCTCCTGGAAGTTTCTTACAATATGGTAGGTGAATCTTATCAAACCAATCGTCAAGAGTCACTGAATCGAACCAACCGAATTTGGTTCGGTTATATACAGTTCCATCCGGGCCGCCTTCTACCCAGGTTGGATGTAAATGTACAGACTTTTAAACTACATTTGGGGGTAGAAGTACACCCGATCCATTAATGGCCATCATGATCGAAGTGCTGGATTTGCTGGAATCTACTATTCTTCCTACTCTCTTTGATCCTCGTCTACATAGAACTTTTATTTTTCCGGGGTCATCGGTAAGATTACTTTCCTTATAATTTACGATGCTTGATGGGGAAATATTTTCTGTTTGTGCGAAATTTTCAAAATAAATCTGTATTATTTCTTTCGTAATATTTGATATTCTTTCAATTAAAATATTATTGCGACAGAGAAATTTATAAAACCAATCTATTCCAGGATAATTATTTTTAAATTGTTTTATCTTTACCCTTTTTCTGTCCAAATACCCTGTAACTAGCAATCTCATATCTTGCCTTGTAAGAGGGAAACCCCACTCACAGAATTTTACAATTCCTTCGGCGAAAATTTTTTCTTCTTCAACTGGAATTGCGCATTGTCCGCCATGTTTCATACTTTTTCTTCCCTTAATGTAATGTAGACTTTGGCACTCTATAATACTCTGCAGCCTGTCTTAAACTTTTCTTGCCTTTTTTTAATATCATCGAGTACTTCTTTAGTGTAATTCATGAAATAAATTCCGATTTTCTTTTTGTATCGTCTAACCATGGTGTCCGCCTTCACCCCTACAATATGAGTTTTTTCACAAAAATACCTTTATTTAAGAAGAAAACAACATTTAAAGAAATTGCTATGGGTTTAATAAAGATAAACCACGTAACAAAGAATAACTCATAGTTTTGTTTTTATTCCCTTATGTACAACAGTTTCTTTACGGGTTATAAAATTCTAAGAAAAAAAGTATTTATAAAACCCTTACGTGCTCTGCGAAGAATTTGTTCAGCGAAAACGTACACCCCAAAGACATTCAGACATACTGACGCGAATATGCCGGTTTTTTGAGTGTAAAGCATCGCGGTACCCCACTTAAAAAAAACCTTTGACCAGTAACTTTCTGTCCGACTTCACACCGAATGACTTTCTCATTAAATGCTTTTGTTAATTTTTTTATACATTTTGGTTTTATATGCACATTATTGCGTTCCGACGATGGTGAACGCACTGTACAACTTTCTAAAAATATATGTATTATGTATATCATAATTTAGGCAATTGTGTGCCACATTCACCTTACCATTTGACTCAAATTTTTCAGTAATGTTTATGTTTAAAACAGTATTTTTTCTCTATTGTCATTATTTAAATCCGAATTTAATAATAAAAGAGATTCAAACTGTATTTCTTAAATTCCTGAAATGATATGATGTTAGTGTGTTACTATACGGATCACGGATGTTTTTCGGCTTACCATTTAACTCGTAATCTTCCGGCCTGTCTACGTTCGAAGAAGTATTATTTTCTTTATTGTCATTATTTAAATCCGAAATTAATAATGAAAGAGATCCAAACTGTATTTCTTGACTTCCTGAAATACGATGTAATAGTGTGTTACTATACGGATTACGTATGTTTTTGAACTTACCATTTAACTCGTAATCTTCTTGCCTGTCTACGTTCGAAGAATTTTTTTTCTTTATTGTCATTATTTAAATCAGAATTTAATAATGAAAGAGATCCAAACTGTATTTCTTGACTTCCTGAAATGATATGATGTAATAGTGTGTTACTATAAGGATTACGTATGTTTTCCATCTTACCATTTAACTCGTAATCTTCCGGCCTGTCTACGTTCGAAGAAGTATTATTTTCTTTATTGTCATTATTTAAATCCGAATTTAATATGAAAGAGATCCAAACTGTATTTCTTGACTTCCTGAAATGATATGATGTAATAGTGTGTTACTATAAGGATTACGTATGTTTTTCATCTTACCATTTAACTCGCAATCTTCCGGCCTGTCCACGTTCGAAGAAGTACTTTTTTTTATTGTCATTATTTAAATTTGAATTTAATAATGAAAGAGATCCAAACTGTATTTTTTAACTTCCTGCAATGATATGATGTAATAGTGTGTTACTATAAGGAATACGTATGTTTTTCAACTTACCATTTAACTCGTAATCTTCCGTCCTGCCTACGTTCGAAGAAGTACTTTTTCTTTATTGTCATTATTTAAATTTGAATTTAATAATGAAAGAGATCCAAACTGTATTTCTTAACTTCCTGAAATGATATGATGTAATAGTGTGTTACTATAAGGAATACGTATGTTTTTCAATTTACCATTTAACTCGTAATCTTCCGGCCTGCCTACGTTCGAAGAAGTACTTTTTCTTTATTGTCATTATTTAAATTTGAATTTAATGATGAAAGAGGTCCAAACTGTATTTCTTTACTTTTACTATAAGGAATAAGTAGGGTAAGCAGTACAATTATTGGCCCCTTAAGATATTTTTTTTTGTTTTGCTTCTAAAATTAATGTATTTAGTTCTTTTCTTAAATGCATAATGTATTTTGAAAGCTTGAATATCTAATTTTCGAAAGCAATTACTTTTATTATTGATAAGTTTATTTCAAATATGGTTTTTTATAAATAAAATCAGTATTACCAAAAATTATAGTTATTGGCATGTTCAACATAGTTATTAGCACACAATGATATAGTTATTGGCATAGGTGTCATAATTTATAATAATATAAATTTTATAAATACATTGTTTATATTTATGAAAAATATATAACAAATAATGTACAAAAATATATATTCTTGAAAATGAATGATTTTTCAACACTAAACTCTACTACATGTATTACATAAATATAAATTTTCATCCTTCTTTAAAGGTTGTTTATTTATAACACAATTTATATGATAAGCTCTATCACAATTACCGCATTTTATACCAATATTTAAATTTGTCATATTTGTAACGCAAATAAAACAGAGTCCAACAGTCATAGTTTTATTGCTAGGAAAATATGACTTTCTGTCGCCTTCTGTTTCGAAAGAATTTTCTTGTTGATCATTTTTAGTATCGGTTGTTGGTGATTTTATTGTTATACAGGAAATGATGTTGATTTTTTTTTGTCATCCTTATTAATATTATGTATTATTGTTGGAGAACTTTGATTGTGTTTTTTAACATTGTAATTTTCTGATGTGACTACTAGATTTCAAAAATTTTTTACTTGTATTTTTAATTTCATTTTGTGTACTCTTCTTCGTGGTCCGTCTCTTCTTTGTCTGCTGTTCCTCTTCTTTGGCCTTTTTTTTAGTTTCCCTTTCTCTTTTCCTACTTTCCTTTGCTTGGAGCTCAGTCTTCTTTTCTATCTCCTTTTTATCTTTTAAAGCTTTCCACGATGTTGATGATATTACAAATGGCATTCTTTCAATATTTCTTTTCCCTTTTCTTTCTGGAGTCACAGGCCAACTTAAATGACTCTCAATTGACGTCATCTTCCCCTTTTTTTCAGGTGTTGAAAAATACAAATTTGGTTCTCCGATGTTGGCGTTTTCAAAATTCTCCGTAATGTTTATATTATCATTATTAAGTTCTTCTACATGTAAAACTAATTGTTCCTTCGAATCATCTTTTACTTCAATTTCATTACTTTGAAAGATCACATGCATATTTTCAATATCGAATATACTTTCATTAACAGTACTATTGTTCTCATTAAGGCTTGTATCAAGCAATTCAATTTGTAAAGGTACTTCACTATAAATATCATTCTCCGGCATATTATTATTTACAAAAGTACCGTTTTCATTTTCTATTTTCTCAGTTTCATTTAGGCTTTTGTTACTTACTTTAATTTCAGAATTATTTTGTATCACTTCTGTTATAGTTTCTTTAGTTAGTATATTATATTCTTCGATGCTGTTAATTTTAATTAATTCTTCCGTTTTGAATTCTTTCCACAGTTTATATAACATTTTGAAATCATCATTCTCTTCATCAAATATATTATCTAAAGTTTTGAATTTCTCAATTTTATTTAAGCCCACAATTTTTTTAAATGTTTCATATCTGATAGAAGTAACATCGGAAGGTTCTGACTGGTTATTTTTCGTTGTAAGTTTCAAGTTCTTCCCTAGACACTTACTAAAATCTATAGCATCTGCATTCCACGGATATATTCCACAAGCCTTAAACCCGTTTCTTATAATATCAGGACGAATAGAATTTTCAATTACACTCTTAAGTATAGGCGCAAATTTATTTTTTGTTAATTCTTCTGTCGGATGTTGTCGGCGCCATTCCACGACGCCTTTTCTCCAGCCATCCTTCAATGGTTTAAACGTGGAAACATCGCATGGCTGCAAAACTCTTGTCGCATTCGGATACAAGGAAACTAAAATTATACCCAATTTTGAACAAAGTTCACTTAAATTTCTATCAAGGTGGGTCTTGTGTCCATCAACAAATAAAATTATAGGAAATGTAATGTTTTGGTTTTTAACAAATGGGTAAAATATATTTCCGATATATTCATAAAATATTTCCGTTTTCATCCACCCTGAGTCACTACATGCCAGACCCCAATCGCCCGGAACGGAATCCGCAATTTCTTTCGGCATTCTCTTATAAGGGTAGATTATTAGTGGTGGAGTTGTTTCTCCTGAAGCGCTGAATGTGAACATGACCGTTAGGGTGCTTTTTGCCTGACCAGAATCTATTTCGTACACATTTTTGGCTCCCTTTGGCGCCACAACCTTCTTGTTTTGTGGACATAATTGGAAATTAGTTTCATCACCGTTAAAAATTCGCTCTGGGAGATTGAGTACATCTGCAAAACCCTCTTCATCCAAATACGAATAAATATGAGCGAACCACTTTCTAATATCTTGCTCACTTACATTTCCTGACGCAGCTGTTATAGCTTCAGACTTCCGTTCTGAAAGATCAGGGTGGCGCTTTATGAAAGCTTTATACCAACCGTCGCCGGGATAATTGTCTTTAAATGGGTTTGTGCGAGGCTGATCATCCAAAAACTGTTTTACAGATACTTGAACGTCTTCTTTTCTTCTAGGAAATCCTTTCCTATGGGATTCCTTTATCCAATTGACTAATATTTGCTCTTCTTCAGCACTTAAAACAGTTGAAGGACCATGACGAATTTTAACAAATTTATCCGACAAACGAAACTGAAGAGTTGCGCGCGGAATTCCATATAGTTTAGATGCTTCCCTTTTGGGGACCCCTGAGCGCACAGCTGTTATTGCCCTTAAAAGTTGTTCCTCAGAATATTTTTTAGTATATGGTTGACCATCTTCAGTTTTAGGCATCTTTTACAGTAATTATAGAACCTAAATGGAAAATATTTAATTACTTTTTAGGGAATTTCAGTAATTGTCACTACGATAAGTTTAGTTATTGGCCGGGGGCCAACAACTATCATGAGGGTATTTATGGCAATAAGGTCCGTGTAAAATAAAACTACAGTGCGCACAAACCTATTTGACATTAAAATACTGGATTTTCGACCTTAAAGTTAAAATTCAGTAATTGGCCGGGTATGCCAATAACTATATTTAACATCAGTTATAGATACAGTTATTGGCCACGCCAAATTTAATGAAAATATGAACAAATATTAAGGTTAGATATATTATTTTGGTATTTTCATTATATTAGATGAATATAAAACATATGAATCAATTAAAATTTATGAAATAGTTATGAAAATCTAAACACAAGATCTGGTCAGGGTTACCGTTTCAAGCAGATAATACAAGAATATACGTGTTGTGGAATCGAGTCGCAATAAAACACACACTATTTATTGGCAGTGCCAACTAAATAAAACAAATTTTTCACATTGCATTAAGAAAGGTTCAGTGTAGCAAACTGAATATAGAAAAGTACACTATTATAGCTAGAATTCTTATTATTCTATTATAAAAGTAGGGAGGCCAATTATTGTAGTGGGGCCAACAATTGTACTGTTTACCCTATGTTTTTCAACTTACCATTTAACTCGTAATCTTCCGGCCTGTCTACGTTCGAAGAAGTATTATTTTCTTTATTGTCATTATTTAAATCCGAATTTAATATGAAAGAGATCCAAACTGTATTTCTTGACTTCCTGAAATGATATGATGTAATAGTGTGTTACTATAAGGATTACATATGTTTGTCAACTTACCATTTAACTCGCAATCTTCCGGCCTGTCCACGTTCGAAGAAGTACTTTTTCTTTATTGTCATTATTTAAATTTGAATTTAATGATGAAAGAGATCCAAACTGTATTTCTTAACTTCCTGAAATGATATGATGTAATAGTGTGTTACTATAAAGAATACGTATGTTTTTCAACTTACCATTTAACTCGTAATCTTCCGGCCTGCCTACGTTCGAAGAAGTACTTTTTCTTTATTGTCATTATTTAAATTTGAATTTAATAATGAAAGAGATCCAAACTGTATTTCTTAACTTCCTGAAATGATATGATGTAATAGTGTGTTACTATAAGGAATACGTATGTTTTTCAACTTACCATTTAACTCGTAATCTTCCGGCCAGTCTACGTTCGAAGAAGTACTTTTTCTTTATTGTCATTATTTAAATTTTAATTTAATAATGAAAGAGATCCAGATTGTATTTCTTGACTTCCTGAAATGATATGATATAATTGTGTGTTACTATACGGATTACGTATGTTTTGCAACGTACCATTTAACTCGTAATCTTCCGGCCTGTCTACGTTCGAAGAAGTATTCTTTTCTTTATTGTCATTATTTAAATCCGGATCATTAGAATCAGATGATTCATTATTTACAGCAATGTCTTTTAAACAACTAATATCTGTTGTTACTAAATAAATAATAATAAATAGTATCGAAATATGGGAAGCAATAAGTATAGGTACATATCTAATTCATCGAATATGGTAGGATCTTGATTATTTAAAATTTCACCATCAGTTGTGCTATTATTACTGTAATATTGTCCATATATGGTTTCTTTGCAGACAGCGTCGTCTTGGTTTCTCAAATTTTTATCTTCAGCTGTGTCAATAAAAATAGAAATTTGGCCTGGCGACGTGTTATCAATACTACAATGTTCTTTAGTTACATTGACGAGTATGCTAGAAAAATTGACCAGTTCATCAGGAACGGAGTTACCTAAAAATTAAATAAATAATAGGGAAAAATGATATTGAGAGATAAAGAAAATAGTATATATATATATATATATATATATATATATATATATATATATATATATATATATATATATATATATATATATATATATATGAAAAGAAATGCGTGCAAGTACACATACATAAATCGTCGGGATTAATAGGAACTCCAGACATATTTACGTTATAGGAATTAATATGTGCATTCCTTATACTGTTTACATTTTCATTAATTATTTTTATGTAAGGAATAACGGTATCTGAAATAAGATAAATAATACACAAAAATTATACTACATATTCTAATATACATACTATGTAAATTCAGTAGTAACACAGTTGGTTGGTATTGAGAAATAAATAGTTTGCATGACTTTAAATTTCCGCTGTAAACTATACTAACAGCACAATGAAATCCTTTGTTTACATAATAATGTTTATTTTTCCGTTTTCTTAAATACTCAGATTCCTTTAATTTTAAATATCCTTTTCCTGTGTATATTACTGACCATTTAAGTCTAAAAATAAAATGTTTATTTTTAAATGATATTTCATTGGTTTATATGGTCGTAAAGAATCCATTTTATTTTTAATGTGGAGTAAGGGACGTGAATTAAGAATTCAACGCTCTTATTCTGCACTGTGCGCGACTGATTATTAATATAAAATTTGCCTGCAATATGAAAATATTTAACGAAAACAGAAGTGAAATATTTGTTAATATACATACCTTATATATTGTAGATTCCTGGTTGTCAAAAGTAATCAAGTCATATGAGCCTTCTACTTAGGCGATTAATTCGTTCCAGAAATATCAGCGTTAATTAAGCCTATGGTTACATCATATTAAAATTTTTAAAAAAAATCATTCATAAATATTGACTTTAGACATCAATGAAATTAAGAATTTCTTCAAACGTGATAAAATGGGTAATTTTTTAAATATATTGTCATTATTTTTATATTAATTAATTCAAAAATATGAAAATTAGTATAATTACGTAGAAATGTACAGTCCATAATTAAAAGAATGTCATAATTTCTTTTAACGCAAGTTATTGAGTTTCAAACTCGACGTGACTATAATTCTGAAATGGATAGTATTTAGTTTGTAGAACTTATTAAGAAAAACTATAATAGTATATTCCGTAACTTAACCGCGGTGACCAAGGTTCTGGTTATGCGTTCCGTAATGTGACCAAAACATAATTTCAGGATCGCGGTTCAATTTCGGAATGTGGTTCCTGAAAGTTTTGGTTACTTTTTCGTGACCACGACGACCACAATTTTTTTGTGGTTGTTGTGGTCATATTCTTATTTCTTATAATATAATAAATAATATTGTATGAACAAATAATTACTATATACTATATAATGATATAATGATAATATTTACGTTAGTATAAGGATAGACAAAAGTTATGTTGTCACTTATTTCTAATAACGGGGTGGCTCCCTGCTTTACCGACACAAATTAACCAAGATGTTCCGAATCACAACCACTTTTCAGTGACCATAACCTGACCACTTGAACCATAACCACGGTCGTGGTTAAGTTACGGAATATACTATTAATAATCAAAATAAAACTTTACCTATTAGAACGGAGTAATAATGACATTCAAGGGGAAGTGAAATAGAGTCTACTAACCGGACATTACAATGAGCACACTGAAAATTATGTATTTTAATAAATATTTGTAACTAATTAACCGCCTAAGTAGACAGCTCACTGCTTATTGCATTCTTCTTTACCGCGCCGCATGCGAAATCAAAGTATGTTGCAGGGGCGGACTGGGCTACCGGGAGGCCGTGTATATTCCAATTAGAATTTGTCTTTATGGCTTTGACTGCAGGTAAATTATTAAAAATTTTTGAAGAAACCACAAAATTAGTACCAGGAGCAGATTCAAGTTCTTCACCTTCACGTGCCATTAGTGATTCATCTTTTGCAACTACCGAATCTTCTTGCTCAACCTATATTTCACCAACCAAAAATATGTGAACAGAAATTAAGAACAAAATGATGTAATATCCATACACAACACAGAAAATAACGGCCGATTATAGTTAGGTATACCCGAGCAGGAGTATTTTGTACTAAAATTATTGACATCTGAATTACAAATAAATTAGAAGAACATATTAATATAGTATTTAAAATAATTTGGCGTTAGTTTCAGCAGCATTTCACGAATTACTTATTACTTCCATGGTTTTATTTATTGGCCCGATTCACATATTGTTCTATTAAAACAACCGATACAGTTCTCCGTCACATACAGAGAAGTAGAATCAGTCGTAGACTGTCTGGAAATAGACATTCAAACCCCAACAAATCCGTTTGTACAGGCCCAGACATGGAAAAGCTATAAAAATGTAATACGATTAAATAACTAATATCTGCTACACCTCATGGATACATTAATTTTATATCCCAAGGATACGGTGAACATACAGCAGATGCAGATATTGTTGATAAAAGAGGATATTTAAATAAATTACCTGAGAACTCTTCTGTCATGGCAGATAGAGATTTTAAGAATGTATCAAATCTTCTGCATCGTCAAAACTGTGTTCTAGTGAGACCACGATCTGTATCTGCTGACACAACTATGTTGAAAGCAGAAGTGACAAAAAGCAAACGAATAGCGGCGGTCCGAATTCACATCGAACGAGTGATAAGACGTTTAAGGGAATTTAATATCTTATCACCTTACACATGTGTTCATTCCAAACTTATACCACGATTAGAAAATATAATAATTATTACTTGTGGAATAGTGAATATACAAGAAGATTTAATTAAGTAATAAAATATTTTTATGTTATACTTACCCAACTTGGTTTGTCCTGATGCATTCATTCATCCATTTAAAAACATTCATAAATCGAAAATGAAATAATTACAAACAAAAAACCGTTTCATCCTAAAATATTCAAAATACTATTGTTTCTATAAAATTGATTTTATCCATGCTACCAAAAACATCCTTTATTTGCATTCATCAGCAAAAAAAATATTGACATCAAATCTTTTTCAAATTACTTTCACATCATCTACATTCACAATATTTACTACATATATAAAATATGAATGCATAATAATATGATGTAATCTTTTATATTATTTTTTTTTTGGAAATGTAGCATTAATATTAAGATATGTTAAGTGAAATAAAATAGTACAAAATTATGATATAATCTCCAATTTTACTATTTTTGGGAATATTCCATTTTTCCAGAGTTCCGCAGCTTTATTCATAATGCTTATACGAAACTCTATCTAATTCGGCTTCCATCATTTGTACACTATCGTCCACTTCATAATTAGGAGAGGCAACACATAATAGTCCTTGTTTTTTCCAACTTAAAAACGTCTATAACTGAAGTTGAGAAAATGGTTACTGACAAATTTTATTGTCAGCAGTAATATAATTAAACATAGTTTTTTCTTTTGTTAGGCACTTTACTTCCAATACAGTATTTTTCAGTAATACCATCCGGTGAAGCACCAAAACAAAATTAGTTTTTACTATAAATCCACCCTTTTTGTATTTAAATTTAATTCTGATAAAACTTTCTGTAGCACCGATTCTTCTAAAGTAATTCCTCTGTGCATACTTTCTGTCAAAATTTTACTAGAACCAAATATACTTTCCACCAAACTTCCTTCAAATGTCTGGCATCTAGATGCATCGTAAATTCTAGAAGCTGTTATTTTTCCAAAACGTTTTGTACCACTGGGAAGTTTTCCTCTGATAACTATCATAGCTTGCACACTAATAGTCTTCCTCTGTTATATTCTCTGTATAAAGTTGTCTACTTTGGGTTGTAAATTATTGTTCTAATATACGAGGTCTGTTAGAAAAGTACCCGACCTTTGGCCGGGGAAAAAACTGGCATAACTGGAACGTTGGGAACCTAATCAACTTCATAGTAGTCTCCTTGGGACTCCACACACTTCTCCCAGCGGTTCCGCTATTGTTGGAAGCCTCTTTTGGAATGGAGTCTAGCTCGGCTGTCGTTGCAGCCATAATGTCCTCTCTTGTCTGAAATCGCGTTCCTTTCAATGGTCTCTTGAGTTTGGGGAACAGCCGGAGGTCGCAGGGGGCCATATCAGGAGAGTGAAGAGCCTGTTGAACCACAGGAGACTTGTTCTTTGCCAAAAAAATCTGATTCAAGTGCGAGGAATGTGCTGGAGCATTGTCGTAATGGAGGCGTCAATTTCCTGTTGACCACAAATCCGGTCTCTTGCGCGGCACTGCATCACGTAGGCAACGGAGGAAATCCCTGTAGTACTCTTTGTGGTGTGTACTCCTAGTGTACCACACCGCGGGAGTCAAAGAAAGCAGTCAGCATTACTTTGACGTTGCTGCGCACTTGACGGGCCTCCTTTGGTCGTGGTGACGTGGAATGCTTCCACTGTGATGACTGGGATTTGGTTTCCGGGTCGTACCTGTACACCCAGGACTCGTCACCAGTGATTATAGTGTTCATGAAGTCGGGGTCACTGCTTGTGGAGTTCAGCATGTCCTATGAGACTTCAACACGAAGTTGCTTTTACTCCGCCGTCAGCAGCTTCGGCACGAATTTCATGGCCAAATCATCGATCATAATGGAACGTGCTGAAAAAGTGCACACCTCTTCCGCAATTTCTCGGATACTAACACAGTAGTCCCGCATCACCACAGCGTTAGCGAGTAGCAGTGGGGTTTCTGGCTAGTGAAGTTATGTCATGTTTTAACAGTGGGGTTTCTGGCTACTGATGCAACCCGCAACACACCTTTGGGTCCGAACCCAACCCGAACCCCACGCGAACCCCGCCAGATGATGTTGGGCCCCATTGGTTCCCCATGCCTTCTATACCCCCACCCCACTTTGTTGCCCCACACCCTTTAAACTGTTTTTGGTCCTCACCTCCTCTAGACCCCTTCCCCCACCGCCGAGGCTTCCCCCAGTTATTGGCAGCAGCAGCAGCAGCAGCAGCAGGATATGTAGTCATATCTAAAAATAGTTGCATGTGAAAACGTGTTGGAACAAGTTCTCAAGCTGTGTAGAATTATGTTTAAAAATAGATTTTGCAGCTGCAGTTGAGTCATGTTTAAAAATAGTTGCATGTGAAAGCGTGCTGAAACAGGTTCTCACGCTAAAAAATATTTTTACGCATGCGCAGTTGCATATATATATTTTGAATTTTAAATTGTTTTTAGTTACAAAAAGTACATACAAACAAAATGACTAACGAAACAGTATGCTTGTTAAGTGATAGTGTTATTAAAAAAATAAAGTTAGCTTTTTATATAATTAAAACATTGGATGAAGCTGAGAATTGGCGGAAACATATTAATAAATTAATTTTAATAATATCGAATTGTATTAAAAACCAAAGTGCGTGTAACAATAAAATCGAAAATTTATGTAAACTTGAAGCAAATTTATCAATATTAAATTTTTTTGGGAAAAAATTAAGAAAACCAAAGGTAAACGACAACAGCATAAGCTAATTTGGCAAGATATAAAATCTATTTTTGGAAGTCGAATACAAACATGCGTAATTATAAATAAATCTTTTAAAGATCTTATTTTATTTTTTGAAAAAAGCAAACGAATTTTTAAGAATAAAATTAAAACTGCTTTAAACACATCTATAGGGGAGAGTGGGGAGGATTGGGACATTTTGAACTTAATTTCACATTGCGGACTTCCCCAGTTATAAAAATAGAAACCATATATCATGATAAATGCTTTAACTATCAGGTCTGTACAATCTATATACTTTATAAAAAATATCGATTAAAAAACGTTTAAAAAAAATGCGCAAGTATCCCAATCCCCTTACATATAGGAGGTCTGGGACATCGCTCAGGAGGTTTGGGACAATGCAAAATTACGTGCAAAAATACTCGAAAATCATCACATTAAAGTAATAAAACTCAACAAATAAAGATAAATCATCAAATATTCTTGTTTTAAGCAAAATATAATAATGAAAAATGATGTAGCCAGCACATTACCTTCCGTCAGTTATATGAGGTATTTACGAAAATTCTACCGGTGAACTGTTACCGGTAAACAGCTTTTTATCAGGTTATAGCTATCGGAATCGATATTTTATAAAAAATGGGGATGGTTTGAAGGATGACCATTTAATGGAAATAGATAATAATGAGCATATGGAAATTGATAGTAATATTAATATGATAAAAAATTGCGATTTAATACCAGCTATCATTTTATGTGGATAAAAATATTTATCACGCTTGCTAAGTAAACAAGTATCAGCTCACAAAGGTAGAAAGTGGCTCTGTGACAGATGCTTAAATTATTTTACAACAGAATTTTTACTAGCTAAACATACTGAGCATTGCCTGCAAATGAACAAATGTCGCATTGAAGTACCAACTGAAGAAAATAAAATTTTGATAATCAAAAGTTATCAGTATCAGGAAAAGGTTCCCTTTGCAATTTACGCTGATTTGGATTCAATTTTAGAGAAAAAGGACGAAGACAATGGTAATAAAAATAAGAATATTAAAATTATACATAAACATACACCTTTTAGTATAGCATATTACTTAAAATGTTCTTACGATGATTCTTTATCAAAATTCAACATGTATCGTGGAAAAAACTGCCAAGATTGGTTTGTCAATGAATAACAAACAATGGCTGTTAATATTAATGCCATAATTCAGAATATTCAACCTATGAAGCTGACACCAGAAGAAGAATTTGAATTTAGTAAAGCAACAATATGTCATATTTGTCAAAAATCATTTAATGCAAATGAAATTAAAACAAAGAACCAATGTCACCTCTCATCAAAATACAGGGGTGCTGCACATCAGTCTTGTAATTTAAATTATAAAAAAACACATACTATCCCAGTTGTTTTTCATAATCTAAGCGGTTACGATGCACACTTTATTATAAAAAAATTGCAAATGGATTTCCAGGAACACTTAATCTGCATCCAATAAACAAAGAGCGATATATTTCATTTACAAAATATGTACAAGACACCAAAATCAGTTATCGATTTATTGATTCGTTTCGATTTATGACAAGTAGTATAGATAAATTGGCAACATATCTTCAAGATTCTGAAAAGAAAATTATCAGAAGCCATTGTAATAGCGAAGAAGAGTTTCAGTTATTAACCAGAAAAGAAGTTTTTCCGTATGAATATTTGGACTGTTGGAAGAAACTTAATGAAGAAAAGCTGCCAACTCAAGACCAGTTTTATAGTGTAATGAAAAATGAAAGTGTTTGTGATAATGTCTACAACATGCTCAAACTGTGTGGAACTATTTTAAAATAAAGTCTTTAGGAGAGTATTCAGATTTGTATTTAAAAACTGATGTATTGTTATTAGTAGATATATTTGAAAATTTTCGCGACAGTTGTATGCAGTCATATAAACTTCGTGCGTTACATTATACGGCTCCAGGTCTTGCATTTGATGCAATGTTAAAAGGTAGTTCTGTTGAACTTGAGCTTTTAACTAATATTAACAAAATTTTATTTATTGAAAAGGGGATACGTGATGGTGTTTCACAATGTTCAAACAGATAAGCCAAGGCAAATAACAAATACATGAACAATGAATATAATTCAAATTTAGCTAATTCTTATTTCATGTATTTTGATAATAACAATTTATATGGTGCTGCTATGAGTTAATACTTACCATATGGCGGGTTTGAATGGGTTAATGATACTGAAATTTATAATATTGATTTACTAAATATTAGCGATGAATCTGAAACAGGTTATACATTTGAAGTAGACTTGGAATATCCATTAGAATTACATGAAAAACATAAGGATTTACCTCGTTGCCCAGAACATTTTATATCACCAATATCAAAGTATTCTAAATTAATTCCAAATTTGTACCCACAGCATAAATATATAATTCTTATCGAAATTTGAAACAATGCTTACATTTAGGGTTAAAAATTTAAAAAAATCATCGAGTTTTAAAGTTTAAAAAAGTGCTTGGTTAAAAAAGTATACTGATTTGAATACAGAATTACGCAAAAATTCAAATAATGAATTTAAAAAAAATCTATAAACTTATGAATAATATTGTTTTCGGAAAAACAATGGAAAATGTTCGAAAACACAAAGATGTTAAACTAGTTACAAAATGGGGTGGTCGTTATGGGGCAAAATTTTATTTCACAGCCAAATTTTCATAGTTGTACTATAATTGATAATATTTTAATAATTGAAATGAAAAGAAAAATGATATACTTTAATAAACCAATTTACGTAGGATTTTCTATTTTAGATATATCAAAAACCTACATATACAATTTTCATTATAATTATATTTAAAAGGAATTAGGAGATAATGTGAAATTATTAAAAAAGATATACACAAATTTGACACATCTGAATATAATATAAACAATGTTTACAATATACCTTTAGCCAATAAAAAAGTTATTGGTCTAATGACGGATGAAAATAATGGTAAAATTATGACTGAATTTATCGGTTTAAGATAAAAAATTTACGCTTATAAAATTTTAAGTTCTAGTAAAAATATTAGTAAAAAAGCAAAAGGAATTTCAAGTGCAACACTAAAAAATATAACATTTCAAGATTATTATGACTGTTTGTTTAATAATTGTACAGTAGTTAAAGATCAACATATAATAACTTCAAAAAAACGTAGTTCATACTATTAAGCAAAAGAAATTATCTTTAAGTCCACTTGATAATAAACGCATTGTTTTATATATATATATATATATATATATATATATATATATATATATATATATATATATATATATAATACAATTAATTACATTGGGAATGACAAAAGTTTATTTATACGAGTACGTGTCCAACAACAATAATAATGATAATAATAGTATGAATAATAAAACACACGAATAATAGTTCCCAATAAATAGTTCAAACACAAATAATACAACAATGCAGAATATAACAAAATGAATGAAATAGAACGGACACGCGGCGATCTCAAGATCCAGCTCGATCACAGGACCACATCGCTCTCTTCTTTAATTGTTTTGGTTACTCCCAAACCTTATTGCATTCCTTGGTTCCGCCAGTGCACTTGCTTCGTAAGCTGTTTTAGACACGTGCACTTACGCATCCGATTTGTTTACATGTTGTATACAGGGTGAATCACATACAGGCTGATCCATATACAGGGTGATCCCCGACACGGCCATTCTGACCTGTCGCATGCTCTCGTGCGATCTTAATCTAGAAAACATACATTACAAATATCATTAGTAACATTCTATTGCAAACATGACCAGCACTTTTCGCTTCGGCCAATTCTGATTCATACATCAACACATTCCACTTAGGTAAGCCCACGAGGTAGACTTCCCAAGCCCAATTCATCAATATACTGTCTTCTATTGAAGACCTGTTCTTGAGGTTCACCCCTCAGTACAATCTCATTAAAAATGAGCAGTCACACGCAGACAATCACATTGTCTAGTACTAGAGTATCTCATACTCTAGCACAGCCAGTCCATCGGCTATTTAACTCCAACCTTCACTAGCTACTCCTCTGGTCTCTGGGTTGATCATTTCAACCTTCACCAGGCATTCGTCTAGTCCCTCGGTTGATACACAACTCTGACCTTCACTAGCTACTCCTCCGGTCTCTGGGTTGATCATTTCAACCTTCACCGGGCATTCATCTAGTCCCTCGGTTGAGTCACGGTCCTCTCTGACCGTACCTGGCCTCACTGGCTCATCCCAGGAGCTCACAGGCCCCTGCCCCGCCTTATAATGCCGGATTCGAGTCTTACTAGGCTCAGGAGGACACGCCCCTCATGCAGAGAACTACTGTTCACTGGGATACCCAATCATTCATCACATCACATCTGGTTCACACAAGAACCCTCATCAACAGGAGACACACTCTCCTCATCAAGAGACTCATTCTCCTGCACAAACTCGTCCGAATCACGAGGCATCGGCTTTAAATGCTCGTGAGCATATTTTAAAACAAGATTACCTCACATCGGTTTTAACTCATACCTGTCCCCATCAAGAACTTTTACAACATTCAGAGGACCTTTATATTTTTGATCAAGCTTGGTTTGATTACGTTCCTCGTCCTTCAATAAAACAAAATCACCAACTTTAGACAGTTGAACTTTATTTTTTCCTTTATCAAACCTCACTTTATCAACAACAGAGTTTCTTTTCACTGATACAAGAGCTTGTTCTCTTAATTGATCCAAATCAATTTCATCTACATTATCGTTAGCAACTAAACCAAAAGGTCTTGCTACCTTTCCTATCATGAACTCAACAGTACTACAATCAGTAACTCTATTTTTTGTGGAATTTATTGCTAACTGTACTTCGTACAAATTATCATACCAAGATTTGTCTTTATTCAATTCTATTTCAGTAAACAATGATTTTAAAACAGACATTACTCGTTCCACTTGGCCATTTGCACGACTACTGCCCGTTGCAATAAAGTGTAATTCAATATTTTGAGTTTTGCAGTATTCTTTGAACTCTTTGTTGTCAAAACATCTCCCTTGGTCAACAATGACTGTACTAGGAATTCCGAATAATAATATGTTTTTCTTCAATGCTCGAATACTGTTATTTGTATAAATTTTCGTTGCATAAGTCAAAATTACATACTTTGTAAAAGCATCGATAGAAACAAAAACATCCTCTTTTTTGTCATTTTTACCACTCAATTTACCTGTGACAACCATGTGAATAGTATGCCCCGGGGGATTTTTGGATAATTTACAAGTTACGCAATTATCAACGAATTTTCTAACATTTTTAGACATATTATTAAACCAATAGTAATCATAAACTTTGTCGAGGGTTTTCTCCCAGCCTAAATGCATAACAGATTCATGTACATTATTAATTACAGACCATACAAAAACTTTTGGAATAACTGCTAACTTTTTAGTTCGTCCATTTCGTTGTATTTTACGATACAATAAACCTTACACAATTCATAAGTTTGCAACACCTCGTCAGGTAAATTTTGAACATTGTTTAATTTAATTAGAAATAATTTCATAAATTTCGTTATCTCGCGACTGTTCAGCAATAAGCCAATCTTGAGTAATTTCTACTAGTTGAATTTCCTTTTGAATGACTTTATTATTTTTAAGTTGTGGTTCTATGTGATTACGGGAGAAGAAATCAACATGACTCATTCTTTTGCCTTGTTGATAAATAATATCAAAGGCAAAGATCTGTAAATACATCCACCAACGATGAACGCGAGGAGTCAGCTCTAATTTATTTCTTGATGACTTCAAAGAATTACAGTCAGTTACTACAAGAAATTTACGTCCAAATAAATAATGCCTAAAGTACTTTACAGCATTTACAACCGCGAGAGTTTCCAACTCATATAATGATATTTAGATTCAGTTGCAGAAGTTTTGCGACTAAAGTATTCAACAGGATGCTATTTATTGTTAATACGGTGAAACAGAATTGCCCCATACTCTACGCAACTTGCATCAGTATGCAATTCTATAGGGTGTTCAGGATTAAAAATTGTTAAAACAGGTTCATTGGTTAATTTAGAAATCAATTTTTGTCTAATTTTCTCGTGATCGGAAGTCCAAGTGATTTTACCTGTTTTTGTTATTAATTTATACAAGGGTGGAGGTAGAGCAGTTAATGCTTCCAATTTTTTAGGATTTGGCCTAATTTCACTTGCACATATTTCATAACCCAAATATTCGATTTTCATTTTTAGAACGGAACATTTTTTTATATTCATCGAAAATCCGGATTGAACTAATGCTTGTAATACATCGTTTACATTTTCAAAACCTTCAGATATGTTTTTAGAATAAATTATTATGTCATCCATATACACTATCGCGTGTGTGTTTACTAAACTTCCTAATGCTTTCACTATTGCTCTCTGATAAACAGACGGTGCATATCTCAAACCAAAAGGCATAGACAAATACTCATATTGACCTTCGGGGGGTAATAAAAGCAGTATTTTCGATAGAATTTTTTTGATCCGGAATTTGATGAAAACCACTTGCCATGTCTAAATTTGTAAAATATTTTGCATCTCGCAAACGAGCTATCAGTTCAGAAATAATTGGTAGTGGATATCTATCAAAAATTGTATTAGAATTTAACTCACGATAATCAACACACATTCGACTGCTTCCATCTTTCTTTTGAACCAAAATTATAGGGCTTGAAAATGGCGAACTACTAGGCCTGATGATATAACAATTCTTGAATTTTTACTCGAACTATTTCTTTTTCAGTCACTCATACGGTATGGACGTCTTTGTACAGTTTTGTTTGTATCTTTCAACTTGATTTCTAAATTACCTGTCGGAACACGAGTTGTAGGATATCTTCAATAAAAGAGCCTTCAAAATTTTGTAATAAAATAATTAATTGATCGCGCTCCTTGCCAAGTAAATGCTTTTATTTCATTTTTCCAGTCAAGCTAATTATTAATTTTGCTTAAAATACAAATAGTTTTTGTTTTACGTAACGAAATATCAGTCAAGTGAACGGAGCAACCATCACTTAAAATTTCTCTACCAATCAAATATCACTGTTTAAATAATTATCAGCTAAAATATGAAATATGAAATTTCAAGTAAATAAGCATCTATCGTTATTTTGGACAGAATTTGTATTGTACTAAATACAGTGTCTTTGCCAATTCCAACCAAAGAAACAGAGTTGTAAATTCTTTGACCACTAAATTTCAAAGAAATAGATTCTTTCAAAAGAGAACACTCTGCACCAGAGTCGAATATAAGTGGAAAGATCTCACCTTCATGTTCGAGCTGACCACTAGGTGATTTAATGGTGCAAATTTCCACTCTCTTGGTTTCGGGCTCTTTCTTCGCAGCGGCAGGACGGCAGTCACTGGCGTAGTGTCCAGGTTTGTTACATTTGTAACAGCGGACATCTTTTCAGCTCTTGTCGAAACTGGAGCTGGGTCTGGAACCGGGCTTGGAACTGGATGACGCCCGGGTGGATCGACAGTCACGTTGACGGTGTCCAGCTTTACCACAACTGTAGCACTTTTGAGATTGACTTGAATTTAATTTCGGCCGCTTGAATAGATGTTTATCATCGGAATCGAAAATTTTTCTTTTTGTTACAGCTTGTAACTCCTGAAGTTGATTTCGATTTTCAATTTCAGTTGTGTACGCAATTATTTTTATTCTTTGGTCATATTCTAATAAATAAGCCATCGCTAACGCAACACCAATTTGTTCTGGATCGGATGTCTGCCAGCGTGTAATAAAACTAGTTAAAAATTTCATTGCGTATACAGAATATGGCTCGTTATCTTTTGGTTGCCCCTGGAGCATTTAATTAAAGAAGAGGAGCCAGTCTCAATCTCATCAAATCTTGAGAAATACATCTTTAAATTGTTCCCAGGTCATTCCCTCAAAAGATATTTGCGACAACCATGCAGATGCGGAGCCTTGCATGGCTTTGCTTAAAACTATCATTAATGCACTGTCTCTTACAGGTTTTTCTCGCATGCAAAAATCAGCTGTAGTGCACCAGGCTCTAGCATTTTGACCCGTCTTTTTAGGACTGAATAGTGGTAATGTTATAGACTCACTGTGTGTAGGCTGACTGATCTTTTTTGCAAGTTCCTCCAGGATAGTTCTCCATTGTTGATCAGAACTACTGCTCCTGTCTTCAGCTTGTTGTTCCATGTCTGCGGACACGAATCCCACTTCTGATGTTGGATGGTTTGTTATTAAATAATTGTCACCACACATATTACAATGAGAATAATAAAAGTTTATTTATACGAGTACGTAGTCCAACAACAATAATAATGGTAATAATAATAGCATTAATAATAAAACACACGTATAATAGTTCCCAATAAATAGATCAAACACAAATAATGCAACAATGCAGAATATAATAAAATGAATGAAACAGAACGGACACGCGGCGATCTCAAGATCCAGTTTGATCACAGGACCACAGTGTAATGCCCTACACATCGCTCTCTTCTTTAATTGTTTTGGTTACTCCCAAACCTTATCGCATTCCACTAAACAATAACAATGATGTCATTGATACTCGATCGGCTGTTCTTGGTTCCGCCAGTGCACTTGCTTCGTAAGCTGTTTTAGACACGTGCACTTACGCATCCGATTTGTTTACATGTTGTATACAGGATGAATCACATACAGGATGATCCATATACAGGCTGATCCCCGACATATATATATATATATATATATATATATATATATATATATATATATATATATATATATATATATATATATATATATAATAACTGTATAATTGAATGAGGGTGGTGGCTTCTAGGTGTTTCGTAGGGGTTGGGAGGTGCTGCTACATTCTCAAGGGGGTGGTGGTCTTCAACAAATGGCTGCAGGTGGGAAGGTGCAGTCTCAACCTCTTCGTATGGTACAAATATCGCACTGTTGTCAGCAGGGAGATCAAGAATTTCTGTGTAGTTGGTAAAGTCATCGTCCACCACGTCGTCGTCCATAAACCACTCACTACCTTCGTCCGTCATATATGATGGTGAATAAATTTCTAATGGTAGCGGTGACTGTGGTCGTGGCGACTCTGGCGTATTTGTTACCTGTTTTTTTTCCTTCTGGCTGTTGTTGACTAGCATGTTGCCAATTTTCCACAACATGACCAAAGGCGGCCAAGACTGCCATTTGCCCATCCAGTATTTCGTTCAGGTGGGCGGCGACTCTGCTTAAGGAGTCCGTTAGCTACTCTACTGATGTTCTTAAACTTTCTGTTTCTAATTGTTGTCGGTCTATTAATCGGGTAAGACCGACATTATGTTGAAACGCACTAGCACTACTTGGTTCCACTGTGGACAATGTTACTAAATCTATTATTCACTGTATTATTTGCTGCTTGACTAGTTTGCTGGAAGATTGCTATAGTTTATATATAAATGAGTTTGTAGTGGGGGGTGTGTGAATATTTTATTCCCACAGGAATTATTTGACTATCATCACATGTGTCCTTACATTAATGTTTTTTGCAATTTTTTTGAGAAATAAGATGGCACCACAGTGTTAATAGTGATTAATGTAGTGCCATGTACATACTTTGCTTGTAGTGAGAAAATTTTTGTTTGCGAGTAATATGATATAGTGAGAATTTTTGTTTCCGAGTTATATGATAGTGAGAATATATAATAATACTAACTAATCGACCGATCAAACGAGCCCGCCGAAGGCGGGCGAAGTTCAATCCAGATTATATGAAACGTCTCGTTCGAAGATGATAATATGTAGTAATGCTTGTCATTGCTAAAATTCCACACGTTTAGAGTTTGAATTTTTGGACTACTTACCGCCCATTCTCTGTTCGGTACATGGTGCGCCATCTGTTTTTATTCTTTTAGCGACAAAATGATTGAGCTTTTATTTTCCTGAAGATGGTCAGGGATATTTGCGGGTAACATTTGAATATAACTAATTATATTTATTTTTAGGGTGGGAAAGGAGATGATCCTTCGAACGAGACGTTTCATATAATCTCGATCGAACTTCGCCCGCCTTCGGCAAAGATGAAAAAGAAATATATATATAAATCATTATCATGGTACAGAGAAAAGGATTATCGCATTTTTACATTTGTAAAGTTGAAATTGCGAAGTTTTTTGACACTACTATAGGCTTGTTGTAGAATTTTGAAAAAGTCTTTGACTTCTCTGACCATCCTGCTGTACGTCTAATTGTTTCTATGTCCACTCCCTTTTTATATGCAGAAGATACAGCAGCATGCTTGGTGCTATATGCTGAGAATTGTTCTGTATCAATTCCTGCTTTAGTTAATAGTGATTTAATCCAATGGCCTATTGTCTGAGCGCTAACATTTCTGTATGGTTTTACAGTTGTTAACAATAATCTTTTGTTATTATTATTTCTAAATTCTTTGGTAATTTCTAAGTATTCTATTATTACAGAAGCTACACATATCTTTGGTTCTTCCTTGTAGAAAGGAATATTTAGTTCCGGTTGATATTTACCAGGTTTTGATTTCTTTATCAAATCAGGGATTTTTATTATAACTCCAGATTCTGAAATTTCTATATTATTTATATTAATTAAGGAAATAGTTTGTAATCTATGAGCTGTTGTAAGTACTAGTAGAGTGGATATCTTCTCAGCAACATCTTTAGGATTCAATTTTTTAAGTGGATGGTTGTTTTAAATATTCCAATACTGGAGTAGTATCCCAAGTACTGGCATATTTAGGTTTTGAAGGTCTTTCTCTGAATATACCTTTAAAAAACCTGGATAATAAACCATCCTTGATTATATCTTCTGAGGAAATTAAAGATATTGCTGAACGTATAGAGTTTAGGGTTCCATAACTAGCACCCTGTTTGAATCTTCCCGTTAAGAACGTGATTATATCTTGAGTCTTTGCTTCAAATACATTTATACCGTTTTTTGTAGTAAATTCCCACCATAATTTCAATGCATATTGGTATTGTTTAAGCGTAGCTGGTGCTATTGAATTGACCATGATGTCTGCGGAATCTTTATCTATTCCTTTCCTGATGAAAGATGCCCTGATAAGTTCCCTGCCATTAGTGTAAGTTTCTGTGCAAGTGGGTGGAAAATTTCCCTACAAGATTTTAATAAGTATTTATTTGGATTGAAGATTATGGGAGTTGTTGTCAATAATGATGTAAACAAAGGATACCAAGGTTGGGTTGGCCAATATGGCACGACTACCGTACCAACTGCCTTATCAATAATTATTTTTCGTAATGTTTTTAATATAAGTGCGAAAGGAGGAAACGCATATATTTTTTCATTTTTCCAAGTAATAGTAAATGCATCCACCGCCAAGGTGTCGGGATCTGGAAATCTAGAGCAATATCTCTTACACTTTTTATTTATTCTTGAGGCGAATAAATCAATTGAAAATGGGCCAAATTCTTTGTCTATTTTTTCAAATGCTTTTCTAGATAGTTCCCACTCGGTATCTAGGTTAGACACTCTTGATGCTAAATCTGCTTCAACGTTATGCTTTGATGCAATGTATGAGGCAACAATCCAGAGTTTCCTGCTTTCGCACCATTGCCAAATATTTTTGGTTAGTGTTTAAATGAGGGTATTGTATGTCCCCTGATCTATTGATGTACGAGATTGCAGAAGTGTTATCTATTCTCAGAAGTATTTCACAGTTAAATAATTTATCTGCAAAGCTTTTTAGACCAAGGAAAGCAGCTAATAGTTCAAGGTAATTTATACTGTGCTTCTTTTCTCCTTCGTTCCAAAACCCATGTACACTTATACCATTACAATGAGCCCCCCACCCTGTCAAAGATGCATCTGAAAATATCTCTAATTTGAATTCATTTGTTCTAATTGGATTACAACTGTTAACTATATTTCTTTTCCACCAGTTTAAATCTACCATCATTAGTTTATTTATTTTTATTTTTCCTTCATAATTGTTATCATTTACTGTTAAAGCTAGATACTTTTGTCTCTCTAGACCTTTACAATACACTGGACCATACATTACAGCCGGGCAGACTGCACTTAAAATTCCTAATAATTTAGCAACTTCTCTAATTTTATAGCTCTTTTGTTCCTCGAATGAATTTAGTGCATTTGATATTTGGACTCTCTTTTTATCAGTCAAGTTTAACGTAAACTCAATAGAATTTATCACAAAACCCAAATATTTACAACTTTGACTGGGTGTAAGGGAACTTTTATCATAATTTATCACAAAGCCTAAGTTTTCCAGTAAATTTATAGCAAATCTTAAATTTTCATTACATATTTCAAATGAGTTTCCAATAAGAAATAAATCATCAATATAGATTATTGATAAAATTCCCCTATTTCTTAATACAGACATTACTGGTTTCATAATTTTTGTAAATACATATGGGCTAGTGCACAACCCAAAGGGTAGACATGTGAATTGAAACATTCTTCCCTGAAATCTAAATCTTAAGTATTTCCTAAATTTTTCATTTACTGGAACCATATAATACGCGTCCTTTAAATCAAGAGAACACATAAACGCTCCTTGAGACAGTAAACTTTTTGCTGATTTTATATCTTCCATTTTAAAGTGAGTAGTTTCTATAAATTTATTTAAATATTTTAAATTTATTATAAATCTACTGGATCCATCCGGTTTCGGGACCAAAAAATATGAAGAAACAAACTGACCTTCAGTGTCTGTACAGTTTTCTATTACTGCATTATTTAATAGCTTATCAACCTCCTTTTTTATTTTAATCAACTCAGTCTGTGACCATTGTTGATCTGGTGGGGCTTTTTGTTGATATGGAATCTGATTAAAGGAAATTTTATACCCTTTCAGGCATTGTATTACAAACTTATCTGTTGTAATTGTATTCCACTTATCAACAAAATATTTTAATCTACCAGAACTTCTTCTTACCTGTTCTATTTCCTTGTTTTGTTGTAAAATTGGTTCGTCGACCGATTGGATGATCTTGAGTTGTGACTGTTGCGCTGTTATTTGGGTTTGAATTTCATTCTGTTTTTTGGATAATTCCCCACCTGCCTGTTCCCTGCAGGTGGGGTTTTCAAGTTTCCCTGGACTCGTTGCTTTAGCATAGGAGGTCAAGTTTGTGCTTTAATACCTGCACAAACTTTTTCAACGTCTTTGGCCTCCTTTATCTGATCTGCAAACTTTTTTCCATATAGCCACTCGTCTGCTTTAGTAGCTTCTACTGTTGTTTTAATTGATTTACTCATAAACGGAGTAATAAAGGCTTTCCTAGCAACTGACTGTTGATAAAATACGTCTGTTACTAGTTTTCCAGTATCACAGAGGTACTTCATAAGGATTTCTTGGTCTATCCCATCTTCAGGGTTGTCTAAAATCATTGAAATCGCGACTGCTAAAGCGGATATCGCTGATCCTACGCAGTTTTGAGTTTCTGCAAAATGCTGATCCCTTTTTAAGGCAATTTCAGTCAAAACTGGAGATATTTCCAGATTAATTTTTGGTGCCTCTGTAAACAAGTCATTGTTGCGAGGGTAATTGTCAAGAATTAATTTTTTCTTTTCATCAGGGAAGCCTTCTTGCATCCATTTTTGCCAACGAACCTTAAGTTCTTCATTAAACTTAAGAGAAATTTCCTTTTTTGCATCCGGATGTTCTCCTAACATCTCCAACATAACTTCATCAACAACTGCTGCATTCTGTACTATATTTTGTTCCTCGCTTGCAATAATACTTTCATCTGAAGGAAAGTTTATATTATTATCAACTTTATCCTTCTCTAGATCTGAAAAGGAAGGTAGAGAACGTGAGTTAAAACTCTTAGTCATGTGAAATTTTTATTCTTATTGAATAATCACATAAATTTCGAAGGACAGTTAGGACTCCATTGTTCGTATGGAACTGGTGAGTCCAAAGAAGTAGCATAGAGCTATATTTTCTCGTATGGAGAAAATATATGATACGGGTTTCGTATGGAAACCTCAGTAACATGAAGACGAGACCTTTACCTACCCACAATGATTTCTTTCCCAGAACCTTCATTGTGCTCAGTAGCTTGGTTGATGGTTGAATTTGCTTTATTAGCATTAATCCAATCAGTGAAAAGCGATGTTAGGTTATGAATTTGTTGTTCCATTTTTTCCACTTTATCTTCTATTTTTTCTCGTTTCTTATGTCGCTCTTTAGAAGGAGAACGAGAATGTTTTCTTTTCTTATCCGAAGGCATTTCTAACACTTATTACTAAAATAAACTTTTATTAATTCTCTCAACACGTGTGAAACGTTATGCACAACAAACAATAATGACAACAGATGGCGCACCATGTACCGAACAGAGAATGGGCGGTAAGTAGTCCAAAAATTCAAACTCTAAACGTGTGGAATTTTAGCAATGACAAGCATTACTACATATTATCATCGAGAACGAGACGTGTAGTATAATATTAATGGCTTGGGTTTAAGAAAATAAAAAAATATTATTACATGTATTCATAAAAAATTATTTTATTATATTAGTTTTGCATTATAATTATAATGCTTAAATTTAACAACATATTATATCGCACGCACAGCACTAGTTAATGGATTATATCTAACAATTCTGTCATGTAAAATTAGACAATAAGCGGTTGTTTCTGCAGGGATATTTTCACTTGTTTCAAACTCAAGACGGATGTCCACAGCCCCCGATTTCAGTGTTTCATTTTGATGAGAACACTCGATGACAACAAAAGGCGCAATGGATTTGAAATTATCTGGAGTTAGCACATGTTCACTTTCCTTTTCATAGTATGATTGATGGAATTGTGCATACATTTCATATAGTATGGCAAATTGATTGTTATCAAAATTTAAATTATCATAGGGATACGTCTCAGAATTTAAGTATAATCGCATATTTGTTAATTTATAATGATCAAAATAACTCATGTGTGTTTTATTTTTATTATTTTTATTTGTTTGAAAACCAACAATTACAAAACGTGGTTTTTCTAACTGTGTTGCCGTTTTTACAGCCCAAGTATGTTGATGAGCTTGCTTTGAAAGTGGATATTCATGTAACTCCTAACTTCTGAAAGCAATTTCAAGTTCTGTGCTTTTTTCAATATATTTCATTAACATAAGACGTTCTGTATCAGCCACTGTAACATGTGGCATTTTCCATAAAACTTTTGTTAAATTAACTTTGATATCTTCAGTTTCGTTGTAGATTGCATTTGTCAGTATTACTACGAATAAGAACTAACTCTTGACGTAAATTTAGTATAATTTTCCGAAAATCTTCTGCAAATCCTAACATTCGAAGTGGTGTGCAAACATTGAAATGTCCGCTTGGTGCATGTACGAGTTTGTGGGAAATATTCTCTAGAGGAGACCATCCTGCATTCTGCAAACGTAAACTTTCGTTTGTGTTATATGAAACGTAGCTCTTTATTGTTGATGTTATACCAGGATTTCGAATACGATCTATTACAACTCCACCAATCTCATACCTAATTACATCAAGAAGAAAACATATTCCATTATTTATTAGTTTAGCTGTTGTAGGAACAGAATTATCTTTCTTTAATAATTGTCCCTCAATATATAGCAGACTATTCCACGGTAATGTATAAACATCTTGTTGTTGGATTGAAATTCGAATTTCATTGTTGTTTAATGTGGTAGATGCATATGGTTGGTGTGTTTTTTTTTCAGCATTAACAATTGAATTATCAAACAATGCGCGTTCACTAACATTTAAAATGTTTGCACTCATTTTGTTTCACGAACGCAAAATATATAATTGCTACACTTTAGAACAGAATTAAATTTTATTCTTATCCAGATAATTACCCATATAAATTGTTGTATCCCTTTTTTACTTTTAGTTTTCTTTTGAAACTCAATTTTTATTGTTTATTCGATACCCTAAGGACTTTGAATAATCACTAATTGATAGCAGATATTTAAAGGTTTCAGGTGTTAACTGTTCGATGGTTTTCGGGTGACTAGTCGGCTGTACCATACTTTGTGGATTAATATATGGTAGCTTCTTGAAACTATTAAAATTACTGCCATGGTTATACGTTACCACCATTTTTCCTTTTTTTAAATGTAGTCCTCTAAAACTGACAAGTTCTCCGTTCTGGTCAAGTATTTTAACTGTTATAGAACTAATGATTCTTTTATTTATAGGTAAATAAATAATATTTTTTGGTGTTTCCACTATTTTCCCACCAGGCTGCGCATTTGGAGAAAAATCATGTATAATATGAACAAGTTCATTATTTTTAAAGGAGCCGGTTATTAAATTACATTGAATGCATATAGCATTCACTTTAAAAATATTTACTATATGATTAAGCGTATTTCTATTTCCTTTTATTACTAAAAAATATTCTTTGTTTTTTTGTTCCACTTGTTTACGTAAATATTTATTAAGACCGCTTACGCCGTAAACACCAGTAGGCACTTCTATTATCATCATCTATCATCAAAGTAAAATTTATTATTTTTTTCATCAATCTTTGGAACTGAATTATAGGACGCAGAATTTATGAAACCTAAGGAGTAATTAGAATTATTTTCTAATACAATAGGGGGATAAATAGTTGATCTCGACCTGAAAAAGTAAATGTGTATTCCATGATGGTTAAACAACTACTAGAAATTTAATTATATAATTATTTAATATCATTATACGATTGAAATATATCATAATTATATTTTATATTACAATTGCTAAAATATGAGACTAGCTCTTTTGGAGGTTTCAAGTTACCAAAACTGTTAAAATATACAACATTATTACCACATTTTTTATAAGCAACCCAGTGTGTGCCATCACCGTACCAATCATCTAAATTGACAATTCCACACTCATTATTGTTCGGTTTATGTGGTAGTTTATTCCGCATAAAAACACCGCGAAAATTAGGGATCTTTAATTTTTTTGTTTACTTTAATAAATCAAAGTTGGTTAAAGCTCGTTTTGGCATCTTTACTGGAAGTTTTTTTTTCGGTTATCTTATATACAATCCTAATCCCTTTTTACGCGGCTTTATGTATAAGCCTTCACCCATTGCAATTGCTTCCATAGTTTTATTGTGACGTTGCCTTTCTTTTAGTTGTTCAGCTGCTGCTTTTGCGTCGTTTACTGCTTTGGCAATATCAGCTGCTCCCCCACTTAATGCACCCAGCGCACTTAGTCCTTTCTACTGCTTTATTTAAATCATTTGAGGAACTTACAGCTTATCTTGTTTTTTTAACTACATCACGAAATGATAAAGCAGCACCTTTTTTTCCTGTTTTTGCTTTGCGAATTCGGTTGCAACCCGTTTCCAACTTAACTTTAGCTTTCATAACTCCAGCTACACCCAAAGCAGCTAATTTTTCCCCAGTAGATGCGTCTTTAGATTTAAAACGTTCGACAGCTTTTTCAGCTAACAATTGATCAGCCTTATGTCTGTTTGTTAAATTATTATTATTATTAGAGTATGCTATATTGTGTTGCTTGCAAGCCTCGTTCATTTACACCACGATCTCCACGTAGTAATCTTTTGCGAAGTTTTGTACCCGGCGTACAATAGTTGTATCCTGGAATGTGTAACTCAACTGATAGCTTATTAATTACCATGTTAAGTAAACTTCTACCCTTTTTGACATTCAATAATACGAAGTGTATTATTGAATGTGCAATAGTGAGAATTTACTTGCGTCCGCATTTTATAACGGTCAATGGACTACTGAACAAATAAATTGAAATGATTAGATATTAATACTTCAGTTTTAAACATTATGCGTGTCGTTAAACAAGCACAAGAATAGGAGTTATTTGTTTTAGAGGATATTTTGCTTTTGAGAATTTGGGTATGATTATGAGGTATTGGAGTTCATTATTTTTGAATCTACAATAGCTGTGTATTAGATTTAAATAATTCAAGTATTCATATCCTTGTATGTCTGTGTTTTGTTTTATGATAGTTAATAATTCTTTAATATTTTCGTTTTCCAAAAATGTGATGTGGAAGGTGTTCGTACTGCACAATGCTAGGGCTATTTCTATATTGTTTATAATTTGTTCTAGTTCAATTATATTGTTGTTTATTTGGTGTATTGTATTCGTTACAATGAATATGCTTTCCCAACTTATGTGTGCTTTTAATATGGATTGCATATTATGCAGTTTTGAGTTTATGATTAATTGTTTCTCCTTGATTAATCGGAACTGTTCATCGTAAATACGTGTTGCATTGTTTAATTGATGAGTAATTTGTTTCTGATTATTGTTGGTTATTTTTACATTTTCCTATATTTCGTCCAACAATTGGTCATACCGCTCTTTATCGTTATCGTCTAGGTTTCCTGTTATCTGTTTTATGATTGATCCGAGTCCATTTAGAATTTCGCGTTTGGTGCGTTGGGGAAATAGGATGTTTATGCGGTTTTGTAGTTTATCAAATTGTTTTTGTACGTGTAGGTTTTTTGTGTTTATTTCTACTTTGAATTTTTGTGTTAGATTTTGCGTAAGAATTTTCAATTTATTTACCTGACCGTGTATGATGACATAAGCGTCGAATATTTTTGTAATTTGGTAGGTGTAGTGGGCGTAAACTTCGTCTTCGAAAACTCAAGCTTGGTTTAGCTCTATGATACTAATGTCATTATTGTCTATTTCTACGGCCTGTTCGGTTGTGGTTATGAGTCTGAAAATATATTATAGTTTTAATTTGCCCAATTTTACTTTTCTTTCTATTCGTTTCCCTATTACATTCGCCGTTCTCTTTATTTCATCTATATTGTTTATGTTTACTTTTTCATATATGGGTATTTTGAATATATTCTGTAGTTATTAATCGTCTTTTTTGTTTCAAATAAGCAGGACCTGGTTTGAACTTAGTATTTTGATTTTGTTTAAAACGTATTTGTTTTTATTTACTGATTTTAATTTCTCGCAATATATTTATAGTTAATTCCGAATTCATGGAACTCACTTCGAAGCATTCTATCCATTTAGACATAGCATCGATTATTACAAGGAAGGTTTTACCGTAACTTGTAAAAAAAACTAAATGCAACCGATACCAAGGTTCTGACGGCCATTGCCAAGTAGTCAGTTCCGCTAGTGGTGGACTTTGCCGATAGTAGTTACAAGCTTCGCAATTTTGGACGAATCCCTCAATGTCCTGATCCATTTTTGGCCACCAAAAATAACTACGTGCAATCGATTTCATTTTTACTACTCCCGCGTGATTGGAATGTAATTCTTGTAAATAACTTTTTTGTAATTTATCAGGGATAATTAATCGATAACCCCAAAGTAAACAATATTGTTCAACTGAAATTTCATTTTTCCTAATAAAGAAAGGTTTTATTTCCGGAGAATTTATATGATGGGGCCAACCGTTTAAAGTATAATATAAAACTTTACTTAATACGGGATCTTTTTTCGTTTCTAATTTAACCGTTTCAAAATTTAAATTTTTCATATTTGATTCCTGAATGAAATTAATATGTGGTATTGTGCATTCGAGTAATGGTTCGACCGTGTTATCCTTACTCTCAATTGCAGCGCGAGATAACCAATCTGCCGGATTTTTATTAGATTTAACGTATTCGATATTAAAATCAAAACTTGAAAGAAATGCAGCCCAACGCTGCATTCGGTTTGCTGCCATCATAGGTATACCCTTTTTAGGTCCAAATATAGAAACTAACGGTTTATTATCGGTTACTAAGGTAAATTTCTGACCGTATAAATACATATAAAATTTTTCAATGCCAAATTTAATCGCCAGGGCTTCCTTCTCTATTTGTGAATATTTTATTTCACTTAGACAAAACTCGCGATGCGTAAGCAATAGGTTTGCAACCTTCTTCAAATACATGTGCTATTACTGCCCCTATACCGTAATTTGAAGGGTCTACAATTAACTTTATTGGTAAATTACTATCAAAATGAACTAAAATTTTAGCGGAGATCAGTATCTGCTTTATTTTATTGAACGATTTTTCACAATTATTGTTCCAGATAAATGATTGATCTTTTTTAACTAAATTGTACAAAGGATGCAATACTTCGGCCGCGTTTGGAATAAATTTATGATAAAAGTTTATCATACCTAAAAATGCTTTTAATTCTGTAACATTTTGAGGTATTTTTGCTTTAGATATTGCTTCTATTCGCTCCCCAGTAGTACTTAAACCATGTTTATTTATTATGTGACCCAAATATTTAACGGAATCTTTAAAAAAAATCGCATTTATCTCGTTTGATACGCAAACCACATTCTAATATTTTTTAAAAAACCATTTCTAGTCTTTGAATATGTGTAGCATCGTCCGGCGCGGTAATTAGTATATCGTCTGAGAAACAAACCACTCCTGGCATGTCTAATAAAACTTGTTCCATCATTTTTTGAAAGATGCATGGCGCAGATTTTATACCGTATGGCAAACGTGTATATCGAAACAGGCCCTTGTGAGTAGAAATTGTTATTAATTTAGATGATTCTTCGGTTAACAGTACTTGCTGATACGCTTCCGACAAATCAATTTTTGAAAATTTAACCCCGTTGTGCAATTTTTCAAAAATGTACTCTATGCGCGGTAAAGGATAGTGGACATCTTCTAAAACCGGATTTAATGTGCATTTAAAATCGCCGCACAATCGGATAGTTTTATTTGATTTAACTATTGGGACTACTGGAGTAGCCCATTCGGAATTTTCAGTAGGAATCAATATATTCTTATCTACTAATCTTTGAATTTCTTGCTCTACTTTTGGTTTTAAAGCAAAAGCAACTGGACGAGCCTTAAAAAATGTTGGCCTTGTACCATCTTTAATTTGTAAATCAATTTGACCTTTAGTATATGTTCCCAATTCCTCCTTAAAAAGCTCATTATATTTTTCAATTAAATTTGAAATTACATCATTAGAATTATGCGTAAAATTTAGTTCTGATATTCCCAAATTTAATAAAGCTAATCCGTTTCTACCTAACAGTGGTGGTCCACCGTTTTCTACTACTAGTACTTCAAGATCATAAACCTTATTTTTATATGATACATTCAAAATTATTTTACCTATTGGTTTAAAAATATGCCCTGCATAATCTTTTAAGGTGAAATGATACCCCAGCGCGCGAAATTCAAACTTAGTAAAATGATTTTTCATTTTTTATTTAAAATTGTGTAATATAATATGATTTTTTTCTATACACAAATAAAGAATGAACAATTTGTCATGAAAATAAAATAGTTTCAATAATATTTGTATTTATTTACTAACCCAAAATAATATTTTAAATATTATTTTTAAAAAATCTCCAGTTCAAAACGTATTTTTTTGATTAAATTTGCACTAAACATTTATAACAGGATAAGGAATAAAATATGTGAAAATTAAGAAAAACGACCTTCGGGAACAATTTTAAAAATCCAAAAAACCTACTTTTTTCACACATTTTAATGCTTTTCTTCTATACTAAACCTACAATTTTGTTCATACTTTAATATGTTTTGAAGAATATTGTTATACATAACATATAAAAAAAAATCGAAAATTAAACTTCGAGAACATATTTAAAAAAAATAAAATGTTTAATTTTATTTTTTTTCTTAAGTGTGTGAAGTGTTATTTCTAAAAATAAATTACTGTTACGTACTGTACACATTTCTACATTTTTCAGGTATGTATTTTAAATATTGATCGTTTAATACAGAAGATATTTGTAATTAAATCAAAATCGGTAAGTATTTTCATGAAGTATAAGTCAGTGGCGCTATGAGTAGACCTAGCGGTGGATAGATAAACTATAAGGCAATCGGTGACTCCGTGGAAAATTGAAAAATTGAAGTAAATAACAACTACATGCGTTTAATTTAGCTTTATATATTAAATTTATACGCCGATATTTTACTTAAAAATACGAAGTAATTTTTTTTTAAATTCAAAGAAATTGGTATTGTTATTGTTCCTATAAATACAAAAAAATTATAGTTCCCAATATCATTTTCATTAAAATATAAATTTTTATTAATTATTGTAGGTATAGGCTTGTTTATGCTTACTTCCTACTTCGTGACGTTACAGCGAGAGGCGAATGACAATATTCTGGTATTCTGTAGGAACGGGAGCGCCAAGCGCTTGTATGTTGCAAAAAAAATCGGACGTTGGGAAAGTGAAAATATCCTTTTGGAAAATACCTTATTCGATTACGAATTTTGTGTTCTATCTATTCGTGGATAAAATGCAAATTTAAATAATAAAGTTGTTTTGTAAATATAGCAATAGTGACGACTTGTGGGTCGGAGAACAGGGTAGGCGACAAAATAAGCAATAAAACAGATTGAAGGGAAAAATGTATACAAGCACATTTATGTTTAATTTAAAATAAGATATTAAGTAATTCTTTCTCTATTGATAATAATAATGAAAGTGTTGATCATCCTTCTCATAGCAATAGGTACGTTCAATGACCCAAAAATGCTATCTAGCTGCTAGTGCTTGTATTACAGCGAAAAGGTTTAATTACTGAACGACATTAAAGTTGACATTTGAGATTAAAATCAAAATTCAGGCGATTGTGTTGCGACAAAACAGATTTTGTTAATGAAATTGTTGTAGCAGTCACTATGTGCAGCCAGACAAATATGCAGTTAGAGCACTGTGCATATGCAACATAAAAATAAGATGTATGATACCAAAATAAAACAAGTAATATAACTATAATAAACTTACTTTGAATATTATAGACCAATTTCTGGTTCTTTTCATTAATTGTACAATTTTCCGTCTTTATAAGTTAAAAAACGATTTCGCGCTGTTCGTTCATTTTGAATTTGGTACCTAGCACTAACCTAGCAATGAAATCATATGCTAGCCAGTGCTCGAGCAAAACGTTGTCAGCTGATACTTAGCAGGCCGTTCAGTCATCTAGCGCTAACAGTTGCTAGCTAGCGCTAGAGCTACTGAACGTACCTAATGAATTTCTGAGGTAACAGGTAAGCAAGTAAAGTTATATCACAGATTCAAAACACTATGTAGTATGTAGTGTTTTGAATCTGTGGCTTCATGTACGGGTTACGGGTATGGCCGGGTACAGCCAGTACAGCGCACGGCAAGAGCCAAGCTAAACTAGCGAGCG
Source organism: Harpalus rubripes (assembly GCA_963082715.1). Lineage (NCBI taxonomy): Eukaryota > Metazoa > Arthropoda > Insecta > Coleoptera > Carabidae > Harpalus > Harpalus rubripes. The sequence goes on from OY720465.1 coordinate 16,249,967, forward strand.
ATAAGCTATAATACCTGGCCTGGCTACACGTAACACGTAACTAGAAACAGTGGGTAGGAACTGTGCACTGTGTTACGGACAAGGGATGAGCGGCCAGGCGGGCGACTGTATGGGCGATGGACGAAGTTGCGTCCTTGCCTCTATTTTGTATGATTGTATGGTTTTCGATTCCAAATAGTGCATTTTCTTTTGTAGATTGTAACAAAATAAATAAAATAGAAATTTTATATACTGCTTTTTTAATATTGATTTTTGGTTTTTATATACATATAATGTTTCTTGACAAAAAAATAAATACCCGTATTTTTTTCAATCGATTAATTATTTGTCGTTTATGAGAAAACAATTATAATTAAAAATTTGGGGAAGGGATATGTGACGGCGCCATGGTAGGATCGTCGTGAGGACAGCTAGACTGGGAGGAAAATAGATAGTTATAGCCAAATAATTAGATTTATCTTAATAAGGAGCTGGTATATATACAGAATATATTTCAGATTATACCCATTCAATTCTCTTTATCAAACTATGAACTTACATAACATTCTGTAGGTATATTGTCACGGGGAATGTCTGGATTTTTTTCTTTCGTTGTTTTGATAAATTAATATGTCTGATTTGTAAATATAGTATTTCGTCATCCGTCAATTTTAAACGTTTTCTAACGAGGATATTGTAATATTAAAATATCATCGATGTATTGCATTTATCTGTTTTTTTCGCATCTCACCATCGCGTGGAAATTTGAAAACAATAGCAAATTTGGCCATACTTTTGCATATTAGCAATCAGCATTATAAACCATTTTTACAATTCTCTTCAATTTTTTAATCAATTAATAACAATCAACAAAAATCAAGAAAAGACTAGTACGAGAACGTACAGAAAACTAAGATAAAACGAAAAACGAAAGAAACAAAAACAACCAATAATTGTGCTCGATAATAGAGACAAACCCTAAAATACCGGTAGAAGAGTTTATGTATCTATATGGAATAGAATTATTTATTTTATAATAAATATAATAAAAATTGCAAGAATATACCTAACACACAAACGAAACCATTCGATCACGATAGTGCAACTAGGGATGCGCACGATACATCGATGATTAAGAAAAATCGATATTTGGCTTTCTTTACTTACATGTGTCGTCACAGTTTATTTGATGTCTACGTCTACCCTACTTTGGCGAAATACTTCCACGATAACTAGGCGTGTAAATAAATGAACTAAAAGGGAAATGGTTATCAAAATATTTATTTCTGGGATTCAATGTGTTTTAAATTCAGTGGTTACATTTAATTTTTAATAAAATATAGATTTTTGTGTAGTATAGGTACCTACATTGTTGTTCTTTTAGGTACTAATCGTAAAATATGAGAGCATATTATAGTTTATATTATTTTCAAAAGTGAAAAGTCGGAAATCAGTGCATATAATTTGTAAATATCTATGTTTAAAATATATATTTGATCCGACATTTATACAACATCGATTTTTGTTTAAGTACAACTTGAATTTTATCTCACAGCGCAAAGTTACCCTACCGCTGTAACATCAGAAAGAAAGGGGATAACCGTACATTCTTGTTGTCTCCTATGACCACGATTTGAGCGGCGGTGACGGGTGAGGATCGGTCGGTCAAGCGGGCGGTTGTAGGTGCAGACGTGTATTGCGCTGTTGTGTGATTGTATGCTTTTCTATTCCAAATACGCGCTTTTGGGGGTTGATAAAGTATATTTTCTCTTGTAGCTTGTAACATTTTATAAACTAGGTTTCTAAAGTTAATATTTATTATTGTAACGGGAAGCGGTCGCCGGCACCAGCGCTGAGCTGGTGTCTAAGTTTAGCGATGACATAATCGCGCGAGCGACCTAACTGCGTAAACAAACGTCTCCCAACCTGTTTAACTATCTCGGTGATGTAGTCTATTGTATTCGATGTTTTAATCTCGTGGAATATTCGAGTATATTCGAGAACAACGTCACCGGAGTAAATAAACCCCGTCAGAAAAGGCATTCGACAGTCTGACGTAATGTAAGTGCTATGACGTGACAGGAGTGGGAGGTTGTTTTTATGGCTATTTTTGGCACCAATCTATTTATTTAATTATTTACGAAAATAACAAAATATTAAAATAAAAAATTTTACCAAGAAAAATATTGCATAAACTTTAATTTAAAGTACTTTTTGAAAAATGTGAAACAGGCTCATTCTTTGATTTTGATTAAGTTAATCCTTATTTTTAGATTAGCGAATTTTACTCTAATTTTGACAGTTTTTTTCTTAAAATATAGTCTATTTTAATCCAAGTAACTACCCTTTTTTTAAACCCCTCTCCAGGATTAAATCCCAATTACACAGTAGGTTCACATTCACACACATCCATACCTTAGTGGGATTCGTACCCAGAGCCCCGAGCGCACTCATGACTTATGAGGCGTTGCTCTAAACATTAAGCCACCGGAGATATAATAAAATGAAGATTAAATTTTAAATACCGGGATAGAATAGATTTCACTAATTCAAAAATGAGGATTAGCTTAAACATTTTTGTGTATCGTTAATTTTCATTAATCTCAATACATACCTACATATATATATATATATATATATATATATATATATATATATATATATATATATATATATATATATATATATATATATATATATATATTTACTTATGCTGGAAACTGTATTGAATTCCTTTTCTATTTTTCTATTTACTTTTTCTTTTTAAAACGTTACTAATATTATTTTGAAATGATTAGTTCTTTGATAGTGACATTTATCTGTCAGTTACATACATTTGAATAACTGCGTTTTGTTTGTTTAAAGCGTATGCTCTGGATTTAAATTATAGATATTTTTTTTTAATTTATCCATAAAATATATAGAAAAAGTATTGATGCACATCTATAGAACATTTAATAATCTTTAATTTTTATAATAAAATTAATCTCGAAAAAATAACATTTCAAGGTATTTTTCGAAGTAAAACTATTTTGAGCTTCTAGTAAAATGCCATTTCCGCTTATTCGATTTTCACCAAAATCTAATGGGCTCTTTCCATTACAGGAAAAGTTCAAAATACAAGGTTTCAAAATTTTCTGAATAATAGTATTTCAGTTACGAGTGGAGGGTCCACACATACAGACATCATCGTGAAAATGTTAAAATTGGATTCTAGGGACCTTAAAACGTACTCATTTACCAAAATCTCGATATGCGATTTTTAGCACGATCCCTATACCTCCCTTACCAAGGGCAGCGGGAGGTAAAAAGACAAAACATATTTTTCATCTTATTACAAGTTACAAGATAGGCGTCGCCAATTATATAGAAATCATTGTACATTAAACAAGGCTTTAAAAATTTGGGTATTTCCACTCTACCATCTTGTAAACTCACTATATGACATACACTGGCTTGCAAAAAAATCGCGTACACCTGTTTTTTGCTGTATTGAGTCGGTCTCGATTATTAAATTGTCAATGTCATTAGTGTCAATTAAGATGCCGAAACTATCAGAAAACGAGAAAGTTGTAATACTTTCTAAGTTAGAAGAGGAGTGGTCAATCAGAACAATAGCAGAACATTTTAATACTAATAAAAGCACTGTTATGAGGGTGAAGAGTCGGTGAGAAAATTAAGGAGGTATAAGAAAGAGAGAAGGTTCCGGACGTCCAAAAATTTTCACCAATGAACAAGATGAAGCGCTTGTAAATCATTTATGGGAAAACCCTTTTGGAAAAGCAAGAGACGCTGCATTTGCAACAAATTTCCCAGGGTCATGGTCAACTGCACGTCGGAGGTTCAAAAATTATTCTGAATTGAAAAACTCAGCAAGTGCTAGAAAAGCTATTCTTATGGAAGAAGAAAAACAAACGAGAATTCTGTTTAGTTTAAATTATATTTACTGGTTTCTAAATTTTTGGAATAATGTAGTTTTTTCTGATGAAAAAGTATTTAAGTCCTGCCATGATGGTCGTTTACGAGTATATCGTCCAAGGAATTCTCGATATCATGAAAGATTTTTCTAGAATATATTTGTAATTTAGTAGTAAATTAAGCACAATGCAGAACTTACTCCACGATATATAAAATAGTGACATGACAGTGACAACTCCAATGACAGTTGATATATTATAACCTATTTTAAAAAATTCGTATTTACAAAGCTAAAAAAGGTAAAAACTCGGTTACTTGATTTTTAAGGTGTACGCGATTTTTTTGCAAGCCAGTGTACATCCAAATTAAATTTCATTTAAAATGGAAATTGCCACTATGCCACTGTTATAATATTAGATCTGCAACCTCATTGCGCAAAACCTGCTTACAGGCTACAAAAGTCCATGAAATGTACATTGAATTTAGATTTGTATAATAAACTACCCGAAAAAGTAAAAAATATGAATAAAAGAATAAAAAACATTCAAAAGTATTATTAAAAACTTTCTTATAAAATATGCGTTTTACAATATCGAAGAATAGTGGATCATGCTGAACTGAAAAAAATATTATGTAGGTAATACGAATATAATATTAAATTTTTTAAAAAATTGTTTTTTATTTTCCAGTCTATCATTACGCTTCCCAAAAAACGTTATTCTTGCAATATATTATTAATATTTCAACTCGTACAAATAAACTATCTTTATACGTTCGTTAATAAATTTGAAAATATTGCCACACATATTTTTACTTTTAGGTTTGTGATTTGGAACAAAGTATGACTATTATCGAATAGATGGAGCCTAGTAAATGTACAAAAATTTCTACTTTATCGACTCAGCCATAGTTATTCATCTCAGTGACTACTAGCGCTCGCCTCGGCGTAGAAACAAATTAATCGGGGGTATCATTTCACCTTAATAAAACATCAACTTTAATTAATTTATAATTATTTAAATATTTACAGTAAAAATATTTTGAAACAGCTGAATACATCGATCCTGTATCTATTTCAAAGTTTATATTTTTATTATCAACTAATAATGAAATTTTAATTGGCTCGGCCGACAACGAATACATCTCGCATGACAGTCTCTAGTTCGGTTTTGATTTTGAAGCCACAGTTCGCTGCGAGGCTGCGAACACGTGCTGCCCACTCCACTACCAATTCACTATTTCGTTTTCGCGCCGTATAAAATTCGAGCCTTTTTGCAAAATATGACCGCACTGGTGTTAAATGTTTAGATAAAGCATTAGTTAATTCTTCAAATGTTTTTTCTTCGGGTTTGTTAGGCACGCACAAATTATTTAATAGTTTATACGTTTCTTCTGTTAATGAATTTAATAAATATGCGCGTTTTATTTCTTCTTTAGTTATATTATTCACAATAAAAAATTGTTTCAGCCTTGCAATGAAGACCTCGAAATCTGACGAAGCGTGGTCGTATTCTTTTAGGTTACCTGCACCAATTATTGTCGTCATTTTATTTAATTTTATTTTAGCCGCGTATATTTTATTTATGTTTTATTTAATTTTTATCCTCGTCGCCAATTTATAATGTATTAGGATTTTAAGGGGGGATATTTAAAAGTTAGAAAAACGTGTAGTTTTACTAAAACAACTTTATTAAACGAAGGCTCGTTTCAGACTGACTGGCGCCAAAAGTGTGTGCCAGCCGGAACTCAACAAGTAACATGAGCACATATAAATGTTTACAGCCAACGTAAATGTATAAATTATAAATACACTACAATGGGTTTTTGTAAATCTTCATTTTTGAAAATACAAATGTATCGTACGTTTGGAACTATATGTCTTTAAGAATTCTAATATTTGATTTTCTAATTATTTTGTGTCTAATCTAACTTGTATGCGTTGTTTGTTTTCAAAAAGTTTCTTTATTCCGATTTTAAATTCGTTATGTTTTTCGAAAATGATCTGGTTATTCGCTATGTTTAATCTATTTTCCAATATTTTAATTCCATTAATTGGATTTTCATTGTCTGAATGTTGTGTGCCACTGGTGTTACTATTTAATAGTGATTCTAAGTCAGTGTTCATTAGGTTTATTGATGGTTCATGAATGTTTACTTGTATATTTGTTTCTGAGAAAATAGTGTTTATTAGTTTTATTAATTCTGATTTCTCCAGTTTATCACATCCGCAGGAGAGATAAGGAATATTTATGAGGTATAAATCGTTTTTTATAAGGTAGTTTCGTAATTCTTTTAATGATTGTTTGAATATTTTTGTATTGCATTTTTCATAATAGTTTTCCTTGGAATAGATATGAATAATTGTTTTATTATTTGAATTTTGAATAATAATATTAGTTTCTTTCTTATTTTATTTGTAGTACATTTTACTATTAAATTTGTCATCCACTTGTTTTGCTAGACCTTTGCCAAAGTGTAGGTCTTTGGATATACAATGTGCAAATACGTCGGTCTGAGTGACGTCGCCAGTGAGGAAATTTATTTTAAATGGCTCACATATACGACTGAGGAAGTCCGCAATTTTATTTGTTTTTCCTTGGATATATTCGACATCAAAGTTGTGTGCTGATAGTTCGATCTTCCATCTCATAAGCTTCTGATTATCATTTTTCATATTGAAAAGCCATACGAGGGGTCTATGGTAAGTTCTAATAATGAATTTACGTCCGAATAGGTAATTGAAGAAATTTTGTATTGCCCAGACTATTGCTTTTAGTTCTTTTTCTATAGTGGAGTAGTTTGTTTCGGCTAGGTTGAATGTTTTGCTTGTATAGCATATGGGTCTTTCTTGGCCGTTTATCACTTGTGATAATACTGCTCCCATTGCATAGTCGGATGCATCTGTTGTTAAAATGAAAATTTTGTTGAAATCTGGGAATGCTAATATAGGGGGATTTAACATTAGTTCTTTTGCATTTTTAAAACATTCTTGATATTCCTTTTTTGTTATATCTATCTTGCTTCCTTTTTTGAGATTTGTTGTGAGAGGTTTGGTTAATTTGGAAAAGTTTGGAATAAAGCGTCTGTACCATGAAAGTTTTCCTAAAAATGATTTAATTTTCTTTGTCGTTTTGGGAATTTGAATTTTTTCTATGGTTTCTACCCTTTTCAGTTTTGATTTGAGTCCGTTTTCAGAGATTATAGAGCCTAAATAATATTCAACTTCGTTTTTGAAGAATTTGCTTTTGTCTATTTGAATTTTGAGGATAGCTTGTCTTAATTTGTCAAAGACTTTTAGTATGTTGTTTATGTGTTCTTCAACTGTTTTGCCAAATATTATGTCATCGAGGTAGACTAAACATATGTCATTAACTAGTTCTCCTAATGCAAGATTCATCATTCGTTGGAATGTCGCTGGGACATTAACTAAACCGAAGGGCATTCTGATGTATTCATAATAACCTGAAGGCGTGGAGAAAGCTGTTTTTTCGATGTCGCTTCCTTCCATTTCTATCTGGTGGAATCCGCTATGTAAGTCGAGGGTAGTATAAAATTTTGGTTTTCAGATTTTGTCTAATAGTGTATCAATGTTTGGTATCGGGAATTTGTCTTCTTTTGTTTTCATATTTAATTTTCTGAAATCTATTACTAAACGTGTTTTGCGTTTACCTGAAGCATCCGCCTTTTTGGGTACAATCCAAATGGGTGGGGGGAGTAGGATTTTCTTATAACATTTTCCGTTAGCATATTCGTAATATGTTCTTCTATGTCCTTTTCATATATCTGGGGTAATTTGTAATTTTTCGTGTGTGTGGGTGTGTCATCAGATAATATGATTTTGTATTTGAGTACATTCGTGTGTGATAATTGTTCATCTTCTTGTGGGAAGAGGTCAATGTTTTCTTGTGTTATTTCATTTAATTTTGGTTTAACTTTGTATTCTAAATGATCATCCCTAGTTTGTAGTAGTTTTGGTTATTCTAGTTTATGTTATTAAATTTATATTCTTTCACTTTTAGATTCAATGTCTGGGGTTCTAGAAAATTTTCATTTTCTTCTTGATTTGTTTCGTAATCATAGTTGTCGTCATATACCGTTATATCGTCTTCTTCACTTTCAGTCTTTTGTTCGTATTCTAAATTATAGTTCTATCTTGTCTGTGTGGACATGGGTACTGCTTGGTTTGTATAGACATAGGAGTGGGTTTAAAGCTTCTATTAGTATTTTGAAAATTTTGCAGATTTTGCCTCGCTATAATGTTTCTACCTATTTGTGCGTTGTTGGGTTGGTTGAAATTTGGGTTTGGTCTTTGGATTCGTATGGGTTGACTGGGGAATTGTTGGCCTTGGGAAATTTGCTGGTGGAGGTACGAATTTGAAGTTTTGTGGATTTGAAATTTATTTTGACTTTGGTTTTGTTGTTAATAGGGGAGTTAGGGGGGTTCTGGCGCAGATAACGATCTGAGATTGACGTCACAGATAAGAGATTTTAAAGATAAGGATTGGTGACGTCATATGACGTCATAGATAAGAGTGACGTTAGTGATAAGCCATAACCTAGGTTAGTGAATCATAACCTAGGTTAATGAAGCATAACCTAGGTTAAGAATTACGTCACAGATAAAAGATTGTAAAGATAAGGATTGGTGAGGTCATATAGCGTCACAGATAAGTGTGACGTTAGTAATAAACCATAACCTAGGTTAATGTATCATAACCTAGGTTAATGAACCATAGCCTAGGTTAAGAATTGATGCTAAATTTCTTATAAGACAAATTATATTTCTTAAGACAGAGTGGTGAGAACCATAACATGGGTTAATGAACCATAACCTAGGTTAAGAATTGAAGCCATATTTCTTAAGGCAAATTATATTTCTTAAGACAGAGCGATGACGTTACAGTTATAATTTTAACATATTTTCCTTATACTAAATGAAGCATATTATCATAAAAGCATTTCCGCACTGTTGATAAAAGTACATAGGCGTAGACAACTATTTTATTTAATATGTGAAATAGAATATAATGTGATAAGTGACGCGTCGCCGCTCGGTAATCGCGTTCAGGATGTGACCGATAGTAAAACCCACATAACTTCTACGGCTATGTGTATGTGGATTGCATTTATTATTATAATAATGTAGTGTTGGCTGCATAATTTAATACTTTTACTTATTTCTAATTTGTTATTTGGATGCATAAGTGCATATTTTATCACGCTACAAATGGAGAATAAAAATAATGTAATTGTAACAATAACTAAAAATAATAATAATATTAATTGTAATGCTAATGGATAAGAAAAAAATGTGAAATGAATTTTTTCATTAAGTATAATTGGTTTAATAATTATGTTACCTTTTTTATGGTTGCAAATTAATTTTGGATTTATTTCAATAATTAAAAAATCTGATGTGGCCAGCACATTACCTTCCGTCAGTTCTATGTATTTTGTACAAATTTCATACGGAAAGTTCCTTGCTAAATATTCTATTTCTTGTACATTACGTTCCGGCAGCTGCATGTATTTTATGCAAATTTCATACAGAAAATGTATGTCTTAAATTATTATTTTGTGACGTTTTCTATATACAGTGTAATGTATCTGCAGAAATAAAAGATTTATTATTATTATTTCTTGTACATTACCTTAAAGCAGTTGTATCTATGTATTTTATACAAATTTCATACAGAAAGCAAGAGATCCTATATTTCCAATAAAATTATAACAAACACACTATGTCAATTTCACTTGACACTGACATCTTTCAATGAAAATTTTCTTAATATAGTAGCTGTTTTCATAGCTATAGCTACTTTATGAAATTTAATTTCTTTACAATTTTTTAACTCTACATCCATTTAATATTAAGTATAAAATGCAGTCAAATCGTATAGAGAATAAAATATTCTTTAATATTTATAATAACATTAAATGTGAAAAAATGATATTTAACATAGTTTTTTCAAGAAAAACTGTTAAAATCTTCAAATGATGGTACTTCCGGTTGACCAATTGTAACCAAAATCTAATCAGCTCTTCATATGGATGTAACGAAGAAGTACACGAAAAATTATAATTTTTGTAACTGTAGTATTAGAGTTATCGCAGACGAAAATTTTGTTACACACACACACACATCCACACACACACACATCCACACACACACACACACACACATACAGACATCATCGTAAAAATAGTAAATTCGTATTCTAGGGACCCTAAAACGTGCTTATTGATTAAAAACTCATCATCGAATTTTTTGACCAAAGACAATACCTTCCTTACCTAAAGGTGACGGAAGGTAAAAATGAAATAAAAGTATATTTAATTCGCAAAGAAGACTAAAATTTGATGTGATATAATAAACCTTTTAGTGTAATTAAACACGTAGAATACGTTTTACATGAATGTAGTACTAGTTGCATTTAATACTTTATTTTTTTGTTTATTTACTTATTTATTTATTTTGTTTATTTATATGTTTTAAAGCAATAGTTTGGGTTTTTTTTAAAATGAGTAATGCTGAATTATTGTAAAACATTTATTGTACATTTTAAAAAAAAAACGAAATACATTTACATATTACTAACAATATTTGTTAATGGATTGTAATGAATTATTTTATCGTGTATAATTAAATAGTATGCAGTCGTATTTTCAGATACATTTTCATTTGTCTCAAATTCCAATCTTATATCAACATTACCCGATTTCAATGTCTCACTTTGATGCGAACAATCTATGACTACCAGGGGTGCTGTATTAATAAATTCGTAAGGTGTCAATGAAGGCTCACATGGTCATTCAAAGCAAGATAATTAAAATTGAGTGTACATTTCATATAACACAGCCCAATGATTATTCTCAATATTTAAATTATCATATGGATACATATCAGAATTGAAATACAGCTTAATATTACTTAAATTACATTGATCAAATTTACTCATATCCTTATTAATTTTATTCTTGCGATCTGTCTGAAATCCCACGATGATAAAACGCGGTGTTTCCAACTGTGATGTAGTTTTGATAGCCCAAGAGTGACGTTGTGTTTTTTGCAGGAGCGGATATTTATAAAGTTCCCAACTATGAAACACCATCTTCCTAGCTCGTGCTAAGTCGTCTAAGTTGATAAAGCCTTTTGGCCACATATTTTTCTTTAAAAGTGAATAGTCGGTTGCACTCACTTTTATGTACATTAAATCTAAAAAATATGTGCTTACATTATAAAATGCTAAAAAATAAATAAATTATATATAAATTTGTACCTGTTATTTTATTTTTATTGCATAACTGACATTGTTCAATATTTGGAGCTGATCATCAATATGACTTTTATCAGTTGGTAAATTCCAATGTTCCACACGTGATAATTTTTTATAATATTAAAATTTTTTTTGTATATTAGAGGAAGTTTAGAGAAGGAATGTCAGAACTATTTTATATTTTTATTTCATAATTATTTTGAAATAATAAATATAGATAAAGATTTTTTAACTACATATATTTTTTAATGTTATTTATTATATTAAAAATCCTAATACTAAACGATCAGATTCACTATCTATATTTATATATTTGAATTCATCACGACGATCGCCCAACTTTAGACAAGGCTACAGATTAAACGGTGCGACCGATTTTCATGAAATTTGTACCAAGTCATAGGAAATGATTGGCTTCAGGGCCCTTCTAATGGAACGAATTTCTGTAGGATGCATAGTTTTCAAGTAAAAAATTATTAAAGATTGAAAATTGGGACAGAAACAATATTTTTCACAGTAACGATCACAGTTTTCCTTGAAAATTTAAGACGAAGAACGCCATGTTTGTCATGTCATTTTGAACCTTCAAGTGGAAATATTTATGAAATGGAGACAATTTGAAAGAAGTTTAATTCATAATTATAAATTTTGAGAATGGGCAATTATATCCGCACAGGTAAAAAAGGCCTAAACCATTTTAATTAAAAATTATAAAATTTGACGGTTCATATGTACTTGGACAGTGTTACCAAATGTGTCATAAGTAACTAGGTAAAAAACAAATATTTCTAACTAAACAATATTTTTCACAGTAACGATCACAGTTTTCCTTGAAAATTTAAGACGAAGAACGCCATGTTTGTCATGTCATTTTGAACCTTCAAATGGAAATATTTATGAAATGGAGACAATTTGAAAGAAGTTTAATTCATAATTATAAATTTTGAGAATGGGCAATTATATCCGCACAGGTAAAAAAGGCCTAAACCATTTTAATTAAAAATTATAAAATTTGACGGTTCATATGTACTTGGACAGTGTTACCAAATGTGTCATAAGTAACTAGGTAAAAAACAAATATTTCTAACTAAACAATATTTTTCACAGTAACGATCACAGTTTTCCTTGAAAATTTAAGACGATAAACGCTGTTATGTCAATATCAATGATGACAAATTATCAGTTTTCTTCCTTTTAAATGCAATAAAATGTTTAAATAATACTCGTATGTAATAATTAAAGAAAAGATGATGAATTTAACAAGGTAGGTATACGTAATGATTTTAAGCCATGTTTATTATTATGTTACATATTTTATTTTGTAAATAGAATTTTGGAAAATGTATAAGGAAACACGTCGAAAAGGATCAGAAAGGTAGGAATAATATCACAATCGTTGTACAAAATTAAAAAGATAAACATTGTCATGTCATATTTGATATATTAATGACAAATTATGCATGTCGTATCAATACTAAAAACATAGTCTGGAAGTAAACATGCAAAACAGAATATATGTGTTTAAATGGAACCCAAAAAGATTTGGTGCTAAACACAGGACAAAGGATTAAACACTACAGAATAAAAAAATAAAAATAAAGAATGAGGGCACCATAAAGGAACTCTGTACAAAATGAAGAAAGGCTATACCTATTTTACCTATTTTAAGACGTATGATTATTGTTAATTTATATATTAAATTTTGTAAATAGATTTAACAATGTCAGGCTGAGAAAGACATAATAAACATCACAATCGACAAAGAACACATGTACAATATCTAATACGTATTTAGAGGCAAGAATAAAAATTAAATACTACAGGAAAATCATAAAATCTGGAACAAGACAATTCAATAATTTTAGATAGTATGTTTTAATCTGTTCTTTTTTTGTAATTCATTATCTTACATTACGTTTAAAATTATTTCAGATTATACATAATTCGATATCTATCTTAAAACGGTATAGAATTTAATCTGTATTTTATTTTCTTATATTACGTTAAAATTATCTATATTAAAAAAAATTATTCCCAATTATTGTATCGTACTAATAAAAAATCTTTTAAATTACATAATCATACATCATGTGCCAGAAAAGTCATCTTATGATTTTTGCATTCTATCCCCTTATGAACAATACAAACTTTATTGATATATTTTCAAATTCGTTGTAAAAGTTCAGATCTAATGTAATGTAAGTACTTACTTTTCTGCAGTTTGTAAACTGTTTACTCTAGAATTAAAATATCACATCTTTTAGTTTTGTTTGATTTATTTTTATCTTTAAATTTAGTATTGTGTACTCATATACATGTTACTAATACAGGCTGCGCATTTTAAAAGTTCCCGCCTGAAAATTCATGTTTAGGCAATCCATGATACATTTCATAAGTGAGTTGGTTTTTAAAATTTTGTTTTGCTCTTATACCTACTGTGATTATTCGATTTAAAGTACTAATATTAATCAAGTGGCTTATGAAATGTATTTGGTTTTGCTTCTTCTTAAAATTTTAGGCGGGAACATATAAAATGGGCACCCTGTATTATGTTTATATTTATCCTGTAATTGGGACATTTTGTCCTGTTTGCTCGCATAAAATGCACATTTTATTATATGTTTTAATCAGTTCCTACCATGGTGTAGTATCTATAGGTGAGAGCACGAGATGCGTTGACATAACTAGCTGGTACAAAAGACGCTAACGCGACCCGTTACCATTTGACAGGCGTTTGGCAGTTGGTGTGCCGCAGTGTGCCGGTTGCGGTTAAAATAAGTTCGCGTTTAAATAGAAAATGTTGTGCTATAGGATGCACAACAGGGTATGGATCAAATAAAGAGATATAGACCCGAATTTTCATCTCTTGAAGTAACGTTACTTCAGAAGTAGCGCTATTTCGATTTTTTATTTATTTTATTTTATGAATAGATAAGAATAGGTTTCATATTTTTGTAAATGAAACCTATGACATTTGAAATAAATGCTTTTTACAATTTAATTTATTTTTATATTTCTAATTTTAATGTTAAAGTTGACATTTAATAGTTAAAGTAGCGATTTTTCGAAAGTAGCGCTACTTTAAGATGTAAAAATACGGGCCATAGTCTTTTTAAGGTGCCAAAATGTGCGATTTTGTAGCAGCCAGCCATGCTATAACCATAGAAACAGGTACTACGATTAAGAAAATTCTGATTGAAAGATGTCAGTGTCAAGTACATGACATAATGTTTATTTTATAATTTTACTGAAAATATAGAAGCCTTCTGTATGGAATTTGTCCAAAATACATACATAGAACTGACAAAAGGTAAAAGGTAATGTATTGAAAATATAAAATATTGTGCGTTATATAGGAATAATTTACTATTTTAAATATTTGTAAAAACCGGATCGCAAAAAACCTGACATCTAGCAGCATACTGTATGAACTAACCCGGTTATTTAGCCATTCTTTGTAATACATTATACATCGTGCACTCAGCTATAGATACTACATTTCCGAAATATTACTGACAATTTTATATAAAAAAAAACAATAGCCGATCGAGCTGTCGTATTTTTGACAATTCTCTATGACAGTCCCTGAGAAAACATTTATTGTTTTTCGTATAAATTTGTCAGAAATATAGGGTGTTTCAATTAACTAAGTAAGGCTTCGGAGTGTAAATTCTAGACACCAACATGAAAAAAAATCCAATAAACATTGGTGCTAGAACGCTTCATAACAGATACCAAGGATTTATCTTAAATGAAGCGTAATACTGAAATAGAAAATAGTTGGCTGATGGCATTTGTTTAATTCATTTAAAATTTAAATGAGATTTAATTAATTAAAAATTCTATAATCCGATAATTATTTAATTATTACACCTGTTATTTAATATTTTGATAATATTTCTAATACAAAAAAGTATTGCCAAGCTCTCTGTATTTAATAAAAATGTAATATTTTAATAATTTACCGTAGTATTTTTAAATAATAATGATTTATTTATTGAATGTAATGGCTTTCATTTTGAACACTTGCTCTGGGATTCTTTTTATAAATAATTATTTATGACCCAATACAAAATAAATAAAACTAACCTATTTCCTGTTTTTTTTAAAAAATAAAATCCTGGGTATCTCTGTTAGTCAGCGTTATAGCACCAATATTTATTGGGATTTTTCTCCCTTTTGGTATCAGAATTCATACTCCTACGCCTTGCACTCTTATATGAAGCACCTGTATATCCTGTTTAGTATTAAATGAAAAGTTTTCTGCATGGCTAAACAATAGAACTTTCAAAATTTTGACATCAACTTGACCGGCTTTTGTTTTTCACATAAAGTTGTCAGAACCATGTCGTGATTAGGATCAAGTGAATTTTTTTCTGCAGGGCTATAACATAGAAGTGTCAACAAATAGACATCTCGGTCGGCTTTTGTTTCTGTAAAAAGGTGCTAGAAATATGTCGTGTTTGGTATCAAATGAGAGGTCTGATTACGAACTTTTAGACACAAGTGTGGAAATTTATGACAGGTCGATTGGCTTTTGTTTTATGCATAAAGTTAATTCGTTTTATAGAAGGGGGAACTGGGGTATCTGACAAGACTGTTGGCGTTACCACTTTGGTTTTAAATTGTGCGTAGACAGATTGGATGTACGTATAAACGATTATAAAACACTATCAGCGGAGCCCTAGGGTAAACTCGGCGAAGCCGAGCTTAGGCTAGTCCTAATACTAAACGATCAGATTCACTATCTATAGTTCTATATATATTTGAATTCATCACGACGATCGCCAAACTTTAGACAAGGCTACAGCTTAAACGGTGCGACCGATTTTCATGAAATTTGTACCAAGATGTAGGAAATGATTGCCTTCAGGGCCCTTCTAATGGGACGAATTTCTGTAGGATGCATAGTTTTAGAGTAAAAAATTATTAAAGATTGAAAATTGGGACAGAAACAATATTTTTCACAGTAACGATCACAGTTTTCCTTGAAAATTTAAGACGAAGAACGCCATGTTTGTCATGTCATTTTGAACCTTTAAATGGAAATATTTATGAAATGGAGACAATTTGAAAGAAGTTTAATTCATAATTATAAATATTGAGAATGGGCAATTATATCCGCACAGGTAAAAAAGGCCTAAACCATTTTAATTAAAAATTATAAAATTTGACGGTTCATATGTATTTGGACAGTGTTACCAAATGTGTCATAAGTAACTAGGTAAAAAACAAATATTTCTAACTAAACAATATTTTTCACAGTAACGATCACAGTTTTCCTTGAAAATTTAAGACGATAAACGCTGTTATGTCAATGTCAATGATGACAAATTATCAGTTTTCTTCCTTTTAAATGCAATAAAATGTTTAAATAATATGTAATAATTAAAGAAAAGATGATGAATTTAACAAGGTAGGTATATGTAATGATTTTAAGCCATGTTTATTATTATGTTACATATTTTATTTTGTAAATAGAATTTTGGAAAATGTATAAGGAAACACGTCGAAAAGGATCAGAAAGGTAGTAATAATATCACAATCGATGTACAAAATTAAAAAGATAAACATTGTCATGTCATATTTGATATGTTAATGACAAATTATGCATGTATCAATTACTATAACCGATGATATAAAAACAAGTCAATTAAGATGGTACGATCACGTACAGCAAATGAGTAATGGCAAAACACATACCACAGTAAACTCCTAGCGGCAAAAAGAAAAGAGGGAGACCTAGAAGGAATTGGGTTGCAGGAATCCAAGAAGAAATAAGAGAGAATGAAGATCTATGGCAAGACCAGTGGAGAATTCGCATCGGAAGACATAGTACAACGTTATAAATCGATTGTATATATATGTATATGTAATGATTTTAAGACGTGTACAGGAAAATCATAGTCTGGAACAAGACAATTCAATAATTTCAGATAGTATGTTTTAATCTGTTCTTTTTTTGTAATTCATTTTCTTACATTACGTTTAAAATTATTTCAGATTATACATAATTCGATATCTATCTTAAAACGGTACAGAATTTAATCTGTATTTTATTTTCTTATATTACGTTAAAATTATCTATATTAAAATTCTTTTATTCCCAATTATTGTATCGTACTAATAAAAAATATTTTAAATTACATAATCATACAGCATGAGCCAGAAAAGTAATCTTTAATACCTATCATTTTTAACAATCCAAACTTTATTGATATATTTTCAAATTCGTTGTAAAAGTTCAGATCTAATGTAATGTAAGCACTTACTTTTCTGCAGTTTGTAACTAACTGTTTACTCTAGAATTAAAATAACACATCTTTTAGTTTTGTTTGATTTATTTTTATCTTTAAATTTAGTATTGTGCCTTAGGCCGACCGACACATGGGCGATTAACATGTAAAATTAGTTAATTGTGAATAGTATCTCCCCCGTGCAAGATATTAAGATGAAATTTTGCATGCTTATCCGGGGATACTATTTCTATGGATTTCAATTCAAATCAGTCAATTTACAAGTGTAATATTAGAATAAATTAAGAAAAATTGTAGAAGTACCATGAATGTTATTCATATCTTGAAAATAATAGTATCTAAGCAACAGCTCTGATAGAGTAGGGGTAACGTGCGCGTTTCACAATTTAGAGAGTCGGGTTCGAAACCAACCGACAGCAATATTTATTTTTTAATTTTTTCTTTTCAAAATAATTTTTATTATTAGTATGTTTTTAATCTTTTATTAATATTTAATTTAATAAAGTTTGATACATTGTACGTAACAAGATTTATTTATTTAAAAAATATTAAATCGTACCTACTAATTACAACATTAAAATTTAAAAATTATAATAAATATTCAAAATTTTATCTTTTGTAGTTAAATCCATATTATTTAAATAACACTAGCAACAAATAAAGATAGTACAATACAAATCTGCATTTGACGTTTGATTATTCAAATCAAATGTTCTCGTTTTTTTGTTTTCGTCAGGGCTAACTATAATTTGAAGAAATTTAATTTATAATAAACCAATAAAGCAAATAATAAAATATTTTTTTAATAAATAAATCTTGTTACGTACAATGTATCCACTTTATTAAATTAAATATTAATAAAAGATTAAAAACATATTAATAATAAAAATTATTTTGAAAAGAAAAAATTAAAAAATAAATATTGCTGTCGGTTGCTTTTGAACCCGACTCTCTAAATTGTGAAGCGCGCACGTTACCCCTACTCTATCAGAGCTGTTGCTTAGATACTCTTATTTTCAAGATATGAATAACATTCATGGTATTTCTACAATTTTTCTTAATCTATTCTAATATTACACTTGTAAATTGACTGATTTGAATTGAAATCCATAGAAATAGTATCCCCGGATAAGCATGCAAAATTTCATCTTAATATCTTGCACTGGGGAGATACTATTCACAATTAACTAATTTTACATGTTAATCGCCCATGTGTCGGTCGGCCTAAGACACCCGGTATACATGTTACTAATACAGGGTCCGCATTTTAAAAGTTCCCGCCTGAAAATTCATGATTAGGCAATCCATGATACATTTCATAAGTGACTTGGTTTTTAAAATTTTGTTTTGCTCTTATACCTACTGTGATTATTCGATTTAAAGTACTAATATTCACCAAGTGGCTTATAAAATGTATATGGTTTTGCTTACTCTTAAAATTTCAGGCGGTAACATATAAAATGGGCACATTGTATTATGTTTATATTTATCCTGTAATTTTGTCCTGTTTGCTCGCATAAAATGCGCAGCATTTGTTCATTTCATTATATGTTTTCATCAGTTCCTTTCACGGTGTAGTATCTATAGGTGAGAGTACGAGATGAGTTGACATAACTAGCTGGTAAAAAAGAAGCTAACGCGACCCGTTACCATTTGACAGGCGTTTGGCAGTTGGTGTGCCGCAGTGTGTCGGTTGTGGTTAAAATAAGTTCGCGTTTAAATAGAAAATGTTGTGATATAGGATGTACAACAGGGAATGGATCAAATAAAGAGATATAGACCCGAATTTTCATCTCTTGAAGTAACGTTACTTCGGAAGTAGCGCTATTTCGATTTTTTATTTATATAATTTTATGAGTAGATAAGAATAGGTTTCATATTTTTGTAAATGAAACCTATGACATTAGAAATAAATGCTTTCTACAATTTAATTTATTTTTATATCTCATTTTAATGTTAAAGTTGACATTTGACAGTTGAAGTAGCGATTTTTCGGAAGTAGCGCTACTTTAAGATGTAAGAATACGGACCATAGTCTTTTTAAGGTGCCAAAATGTGCGATTTTGTAGCAGCCAGCCATGATATAACCATAGAAACAGGTACTACGATTTAGAAAATTCTGATTGAAAGATGTCAGTGTCAAGTACATGACATTATGTTTATTTTATAATTTGACTGAAATTATAGAAGCCTGTTGTATGGAATTTGTATAAAATACATACATAGAACTGACAAAAGATAAAAGGTAATGTATTGAAAATATAAAATATTGTGCGATATATACGAATAATTTACTATTTCAAATATTTTTGTAAAAACCGGGTCGCAAAAAACCTGACATCTAGCGGCATACTGTATGAACTAACCCGGTTATTTAGCCATTCTTTGTAATACATTATACATCGTGCACTCAGCTATAGATACTACACTTCCGAAATATTATTGACAATTTTATGCAAAAAAGAATAGCCGATCGAGCTGTCGTATTTTTGACAATTCTCTATGACAGTCCATGAGAAAACATTTCTTGTTTTTCGTATAAATTTGTCAGAAATACAGGCTGTTTCATGTAACTATGTAAGGCTTCGGAGTATGAATTCTAGACACCAACATGAAAAAAATCCCAATAAACATTGGTGCTAGAACGCTTCATAACAGAGATACCGAGGATTTATCTTAAATGAAGCATAATACTGAAATAGCAGAAAATAGTTGGCTGATGGAATTTGTTTAATTTATTTAAAATTTAAATGAGATTTAATTAATTAAAAATTCCACTTATTTCAATCCGATAATTATTTAATTATTACACCTGTTATTTAATATTTCTAATACAAAAAAGTATTGCCAAGCTTTCTGTATTTAATGAAAATGTAATATTTTAGTAATTTACCGTAGTATTTTTAAATAATACTGATTTATTTATTGAATCTAATGCCTTTCATTTTAAACACTTGCTCTGGGATTCTTTTTATAAATAATTATTTATAACCCAATACAAAAATAAATAAAAATAACCTGTTTCCTGTTTTTTTTTTATTTTAATAAAATCCTGGGTACCTATCTCTGTTAGAAAGCGTTATAGCATCAATGTTTATTGGGATTTTTCCCCCTTTTGGTATCAGAATTCATACTCCAAAGCCTTAAACTCTTATATGAAACACCTGTATATCCTCTTTGGTATTAAATGAAAAGTTTTCTGCATGGCTAAACTATAGAACTTTCAAAATTTTGACATCAACTTGACCGGCTTTTGTTTTTTACATAAAGTTGTCAGAACCATGTAGTGATTAGGATCATGTGATTTTTTTTCTGCAGGGCTGTAACATAGAAGTGTCAACAAATAGACATCTCGGTCGGCTTTTGTTTTATATAAAGGTGCTAGAAATATGTCGTGTTTGGTATCAAATGAGAGGTCTGGTTACGAACTTTTAGACACAAGTGTGGAAATTTATGACAGGTTGATTGGCTTTTGTTTTATGCATAAAGTTAATTCGTTTGATAGAAGGGGGAACTTGGGTATCTGACAAGACTGTTGACGTTACCATTTTGGTTTTAAATTGTGAGTAGACAGATTGGATGTACGTATAAACTATTATAAAACACTATCGGCGGAGCCCTAGGGTAAACTCGGCGAAGCCGAGCTTAGGCTAGTCTATAATACTAAAAGGTCAAGCCCCCCAAAATTCATCACGACGATCGGGAAATTTTTAGACAAAGCTACAACTGAAACGGTTTCAGCGATTTGGATGGAATTTGCTTTAAATAGTAGAGAATAAATCAACTTAGGGCCTTTGATATGTCTCTTATTTTTACTGTGCATAGTTTTTGTGGAAAAAATTATTAACTGGTCAAAATTCTTACATTAAAACAATAGATCAAAGTTCTCTGTACTGATGTCAAATGTACAAAATCAGAGAATACAGGCTAATTATTTGAATTGAGTATGCGTGAAATTTTTTAAGAAGACAGTCTAAAAAGTTATGTGTCATTTTGAATCCATTTTAAATACATTAAATTTATTGTATTTGATTATTTTAAATAAAAATTATTTATTTTTGTACCTCTCTGCTTATTATTATTTATTATTATTTATTATTATTATTATTATTATTATTATTATTATTATTATTATTATTATCATCAGATATAATTTTTTATGTTCTTTTATTATTATTATTATTTTAATAAATATTTACCTATATCTGACTTCATTCATTTCATATTAATTACGTATTTTATAACAAAATTACATTGTTTTAACAATAAAATTAATTTATTATTATTTTTTATCTCTATTTAGTATATTACATAGTTTTAAACAATATTATACAATTTTGTATGAATAAAATTTAAACTGTTCCACACATTTTGGAATATATCGCCAATATGACTTATTATATATCAAAACGGACTGCTTTTTACCTATCTATGACTTGAAACGATTATCATATTTTTTAAATCACGCATTTGTGACTTAAAAAGCCGTTTTACATCTATAATACTAAAAGGTCAAGCCCCCCAAAATTCATCACGACGATCGGGAAATTTTTAGACAAAGCTACAACTGAAACGGTTTCAGCGATTTGGATGGAATTTGCTTTAAATAGTAGAGAATAAATCAACTTAGGGCCTTTGATATGTCTCTTAATTTTACTGTGCATAGTTTTTGTGGAAAAAATTATTAACTGGTCAAAATTCTTACATTAAAACAATAGATCAAAGTTCTCTGTACTGATGTCAAATGTACAAAATCAGAGAATACAGGCTAATTATTTGAATTGAGTATGCGTGAAAATTTTTAAGAAGACAGTCTAAAAAGTTATGTGTCATTTTGAATCCATTTTAAATACATTAAATTTATTGTATTTGATTATTTTAAATAAAAATTATTTATTTTTGTACCTCTCTGCTTATTATTATTTATTATTATTATTTATTATTATTATTATTATTATTATTATTATTATTATTATTATTATTATTATTATTATTATTATTATTATTATTATTATTATTATTATTATTATTATTATTATTATTATTATTATTATTATTATTATCATCAGAAATAATTTTTTATGTTCTTTTATTATTATTATTTTAATAAATATTTACCTATATCTGACTTCATTCATTTCATATTAATTACGTATTTTATAACAAAATTACATTGTTTTAACAATAAAATTAATTTATTATTATTTTTTATCTCTATTTAGTATATTACATAGTTTTAAACAATATTATACAATTTTGTATGAATAAAATTTAAACTGTTCCACACATTTTGGAATATATCGCCAATATGACTTATTATACATCAAAACGGACTGCTTTTTACCTGTCTATGACTTGAAACGATTATCATATTTTTTAAATCACGCATTTGTGACTTAAAAAGCCGTTTTACATCTATAATACTAAAAGGTCAAGCCCCCCAAAATTCATCACGACGATCGGGAAATTTTTAGACAAAGCTACAACTGAAACGGTTTCAGCGATTTGGATGGAATTTGCTTTAAATAGTAGAGAATAAATCAACTTAGGGCCTTTGATATGTCTCTTATTTTTACTGTGCATAGTTTTTGTGGAAAAAATTATTAACTGGTCAAAATTCTTACATTAAAACAATAGATCACAGTTCTCTGTACTGATGTCAAATGTACAAAATCAGAGAATACAGGCTAATTATTTGAATTGAGTATGCGTGAAATTTTTTAAGAAGACAGTCTAAAAAGTTATGTGTCATTTTGAATCCATTTTAAATACATTAAATTTATTGTATTTGATTATTTTAAATAAAAATTATTTATTTTTGTACCTCTCTGCTTATTATTATTTATTATTATTTATTATTATTATTATTATTATTATTATTATTATCAGATATAATTTTTTATGTTCTTTTATTATTATTATTATTTTAATAAATATTTACCTATATCTGACTTCATTCATTTCATATTAATTACGTATTTCATAACAAAATTACATTGTTTTAACAATAAAATTAATTTATTATTATTTTTTATCTCTATTTAGTATATTACATAGTTTTAAACAATATTATACAATTTTGTATGAATAAAATTTAAACTGTTCCACACATTTTGGAATATATCGCCAATATGACTTATTATACATCAAAACGGACTGCTTTTTACCTATCTATGACTTGAAACGATTATCATATTTTTTAAATCACGCATTTGTGACTTAAAAAGCCGTTTTACATCTATAATACTAAAAGGTCAAGCCCCCCAAAATTCATCACGACGATCGGGAAATTTTTAGACAAAGCTACAACTGAAACGGTTTCAGCGATTTGGATGGAATTTGCTTTAAATAGTAGAGAATAAATCAACTTAGGGCCTTTGATATGTCTCTTATTTTTACTGTGCATAGTTTTTGTGGAAAAAATTATTAACTGGTCAAAATTCTTACATTAAAACAATAGATCAAAGTTCTCTGTACTGATGTCAAATGTACAAAATCAGAGAATACAGGCTAATTATTTGAATTGAGTATGCGTGAAAATTTTTAAGAAGACAGTCTAAAAAGTTATGTGTCATTTTGAATCCATTTTAAATACATTAAATTTATTGTATTTGATTATTTTAAATAAAAATTATTTATTTTTGTACCTCTCTGCTTATTATTATTTATTATTATTATTTATTATTATTATTATTATTATTATTATTATTATTATAATTATTATTATTATTATCATCAGATATAATTTTTTATGTTCTTTTATTATTATTATTTTAATAAATATTTACCTATATCTGACTTCATTCATTTCATATTAATTACGTATTTTATAACAAAATTACATTGTTTTAACAATAAAATTAATTTATTATTATTTTTTATCTCTATTTAGTATATTACACTAGCGAAAACTCGGCTACGCCGAGCTTCCCCTAGGGCTCCGCCGATAGTGTTTTATAATAGTCTTTACGTACATCCAGTCTGTCTGCACATACTTTAAACCCAAATTGCAAACGGTAACAGTCTTATCAAAGGTTTAACTCCTCTCCTGCTCACTCAATCTGCCCACGAATTTGCTCACCCAAACTGCCCCAACCTAATTTCCCTTAAAGGGGGAGCTCCCATTTGATACCACACACGACATATTTCCGACAGCTTTTTGCAAAAAAAACAAAAGACGATCGAGTTGTCATATATCTGCATTACAGCCCTTAAGAAAACTTTTCATTTGATACCATACACGACATATGTCGGACAATATTTAGCAAAAAACAAAAGACGATCGTGTTGTCATATTTTTAACATTTCTGCATGGCAACACCCGAAAATACATTTCATTTCATACCACACACGTCATATTTCTGACAACTTAAAGACAAAACAAAACACGATTGTGTTGTCATATTTTTAACATTTCTGCATCACAGCTCTTGAGAAAACATTTCATTTGATACCAAACACTACATATTTCTGAGAAGATTTTGCAATAAACAAAAGATGAACGAGTTGTCATATTTTTGACATTTCTGCATGACAGCTGTTGAGCAAACATTTTATTTCATACCAAACATTACATATTTCTGACTATTTCACTCATAAATATATAAACCAATCCAAATTCAGGATTCTACCTAGTTACAAATTTCATTTCGACAAAACAGCGTCAAAGAAGTTTTTTCGCACCCTTTAAGCCAATAAGATGTCGTATTTTTACAAGTGAGTTTTGATAAGCGAAAATTTTTTGAAGTATTAGAAACATATTGTTTACATACCTGTCAAAGTCTGTATATTTTCAGTGTTATCAGTTTTTATTAAAAACGAGTCGATTTGGACATGAATCTATTTAAAACGTTGAAAAAGCAAACTGAAACCTAATACCTCTAAACACAATAAATATTTACAAAAATTTTATCAAGAAAAAAATTATATAAATAATTACCTGATTTTTATTTTGGAAATAGTCATCCGAATACCAATCGTGGTTAAATTTTAACCTGGAAAAATTTTCCGATTGCTTTACTCGAGCCTGTTGCCAATTTATTTCGTGACATTGATTAAAAATTACTCGTTTGACAACTCAGAATTTTTTGTCAATGCCACTCAATAAATTGCTAGGCAACCGGCTCTCGTAACAATCTGAAAAATTTTCCGGCAAAAATTTACCACTTATATTATATATGACAATTTTCTGCAAAAAACAAAAGAAGATCGAGTTGTCATATTTTTGACATTTTTGTATGACAGCTTTAGAAAAAACATTTCATTTGATACACATGTTTCTGACAACTTTATAAAAATAAACAAAAGACGGTCGAGTTGTTAAATTTTTGTCATTTTTACATGACACCTCTTGAGAATACATTTCATTTGATACCGAGCACAACACATTTCTGACAACTTTTTGCAATAAACAAAATCTGATCGAGTTGTCAAATTTTTAACATTTGTGCATAGCAGCTCATGTTACAACATTTTAATAGATACCAAACACGACATATTTCTGACAACTTTGTGCATATAACAAAAGATAATCGAGTTGTCAAATTTTTGACATTTCTGTATAGCAGCTCTTGAGAAAATATTTCATTTGATACCTAACACGACTGACTTTTCCCAAAAAACGAAAGACCGCGTTGTCAAATTTTTGACAAAACACTCTATTTGCAACAGAAATCGTGAGATTGAATAATTTTTAATCTCACATTTTTAGCCGAAACTAATCAAGAGTACATGCATTTGGGGACCCCATAACTCCTGAACTGTTTAAAATATCTTCAAATAAACACAAAAATGGTGATGTTTGGGGTTGAAATATGAATGAGCTCCTATATAATGAACCTTTTCAATTTAAAGAGATAGAAGATATGCGCAATGGGGATCTGCGCGTAGTAAGAACAACAGAGATCTATGACGTGTGTTTCGAAAAAATTTAGACGTAAAATGTGAGAATATCTCAGATAACTTGAAAAAATCTTATCGAAATAAGTTACAAAAGCTTTTATTGAAATTAAAATGTCTAACGATGCAAATTTTCACTGAGAATACCGGTATTTTAATGACTGCAATATTTTTGACGTTTCGTTGGACAGCCCAACTGGCAGTTGTTCGCGCCATTTTCTTACTAT
Organism: Harpalus rubripes; assembly: GCA_963082715.1. Lineage (NCBI taxonomy): Eukaryota > Metazoa > Arthropoda > Insecta > Coleoptera > Carabidae > Harpalus > Harpalus rubripes. Next base: position 16,276,523 of record OY720465.1, read on the forward strand.
TTGCAGCGATAGAAAGAGATTGCCGTTGAATTGAAAAGGTCC